>CM035819.1:20624131-21209131 GCA_020458035.1 Magallana ariakensis | reverse complement strand
AACGCAACCTAAAATGTTTGTAAAATTAACGGGACAATGTGTTGGACTCGCGTTGTGCCGCAGACAACCATCTTAACCAATGGCTCAGGTAACTTTGTCCAATTCTGATTAATGGCAATTTGAAACTCAAATAGCAAAGACTGAAAAGAACTTTATCATGTTTAGCGACTATTTCTAACTCAAAAGTTCCGCTCCGAAGTTCGGTAGCCCAGATAAGGGTATTCCTGGATTCCAGCCCTGGTCCCGGTGGTGAGGGAACGAAACACCTTAAGACAGGAAATTACCTATCTATTTCAAAGGTGATAAGCAGCATCCCTCGATCAAAGAGACAAATTATCCGAATCATGTCCCGCTATTGGTTCAAATTGCGTTAATATTTGCAAACGCCAAGCCTTTGTTTTGCTTCTTTGCGGACAATGTCAGGACCAAAGTGGTGAAAGTTTGATAAGGGGAGATCGGGTTGATAGGCTTAAGTCCCTTGAAGCGTGCCGAGATTACGCAGCTTCTGTTGGTGTGGTATGTGTGTCTCTTAGCTTTTGGTTTATCGAGGATTTTGCATTAATACTGTATAATCTCGTTATATTTCCGTAGATAATAAAAGCCGCGGTATTTGCCGGGTATCTTGTGACGAAATACTGTTACTTTTGATGAATCCAATCCCAATACTTGTTCTTGGAAATATTTAGATAAATTATTAATTCTAAAAGGCAATCCGTTGTTATTTGCTAATCATTCTCTCTCTCTCTCTCTCTCTCTCTCTCTCTCTCTCTCTCTCTCTCTCTCTCATACTTAATTTTTTTTTCGGTGTTTAAGCCGACTTTTCTCACACCAATCTAGGGATCAACAATATGCAGAGTTTCTTGTATTTCTCATTCGGAAACAATCGGTGTTCAATTTCTCCTTTACAGTCTCGCAGACTGTTGAAGAATGACAATCATTGGTTCCTTGGCTAGGAGGCGGTGGAAAAGCATCGCGGAGGATGGGGTTCTAATTTCATGTTTAATAGGACTAGCCGTGGAATCACCATTATTATCCGCGGATAGAGGAAGATTCATAGTCAATAAATTTGTCTCCAGTTTTTAGAACAGACACTGAGTAAAACCTCTGCTAGGACGGAATATTAGAAGACCAACAGGTGCAAGAAGCGATTTCCCCCCCTCTATCACCATTTTAGAGTTGCACCATACTTGTATAGTGATTTACATGTTTACACGTGCATCTGCCTAATTAATTAAAAAAATATCACACGAATTGCTAAATGGGCTTTCTTGTCTTTCTGGGAACAATCATGGCCTTGATCCATCTGAAATGCAATCTGTAACAGTTTAGTAAGCATTTCGGTTCTTTTTGGGTATTTCATCCATGAAAGCGTCACTTCTTTCATATAAAAACATGTACTAGTACAGCACACGATAGCCTTTTACTTGGACACCATTTGTTATTCAGTTGGCATGTTTTTATCGCTCTTTGTTCCACCTTAAAAATAAAATCTACCATGGTTTCCTTCCTCGGACTCTACTGGAACTTTTGATCGATTTGTTTGCGGATACTTACTGTGGTACGCTGTACCTCTCTCTTCTCATTTCATCAGACACTGTCAATTGGTGTTTCTGCGTTGAAAATAAATAATAAAGAATTCACAATACTTTATGTTGGTGATGTAATTGTTAGATATTTTTTGTCCCCTTTTTTGCAAGAATCTTGGCGACATTTTCTGTTGATCTTTGTAATAAAGATCAGAGTTTGTTTTGTCATCACAGTGATGTATTTTGACATTTTTGAAACATCGGTAGGGATACCGGATATTTCTACTGGTTTCTCTAGAAATAAATACGGTGAGTAGAAGACAAGACATTGACATGTTTATTGCTATTTCCGGCTTCAGTAAAAGAAAAAAAAGGTACATGTTTACCTTAAAGAAGAAATTGAACTCGGCGAGGGTTTGGTGGGTGTTCGTTTTTTTTTTTAAACTTTGTATTCTAAGCCTTCAAGCAGGTATATCGTACAATTTTTAAAATTATAATCTTCAATTAAGTTTAGATTAATCGAATGTGAAATTTGTAAGCTACCCTGCGGCTGGTGAATCATAAATAAAGTTTGCAATATTGTTTTAAGTTGGCCTCTTTTTGTCGGACTTGTGTATCTTATGGATAAAACTAGAAGCAGGAATAAAGCTCTTTACGAGGAGAGTTTTATTAAAACTATTGACAGAAAATCTTAAATTTTTGTTTCAGGCCGGGAGGAAATGTTCCCTTAATTTGTATAGTCTGTTAAAACAAGACGTAGTTAACAGGAGTAGGAGAGTGAAGCAGCAGAGCGAAGACCTAGCGCAAACATTTAGTCCATAACGTCCGAATGTTGACACAGACATAGTTAAAAATCAAAGGAATTTGTGAATTATCTTTGATCTCTTTTAATACTTTTACCACAAATTTACAAAACAAATAGTGCCATGTTGACAGAGGACAGTTTGCTACCCCCACACTTTTTGTTTTCATGTCGAAGTAGGAATCGTTTAAAGCCACTCTCCGGATCGTTCGGAAATGTTACATCATTGGCCATGTAACAGCTGACATGTTTAATTCTTTGTCTTTATATGAGCAATTTAAGCAAAGGAAATGTCTCTCTCTCTCTCTCTCTCTCTCTCTCTCTCTCTCTCTCTCTCTCTCTCTCTCTCTCTCTCTCTCTCTCTCTCTCTCTCTCTCTCTCTCTCATTATTTTGTAAGAGTCTCAACAGCCAACATCTGTCGAAATGATTCTTTATGAAATCTACTCGTTTCTAATCCGGACAGAATTGGACATAAAACGTCCAATTTTACTAATATCATGGTTTTTTTTGTTTGTTTGCTTACATACAAGTTTAAGTACAACTAGGTCATAAAATAGATACATGTTCACCATGCAGTCCCCAAGAAAACAGGGTTTATCGAAGTTTCAGAAAAGAACTATTGTTTTTATAAAGTTGCTACTATTTTGTTCTCTACTTGGGATTGTTTTAACAAACGATACATGCCAAATCGTCCGATGAACTCTGTTGTTTGTTCACGTTGTTGATCAGAGTGTTAATTGGGGTTCATAAGACCACAGCTTCCATATTAATGGCCGGGTCGCGGTCTGTATTTTTACAGTGGCCTGACAAGGACCAGAAAAGGGTCCAGTTAGACATTCTTTGTGGGATTACGTCGAGGCTTTGTCCAAACATCGCTGGCTATTGTTTATTTTTTAAATTCTTGTGCAAATATGTATCCATTTCTGCTAATGGACGCGCTTTGCCAGGGGCGTAAATGTACCCAGGGTTTTTCTGTTGTAACAGCGTATCGCGATCGGGGTCTAAATCGATCAAACCCAAAGCTGGGTGCACTCGATTGTCACTCATCAGTACCTACGCGATCTCTTGCGCAAGAAAACTGATAAAATTGTTACAAATTAATTTCCCCTGTAATGATGCTCTATTGTGCTCGCCAATTAACAGGAACCAATCAGTGGAATGGTCCCCTCCATGCTGCCCTCACAATGAGGCAGTGGAATGGGCTGTTTAATTGTTGGTCGCCGTTGATATAATGTAAGCCGCTCTCCAATGCTTTGCCAGTTCTCTTTTGTCCGCCCGTGAAAATCTATAGTTAGCCCTATTCATAGCCTTGAATGGTATTTGTAGCTATTATCTGCGAGTACAAAATATATTGTTCGAAATTTGAATGAAACTTTTCTTATCAAGTTACATATTACACAGGGCTAAGAGAAGTCCTTTTTATAAATAGAGAATAAAGTTTATTGACTAGAATCAAATCGGCGTTATATTGGCCTCTATTCCTCGTTCTTTCTAGTACTACTTGCTACACATTCAGAGTGTGCTGTCTTATTTTTACTGAAAAAAAACATGGAGTTTTATTTTTATTTGTTGGATACAGTTTTGGGCAATGTTTTCACTTGTTCCTTTTTCACATGGTTGCCATTTTGTGTGTTTTGTGAGATTTCGAAGTACCCCATGGTAAGTGAATCCAAACCAAATCTGCGCTTTTCTTGTTAACATGATCATAGCAGCAACTTTCATTTTACGGCCTGTAGATTTACTCTGTCGAATACAATGGCTATATAGATGAAACAGGACTTCCACATAACCACCTTGCAATGTTTGACATAATGGCTTGATTTAGAGGAAGGTGGAATCAAGGATTGGGGGGGGGGGTGAAGTGTTTCAAACATGTCGTTTCATATTACAATATCATCTTTGTGGATATTTCATATTCTTGTAGAAGTAAGGAGGTAACATTGATACATGTACTGTGACGGTCTAGCTGTCGCATGGCGGCGGGGCGTCAGGATTGTTACGCTTCGCTGGTCTTATGTAATCTGCGCGGCAGCGGTGTACAGAGCACTAAAAAACTTCCTAGCAATACTTTGGCGTTGTTTTGCAAAAATATCATTAAAACTGTTTACTTCTATGTCCTTCTTATAAAATGTCATTCTGAAAGAAAAAAAAGGGAATAGTACTTTTTTGTAACAACGTTCTCGGCTTTTCTCTCTGGTAATCTTAACCAAGCTGTCAGAGTGAAAAAAAACATAATGACACGTGACATCTACAAATTTCGGGTACATGAGAATTTTTCTCGATGTCGGCCAGAGGATATTGGTTTCAGTGAACAATTACATTCAATAGATAAAAATAAATCAGTTGTCTGACCATTGCATTTTTATACAGGTTTTACTAAATGTCAAGAAACTACATTGGTTTGCATGTATATTTCTCAGGCTTAAAGTTACATGTACATGTACATATATACTTTTTTGTTTAATTTTGGACGGATAAAATTTGAAACTCAGTTTTTTACAATTAAATTTTCATTATGAAATTAATTAATCAAGAAGAACGAAAAACTACATAAAGATAATTTCTCCAATTTTTTTTTGCATGGCAAATTATTTTTTTTCAATAACTTATTGAAATATATAAAAATAATATTGATCATCACTTTGTGTTACAACTAATTATGTAGGAAAGGGTGTTCTAAGTTTCAGAACTAGTGCCTAATCCTCTTTGTTTTACATCAAACAATAGAATAGGTTTAAATCAAATTTAAAAATAAAAAAGAAAAAAACCAAATGATGTGAATTTATATTGCAACTCAGAAAAGTATCATGAGAAAATTAAGGTTTGTAGCAGTTCTGGATTTAATTTTGGAGACAAATTTTAACCTGCTAACTGTTCATGTCTTTTTCTCATATATAAAAGTAGTTTTAATTCCATTAATTTGGTTGTATCTATATGGTTGCTGTTTACAGCAGAGAGATCAATACAATTGTTTCAAAGTCGTTTCTAAATTTCGTTGAATTTGAATATTTTTATTTAGAAAATGTAAAGATTTAATTACTTTCGTAGTATTGACCGGAAATGGTTTAATCTTAAAGTATTTAGTGAGAATCACTCAATTTGACCGGGTCCCCCCAGGGGAATTTTTCTCACCGTAGCGGACATCAAAGAACCCGTCTGACCGTTATTTTAAGCGGGTCGCTTGTGTTCTTGACAATCAGATAGGCTTTTCACACTTCGGTAGCGAGAAACATCGGTACTTTCCGTAAAGATTTAGAATCACTGTTACATTCCAATTGACATTAATTAGACAATTAAAACTCTTTTTATCGTAATTGTACTTAGGTGCTAAAACTGCTGTAATCTCGGAGCGTAAACAAAACAAACAGCGCCCAATTAGTGTCACTTGTCTAATGTTTGTTTTCTTTTAAGAAATTAAAAATGTTATATAATTATGAATGTCGTGGAAATTTAAATTTAAAACGTCAGTGTCATCTTACATGAGACTTTTTGAGTCTAATCCAAGAAAATGCCACATGTTTAATTTAAATAAATATATAGACATTTAATTAAAAAAAATACATACGTGTTAAATAATTATTTTCTTCTCCAAAATATCATATTTACATGTATGTATATGTGCAAAATGAAAAAGAAATGCTACAAAAAATAATAATAAAGGATGGTACATGGTCGACCGTTAACGACAAAAATAATCTAATATATTTATTTATTTTGAGTTTATTAACGTAAGTAAAAGTTGTAAATTGTGTTGTCTGTAGAGTTTGAGGGCTTTTAGAACTAAATCAGAAAATGTGGAGGGGATTTAGTGAAATTCCTTTGGATTATCAGTACATGCTAAGCATTACTCATACACCCCGTTTGAACCAGGTGGGGGGACTTCACAAACAGATGGCAAATCTAGATTTCTTCCACAAATACTCAAATTAAATATTTACGAAATTTCAAGTCCAAAATATAAGACATCACAACTATTTTTTTTAATAAACGCAATATGAAAACAAATATAGTTGCATTTTCAATTCCGTAAGCCTTGCTCATAAATATCAATTTTTAAATAAGTCTTAATCTTAAATCTTAAACCGGTAAATCATTTAATCCCTTGCTACTTACAGCCGCTGTAAGAAAAAAAAAAGTCCTAATGAAGTCAGAATAGACGGGTTTTGTATGTGTTCAGGCACGTGTGCTTTAGTCAAAATAATATACACACCAGGCCATGACCTGGTATATAGGTCACTGAAGTAAAAAGTATCATTTCAGCCTTTATTTTTTTTTTATCACGGCTTACCCTTTTCAATTTTATTCAGTTTAAAAAAGAAAGAAAAGAAACATGGAGTTGACTTTTGTTCCCTTTGTGGGGGGGATAACAATGGCTGTATAGATATGTACGATTCGTGGGTTAGTGTGCCTGCCTTTTGTTATAGAATCAAGCAGAGTAACCATTTAGCGGAGATATATAATGGTGTGCTTTTTAAATACGGGAATTAATGCAGGTTTTCAACACTTACAATGAAGCTCGTAGCCCATACAATGTAGCATTTGTTAGTGTGTATAGTTGGAATGGTGTAAGAAATAAAATACCTGTTGTTGTTTGGAAAGGGCAACATGAATGAATTTTGTAACACAGTAGTCTGATCAAAGATTAAAGTAATGTATCGTGAAGCTATGTGTAGTGTATTGAAATCATTATTGCCCCGACTTCAATGCAGGGAAATTATAATGGATTTCTGCATATGATCACGCTTTTTGAATTTTGAACTTTATTATTACCTCTATACAAAAGACTTTCTTAATATTTATATTTTTTTCTCAAATATTTGATTTTATTTTTAAAAAGTAAGTAAATAAAATAATGTAAAGATAATTAACATAATATCGATAGAATTTTTATTTAATATTTTCCGCATTAGAATAACCAAAATATTACTCTATATCTTTTTAATGACAAATTCCGAATAAAATATTTGTTATAGATGTAAATAAAATTCAAATGGTCTAGGTAAATATTACAATAGATGTATTTTTATAATTATAATATTATACTACTTAAGTTAAAAGAAAAATCCCCCACCCACCCCAGAAATAAAAAAAAAAAGACAGAAAAAAAGTTGTGAAATATATTATCGAAACTTATATGGTTAAAGCAACAATCTGTTAAATACAGTTTTATTTACTGTAAATAATATTTATTCTTTTTATGGAATTTTGATTCATGAATATCTGAAGTGTACATAATTGTTTTATGGCAATTATCTAATCTAGATCTGTAACAAGCATAGAAGTCTCTATTTTTTCGGCGCTGAGTGTTGTTCAGACCGGGTCCACCTGTAAGCCCCGCCCACTTTAAGTTCACACCTTCCTCGCTCCAACACAATTCACGTCAAATTTCTCGTGGTGAATTAGCATGCGGCAATCTGATTGGTCGGCCAGTCGTGTATTTGTTCTCGGCCGAATCGATATCTCGTGTTCAGTAAACCATATTAGTCAAATGAAAAAGAAGTAGCGGGGTATTCAACTCGTATTATTGAAAGACAGTGAAAGGACCAAAAGATTTATCATTTTATCATCTCAATTGGATTTGAACTTTATTCATTTCCATTCGGACAATACACAGGCTGTGTGAAGATTGTGAAGAACTCTCATGGAATATCAGGACCTTCCCGAACAGGACTTACCAAAGCCCGGACAAACACAGCTACCCCCATCTTCTCAAGGAATGCACGTGCCGGTCAACCCTCAGCACGCGGGGATGCATGGCTCCCATTCCCACGGCCAGCCCCAGCAACACTCACCGAACCCCCAAACCAACCTCAATGGCAGCGGAGCAGGGTCCCCAAATTCTGGGTCCAGCAAAAAAGACGCAGACAGAGTGAAGCGCCCTATGAACGCCTTCATGGTGTGGTCTCGCGGTCAGAGACGGAAAATGGCCCAGGAGAACCCCAAAATGCATAATTCTGAGATAAGTAAGAGACTCGGTGCTGAGTGGAAATTATTATCCGAGGCCGAAAAACGGCCCTTTATTGACGAGGCCAAAAGACTCCGTGCCATACATATGAAGGAACATCCTGATTACAAATACAGGCCGAGGAGGAAAACGAAAACGCTCATGAAGAAAGATAAGTACGCCCTACCCGGAATGCCATCCGGCGCCCCTCTACAGCCCGGGCGGGAGGGACAGATGTACCCCATGGGAGGATACATGCCCAACGGTTACCCTATGATGCACGACGCAAACGCATACATGAATCAAATGGGCCTTGCCGGACAGTACGGCTACATGCCATCACAACAAATGCCCGGGAACCAGATGACATCGGGATCCTACATGAACGGTAGCTCCAGCTACACCATGTCCATGGCCGGGATGTCCCCTTACCCCTCAATGTCTCCCTCGCAGATGACTGGTGGCGTCAAACGAGAACCCACCCCCGGATCCGGTCCCCAGGGCCCCGGGCGACCCACCAACCCCGGAGATTTACGTGAAATGATCAGTATGTACCTACCCACAGGCGATGGCTCTGACCCCCATAGTGCTCAGCAGAGACTCATGCATCAAGCTCACTACCAACCCCCTCCACCCTCCTCAGAAGGGGTAAACAATACTGTACCGCTGACGCATATGTAACCACTATCAGACTGACTCTAAATTGTACTATACGAATGTGTTTATAGACATGACTTTATCATATATATTATATTTTGTGTGCGCAAACCAATACATGTTGGATATTATGACCATACAGTTATATCGTCGTTTTTGTCAACATAATTTTTTTTTTGTAACTTGTTCATTTTTAAGAATGTGCGACTATTTACCCGAACACAAAATTCTCCGAGAGAGCAAACTGCAGTGAAGATTTCATATATTTTTTTTTCTCTTCTCTCCCATGCGCAAATGTGGCTCATTTTCTGGACGCATGAAGAGTGACTGTGTGTTAATTTGTGTGCGATGTTGTCATTTTCAAAAGATCTTCACCAGGGACGGTATTTGTATTTTATTTTTTATCCCTAAACAACCTAAAAGGGACACACTTAGGTACGCATAATAACTGATTTCAATTTATATCGAAATTTTGCTCAGATTTTATTGTATTTTGTGCTTCGGAAAAACAACTTTTCCCCCACTTCATTTAATTAAACACATGAATTAAATGATCATAAAACCATACGAATTTACACCAGTATTATTATTTTTATTTTATTGTTCAGTGTGAGAAATTAGGTTACAATTAGTTTATTAGATTAAGTAATGTTTTTATCTTTAAGAAATATTTTTTGTTTATTTTTTTTCTTTTCCGTTTGATATAAAGCTCGGAACAAAAGGGTTTTTAAGTATGTCTACTTATCTGGCAAAGTGATATTTTTTTTTAATATCACTTTGATTTGTAAATACGTATGATCATTTCAAATACTGTATTTATTTGAGAGTGTTTGGCTAGAGATAAAAGATATCTCAAATAGAAATATTAAATGATGAAATGAATTTCATTCTTCTGTTTTATTTACGTTACTATGGTTGAAAATATGTTGCGGCCTACATTTCAAAAAAAAAAAAAATCTACAAATAATTTTCAGATGAATTTAGAAAAAAAATGAAATATTAAACGGTAGCATTTATCATTATATGATCTATATATTAATTTCACATTAGTAATCATATTAATCTCATAAAATGTGCTACTGTTTACATTTTCATTATTTTCTTCTAAACTTCTGAGAGTTGATAAACTTGTCAGCCATAAAATAAGGCAATCTAGACAATACTTATACATTTCACAAACAGTGAAATGTCTCGAGAGTTAATATGTTTATTCATAATTCAAGTGGCATGTATTGACATATGTAACAGCCGCGATTCCTTGTGTGTTTAAATAGAAGAGGCTACCCTTAAAAATCTTGTCTCTGGAGGAACGGCCCGCGTAGCTAAGTATGAATTTCCACGGAGCGTGCAAATACAAGGCTTCAGTTTGACAATTGTTGACCGGAAAAATTCACACTTTAAACAAAAAAGAATTAAATTTAATGCAGGAGTGTCGTGAAATTTTCTGGAGTTTACTTTAGCGTCATTTGTCAAAGGCGGTTTTGTTTTAACACACGTAAATATCTGTCAATTTTCCTCTCCATTTTCTTCTAAAAAGTACGCTGAAA
Organism: Magallana ariakensis; assembly: GCA_020458035.1. Taxonomy (NCBI): domain Eukaryota; kingdom Metazoa; phylum Mollusca; class Bivalvia; order Ostreida; family Ostreidae; genus Magallana; species Magallana ariakensis. The sequence goes on along the minus strand of CM035819.1, from coordinate 21,198,654 downwards.
ATATTTATCTTGACACGAGAGTTTTTAATATTTAAAAAAAAATAAAGAATTTTAAAATTCTTGAAATCCGGAATTTTAATGATAGTGATCAGATCAATTTAGCTCGATGGAAAAAATATAAAGATGTCATTAGCTGAAGTTGCCCATTTATCTAAGATGAGAACGAAAAATATTTTCATCAGCCAGTTTCCTTAAACTCTACGGTAATACAGAATAAGACTCGCAAAGAAAACTCCATTGAATTAATTATAAACAATTAAGCAGGCAATTGTCGGGAGCCTATAAACAATTCATTATTGGGAATCTGATCCGGGGAATCTTGTGTCAATCCGTTTTTATCGGAGATAGGGATCCGTCCCTGCTCGGTTACTGGTTCTCAGGGATATCGCTAATTTCCGCGGAATTACATCACAGCAACAGTAAGAGCATCGCGCCGGGTCCGAGCCGCTGATCCAATTGATAACACTTTTGTCGCTAATCTTGACAGAAAAAACAATCGTTATGGAAGAAAAAAAAAAGAGAACACATTTGTTTTATTGTTTTCTTCCCCTTTCTAATGACAGAATTTTATCAAAAATTCATTTTTTGTTTTCCCATTTTGGGTTTCTACCCAAGTCAAACCCTGGAACAAAATTAGGATAGGGGATACACTGTATTTCCCGCTGTATATCAAGCTTTAGCGCTTCACACCCAATAGTGCCGGACATAAAAGAAATTTGAAATTTGTGATGGATCATTAAGTTAGACCTTGTCCGCGGAGGATGGCTATAAAACGGCGTTTTGCGCTATCCCGATAAATCACGCGAGTTGGCTTATTGGAAGAATTACACTTTTGTTTATAACCCTTAAATCTAATTAAAACAGTAGCCCCCGCGTAGGTATATTACACCCCTTGCTCTATTCTGTTATCGGCTGCCCATATCAAAGGTACTGTGGACATTTGTGATTTAGAGCAGAAGTCACTGGAAATAGCATGGAAACCCTATCACAATAGACGGAATGAGTCGACCAAATTAATCTATTTGGGATCAGGTATCAGTTAAGTCGCCGATCAAACAACTTGGACCGGAATGTAGCCAACAGAACTTCGTGTTTCTCTCCCCCCTTGATTTAAAACAAAAAACAAAAAAACCAGGTCAATTTGCGTCCATTGTATAGAAAAACTGTCACCTGCCATCGCAGAAAGAAATAGTAAACGACTCTGTATAATTTACAATTACCAGAGTGTGGAAAAGACATGCTGGTTATTTTTACCCGAAGATTTTGAAGGTTTAAAATGTCCTTGCATATACAAGAAACAAAGAACTGACAACTTTCAGTAATCATATATACATGTGTATAGTTCTGCAAGAAGAGTTTTTCTACTAGTATTTTTTTTTTCTGAAGAGCTTTCCTTCAAAAATCGTTTTTGATCTCACATCGAATGGGAAAGTTTTCGTTTAAACTCTGCCGATTCTATTACAATTATTTAGTACTAGACAATGCGAATGACTTTGGTCCGAGAGCAAAATATACACTTATTCATAAGGAAATATTGTAAAGGATATACATATGTTGAAGGCACAATGGCGTGCTTGGGGTTTATTTACAAATACTTGAATTTGTCCTAACGTTTCATGCAAGACTAGAGTCGGTCGGTTTAATTTACACAGTTTATCCCGGGTATAGTTGTGGTACGTATATTAAAACTCTGAACGGTTGAGAAATTTCAAACTTCAAACACCAGGAAAAAATTGGCTACTTGTACCAGGGTGTGTATGTAGCTATGGGCTCTAAGGTCTTTATATTAATTAAACGCAACGGAAATTATAAGATGGAAAAGCCTAGAATATTAAAACACCACCCATTATCTTCATGTTTACAAAATAAAAATAAAGTTTATTCTTGCTATATGATTTTTAATGTTTTAATAGATATATTCGAAGTCATTTTCATGAACTGTACAATAAATGTAGATGTAATCTCATATAAGTTGTACAATTGTACATAGACAGCATTTACACTCTTAAGGTGGGGGCGATGGAGGGGGTGGGGATGGAATGTTGAAGGGATGAGGATAAACGGTGACCATGTGCTGTTTTATAGTTGTTGGACCCATTACTATTTGCTGTTGCTCACTATAAAGTGTATATATGCATAACATCCGGCTGCAGGTTCGTCTAATTGATATGCACTTTATGTAACTTTATCTTACGAACCTTGCCTAAGATTATCTGATGAAGACAGCCGAAATACAATATTTAATTATAACTTTTTCCACATCTAATTTAAACAAAACACACAAGAGATGGCGTATAGTTTATTGACTGTTTTTGTTTCATTTTTGATCCCATGCCCACACTGCTCCTTGTTTTGATGCACCTTAAGGAAAGATAGAAAGAAAAAAAAAGAAAGAAAGACAGGGAAACACTATATTTATGTGTTTAAGAGTGAATCTACATTTCAAGGTGCGACATGGAAACTGGAGAATCATTATCAGTCAGCTGTTAAAATTGATGCCCATTTTATGGATGCGACATTTGAGGCCGATAGACAGAATTACATAAATCAAGAAGCAGTTGGCAAAAGATTTCACCAGGTGTAGCTATAGGGCGCTGCAAGGAGCAAAGAATACTTCGACCCTCCCTCCCTTCCTATTCCAAACTTCCAAAGCTCGCATTCCCTTGAGAGAAAAAAGTAAAATACTAAAGCGATACTACGATAGCAAAATGTTATGGTGTTTTATTGCAAAGTAGCCCTTTATATATATATATATATATATATATATATATATATATATATATATATATATATATATATATAAAATTAAACCGTTTCTTCATCTCTCAATATTTCTTGTTAATTCTAAACACGTTTCTTTTTCGGGATTATGATCTTCCGCCAGTTTCTCCTTTCGTTATCTACATAGCGTCGCTCGGAGTTTAGGTTGCTAAGTCAATGAATATCACACGCTGACCGAACCGAGAACTTTAATGTAATCAAAGCGCACATTCCAGTTCAAAAATAAGTTTGGAGAGGTTTGGGTGCAACTGGAAGTAGTTTTAAATGGTCTAAGACCCTCTCCCGTGTTTTGTCAGGTTCAATGCTTTATTAGGATCCTGTCTTTTTTGAAAACATAAATTGTGTTTTTTACCTTGTTTAATGTAATTAAATTCTCCAGATACACCTGCCATTGTCTTGGAGCCCTCGCCTTTTCATCACTAGCGACTTTTTTTTTTTTAAATTTATTAATTTTTTTTCTAGTACCTTGCATTTTACTGATGTCACTGAAATTTTTTTTTTGAACTTTAATCATCTATACCTGAAATAATTGGCAAAAAGAAAATTTTCAGTTGATATATGTATGACAAAGGGACTATGGTCGCCGTATACATTATAAATTATCAACGCAAACTCCCCATTACAATGATTTTACACATAAATTTATATATCCACACCAAACTAATGTATTTGCTGACGTCATTTTTGCCCCACTTCTTCTCTCTTTCTATCCCTCTTTCTTTTTTTTCGTTCATTTCTTTTATTTTTTTTTAAGGCTACTACCATATATCGTGACAAAACAGGACATGCCGCTCGTAATAAATGAAGAATATTGCTGCCTTGCTCACTCTGCCTGCCAAAGTTAAGACGTTTTTAACCGCGAGTTTTTTGCGGAAATGAACCATTAAAAATTCAAACGATGTCACATGAAAGAGATGCAAGTATCTTTAACATGAAAATTTAATATAAGTATAAATCATAGACTTTCTGTTGCGCCTGCTGTGTCTACCCATCACCGGCCGTTGTATCAAAAGTTATCCCGTGTATCAATCATTCAGGCCTAATTTGTAGAACGAGGCACGGGGGATTTTCCTCATAATGTGCTACTCCTGTTCACGGGCGTGATGTTAAGAAAAAGGGAGTTTTATTTAGAGCAATGTAATATCCTCATCGTTTTCATCATCATCATCATCATCTTCGCAATAATAGTAATCATTATTATCATCATTATCAATGCACTGATGATCATCATCATAATAATCTGATTCATCATCTTCATTGAAATTTTCATAATCGATTGCACATTTTAATATTCTGTTTCTGCTGACCATGGCCACTCTTAGTTTCTTCTATCGTCTCGTTCTTGAAATTTAATTCACACATGCACGCAGATATGCCTATTTCAACAACAAAAATATTGTCCCCGTGTTTGATTTGAAATTGAAGATTCTAGAGGATCCACTTAAACACCTGCATTAAAGGGAAACTCTTGTATTTGTCTGTATATATAGGAATAGTTCCCCTTCTTCACTAATTTTCACGCCATTACCATGCAATTATACACGTACAATATCTAGATGCTTGTTCAGTATGCCCCATGTGTCAATAAACGTTCAGCACATTCTGCTGATTTCTGATGTTTTAATTTTACTTTTCTCTTTAATCATACATGAGATCCGATAGTCCAAACATTGCTCTCTCTCTCTCTCTCTCTCTCTCTCTCTCTCTCTGATAGTGTATTGTAAACCATGGCGCACGGTGTTTCTCTAGTCGACCCATTAATGCTTTTATGTTGCTTTTTCTTCCATTCACTTTCATCACAAACTTTTATTTGTGCTAAATTAATCAATTTTTCATTCAGACAAGATGTGATATAAGGTAGCAAACCGCCTTTACAAAACTGTAAAACGTTTCAACGGACTTCAATAGTGGCATTGACTTTTTATGTTTTTTTCTATACACCTTTTCAATAGAAATGATAGGGAGCAATAGACAAGGAAAGAAATGTGGAAAGAGAAGAAGTAGAAAAGAAAGATCTTTAATACAAATATATATATAAAACTCGATGTTTATCAATTTCTTAGTGTGTATTTGTAACGGTTTTCGTTTGTACGGGATTATTTGTGTGACCCACTTTACACAAGAAGATTAAACAAAGTTTTGGAGGTTTTAGAGAACAAGAGTGTAAGAGGATTATTTCGTTTAAGAATGGAATATTGAAGATCCGGCTAAATACCCTAACGGGTTTTTTTTTTTTAAATCTTACAAAGGGGGTTTGGAAATATATCACAAAAAATCAAATGCGTGAACTGTACAATTCAAAGAAAAAATTATTTTGTACTATTTATGTGTATTGACTTTCTGACTTTTCAGTTCATTTGTTTACAATAAAGAGCCATAGTCTGACTGGGAATGCATTGGTGAATAGGCCGATCCATTGAATTTGTAGTTCATTGACGGGAATATACAATGAAACGATTTAATGTGTGTGGAATGTCAATTTACATACATATTCTTTGATAATTATACTATATAATCTTCAATTTACCCCCTGTGCTATATCTCTAGAGGATATTCTTGGTTCTTGTTTCTTTCTGACTACACACTGTAGCACTGCTAGATGAACTATATCCATGTGGTTACATCAACCTTATGCAATTTGATTCAGTGCTAAAAATGTTATAATGATCTTTGAGGATAAATTTCACTAGAGAGATTTGAGATACATTTAATTGGATTCCCGGACATTTTTAATTCATTTCCTCTTAAATTTTATCCTGGCACCCGTTGCAGCCTGAAACTTCCCGTGTATAATTTCTCCCTTGAGAGTTATTTTATATTTAATGACACTGTTTTATCATTCTTACATATGATTTTATACGAGAGATAGACACACTTAGATAGGGTAGTCTACCTTTTAAGGACTAATGGCCGTTTTTGCTTGGTTTCACTTAGTTGTTTTAACCCCATTCTGAAAGTTAGCCAAGTAGAAAGACCCATAATGTGGCTGATTTCTTTCTTCGGATAAACCACGCACCGGGTTAATTTTGTGAATATCTAATTTTATATATTTTTTTTTGGGGGGGGGGTGGGTAGGGGGGTAGGAGAGTAGAATATCGAGATTAAATGCGGGGAACTGAAACTTGCATGCTTGTGTATTAGTGGATTTCGCCTTGGCGACGAACAGACGATTAGTTAGCTTGCTAGAATGACCTCGTTCTGCGACAGATCATCCATGCAAACCATAAAATTTGAAGAAAAAAAATATCAGGCAACGCGTGTTAACGATACCTATTTGCTTTACAGGGTCTGCGAAAAAACAATTGTGGTCGAATTATTTTTAAATCCAGAAATTGTAGGTTTGTGATCGGAACAAACTTATCTCTCCTAATAACCCAGATAAAAGGTGTGATAAAGGTTTAAACAATTTTCATGCTTCGAATAACAGAAGTTTAGCTCGATCATTGTGGTTTGTCGAAAATAACTGCGCCATGATACCCCTTTCTCTCTCTCTCTCTCTCTCTCTCTCTCTCTCTCTCTCTCGAGAGAGAGAGAGAGAGAGAGAGAGAGAGAGAGAGAGAGAGAGAGAGAGAGAGAGAGTTTTTTTTACCCCTACCCGATAGATCACAATGACCGATTTAAAAAAAAAGTTAAACTAATAATTATTTTATGATTCAGCAGGGTCCCTTATTTTGTATTTTACCAATCCCACATGGTCATCATTAGAGAGAAGTAATGGCGTCGTGTGTTGGGATTATAGACGCTTCAGTAATTTAATTTATTAAAAAGATTGCTTGGACACGTGTTTTTGTCTAGGTATAATGAAAATTAGAGGGAATCTGAGTGCATTTCATATATGTCCTTGTTGCCAGCTTTTCGGAATAATGTAATAGAATCGATCGAGATCGGGATGTCGAATCCACGAACACGACTATTCACTCAAAAAAGCTCATCCAAATCAGCGTCAGATTTCTATCAAAGAGTTGATTTTTTTTCCTGTGATAAAATTTCGTTGTTCATTTTTATTAAAAGATTGCTGATTACTTCAAAAATTAATTGGAGTTTAATGAGTCTGAAATTTCCGTTCTAATTACTTACCAAACGTACACAATGGTAATGGTAAATAATGGTAATATTGTCTCGAAAACACCCAGTAGTTTCTCAACCTAATTAAATCCAAACATACAGATATTCTTGTTACCTGTAGGAACATCGAAGCCTATACATTGTATGTGCAATTATATGGCCAATATGTAATGGCAGTGTTCTGAATTAGGCCAGCATCTTTATTATAAAAATTGACCTGGATTTTGGATGTCGATGGAAATATTCAACTCCATATTTAGGCCTACTGAGAATTCATTATATCATTTCGTATGATTTTTTTAAAATTCCTAATTACATCATCAAAATGTAATGTTGACATTTAAATTTTGTTGGAAACTTTTCGACTGAATAACATTGGCTTTTTCATTGTCACATAGTATTTGAATATAAATTATTTCAACGGAAATTTCGTAAGTATGCCAACAAATGAATATAATTTGCAAAATTATTTTAAAATTTATTAGAGATCTCTCGGTTTATAATTACACTCTTAGCCTTTGCCATTTTCCCTCAGTTTCTTTGATTATTGACATCTCCCGCTAACATGCAGACGAACTGCTTCCAGCTCACGTCTCCACAAGCGATTGTAATCATGGAGCGGTTAAAACAATGATTTTATTGACAGATTAAGGCATCTTACACTGCAATTATTGGGTTAAACGAAACACCAAGGAATTTGATTCAATATTACCAATTATGTCTCTCAGCAAAGGGGCGTGGCGGTACGGAGCTAAGCAGATCGATACAACCTATAGGGAGGCTGCAATATGGATATCTTATATCTAGCACTAGCGCTGCATTTGATGAGGCAGTCGTAAAAATGCAGGTTTAGAATAAAGACGGTGTTATTGAACACTCAATTTCATTGTAGAAGATAAAGCAATAAATGCCAGAGACATGGCTATAAAATTTACAACTTTCAGAAAATTGACATTGATCAGTTAACCACAAATACAAACTTGTTGATGGTATTAAACTCAAAGTTTTGTTTTTATTAGACTGCTCAAAGTTTCGGTTTTTTTGTAGGACTTGGTTTTTTTTTGGTTGGGTAAATGGCCAGAAAGATATATGAAATAGGGAACAATGAAATTTTGCTCTCGTGGGATCGTTCAGTAGTTGGTATTCTAAAATACAATCATAGAAGAATATCTATGTAAAACAATATAGCGTGGGTCAAGTCCAATCATGTGAATGTACATCCTCGGTAAATCTTCAGAGCTCGGGTTCGTGATACCACCATTTCGTGACGCCCTGATACCCCGATCTCGAGTTACACCGATTCCTTATCATTCGTGTCATTATCTTACCATCTATTCTGGACGACCTTTGTTTTTGTTCAATGATATGTGATAGTCTAGTCTTAAAACTAATTGTAGCATTCTTGAGAAATTGTCAGAATAAAACATTGACAATAGGCTTTTGTTCTTTCTCAGCCATGGGCAATGGACTTTGATTATTTTCTGTTCGGTGTATGTGTTGATTTTCATCGCCCTTTTTGGGGTCCTGTATTTTTTTTTTTTTTTTTATGAAATGCTTCCTAGACTTTCCTACTTTGGCTGGAAAGATTGTCATAATCATTACATCTTGTGACGCATCATCTGAGAACTTCGCGATATATTTTTACAAATACGTTTCTGTAAAAATGTTTGAAATCGAAAAAGAAATATATAAGAAGCACTCTGAGAAAGTTTGAAGAATTGAATTCAAGTTGAAATACTGGTGTACAGATATATACACACACAAAGATCACATTGAGAGAGTTTAAGGAATCGAATATAAATTAAAATATATAGATATTTACATAGATACAGCCATAATTTATGTTTAAAAAAATGTTGAGAGCTTTCATTAATTTTTAATTTTTTTTCTGTTTTAGAGCATCCTGGATGATAGTTAACGATTTGGAGATTTTTGAAACTTTGATTTGATGTGAATCGATACAGAACACCAACATTATTCAAATTAGGTATATACTACTAGTTTTTATTATTGATGATACAGGTAAGATGTGTAAACTTTAAAAAAAAATGATAATAATAATTATATGTAATTGATTCATGTGGTCAAAGATTTCTAAAGTATAGTAGCCCTGATGAATAAGGAATGAGGTCCAGATATGTTATTAGAATGGTTTGTTCCCCAGCCTTAATTTTGTAATAAGACATAGTACTTTTTCTGAAATCAATGTTTCTTAATTAAAAGGTTTAATATTAAAAATTTTATCTTGGTCTCTCCCTAGCTTAAGAAAAAGTTAAGACAATTCATATTTGAGATATTTAACGTGAATCCGTCTGACTGACCAAGGTTAAAAACGATAATATAATAATTTAGAATGAAATTAAGTGTTTTACCTAATATCTATTGAAGACTTACAACGATAACAGATCAAGGTCGAAGTAGTTAACAACAGAGTGACCTTGACAAACAACTCTGAATTCTCGTTGCAAAAATGGACGTGGTACGGTCATTCCATTCCATTCATACATATATGAATGATTTTTAAAGGAAATGATTAGATAGATCAAACACAAGGTAATAAGTCGATGACGATAGTTTCCAAATAATAAAATGAGGTATACCGGTAGTGGAGGACATTGTTGAAAGTCAATGTATTCAAATGTTGCGAGTTTCTAGTTACACCCAGTAAAAAGAAATATAAGAAACATTTGTAATTACAAGGCTTATTTGATACACACGGCGGAGAAAGCTAGCCTATCATTCTTCCGTGTAAAGTCTCTAACTCGACTCGCTGTTGCGGTGTGACTTTTACGATGGAGGGGATAGCTTCTGTCTTTGATCTGCTCCAGAACGCCATATCATTCGTGTTTAGAAGTTGGTAAATTCTAATAACGCTTAATGATTAAGCATCAAAAGACTTGCACCTGCATTATAGTATCTGAAACTATATTGATAATAATCCGGATCGGTGACCATGCGTCCACTTCAGATACGGGCTGTTAGTGATATCAGCATATTTTTTTCCTTATGCGTTATAAATTATGGGAAGCATTTTTGTGAAATTTGAGAGTTAAATGCAATGTTTTACTCATACATAAAAACATTAATGTGTATTTCCAAACTGCTACAGGCAAAAACAATTTTTTTTAAATGTACGATTAATATCAACTTAATTTGAATTTGCTTTTGCTTTAATTTCCATAAATTTTACTTAAACGACGATTATTATGATATGTTTATGATATATTTTGTTAAGAGAGTCAATTAAGAAAGTTAACCGGATGACTAATATATAGTATGTATATGCACTCATTTTGGCTTGATCGAAAATGAAATTTGTTTCACTTTTCCTTCTCTCTTCTCTCCTCAAACCTAAACTTTTCCAAACTTGTTCAGCGTCGAGTTGGCACTCTTTAAGTCTACATCGTCAAGTGGATGGCTTTACCGCTTCGTTTTATCTATATTTACAATATATTGGAGTAAAGATTATCGTGTGACGAAACACTTAAACTTTGTGATTTACATCTACGGGTAACAAAAGACCCAGACTCCCCATATTGACTTCTGATAATGAGACGCGTTAAAACCATTCAATTTTTACCATCACTACAGATTGTTATTGTCAAAGAGAACAATTAAAGACCACATTTGCTAATATTGCAAAGTAAGGGCACATTAGCTTTAATGGAACAATGACTAAATAAAAAGTGATGATATACACAGTGAACAGGTATCTACTTTATCCCCGTGTTTGATCAAGTATTTGAGAATGCAAATTTGTTGACATTGTACTATTTTACGACAATCAAAAGTGGATATCGTTACAGAGATGCCATCAATCGTTCTTTTATTTCCGGTGACAAATATCGGTTGTGGTCAGACGCTTTCCCCCGCTCTCCCTGCTCGTTATCCCCACACACTTCTATTCAATCTGCGTATATAGAATGGTTCTGCTAATTTGGGTTTCTTTTTTTTCGCAGGAAAAAAAAAATGCCCGTCAAAGGATGAGTCCTGAATCAGTGGCTATTTGTTCCGAGAAGTACAATTAAGAAAATTGTGTTTTGACAAATCTACCGTCGATATTAGCACTAATAGGATGAAACGAGCAGTATCATTAATATTTGTCTAATATCCATGTCTGTGATTTATTGCGAACATTGGCAAGTTTTCCCGTGCTTTATTTTTTCAATTTATTTGATTTAAATGAGGTATCTTAATTATACAGAGTGTTTTAAGGCACCAAACGACAACCTATCTGGTTTCAAAGAGTGGAAAAGCATTTTGATTTCAACCTTTCGTTTAAGTTTTGGATCATTAAGTTGGTTTTTTTTCAAATAAAGCAATGATAATTTTTTGCATTATAGTTTGCATTAAAATATGTGAGTGATAGTTGAAATGCTACGCTGGTTGTAAAGGAAACGACGTAAAAGCAGATCTAGAGTGCACAAAGCCTCAAAGTAGAACATAAAATGAAAAAATATGGGAAATCAGAAAGCGGGTCTCTATTTCGGGAAATGAAGTCTTTTAAATAAAAAAAGGAGAAATGGATAATTCATGATGTTATCCGACATTCTGAACACATCTTTTTTTATATACATTATATACAACAAGAGCAAAAGGGAATATATATATATATGTATATTTTTTATTTCAATTGTTATTATTTTATCCCTTCTTTTTCCTTTAAATACACTGTGGTGTTTTCTAAAACAATAATAGAAAGTGTATCTACAAACAGTGATTTAAAAGCTTATCAAAGTTTTCATGGTATTATAAAAAAAAACACCCAGAACAATGAAGACCAAATTATTTTCGCTTTCAAAAATACTTTTTCTGCGTGTAATTTTGAAAATAATTTTTGATTTTTTACCCCACGTTTTGGAGAATGTGTTTGCGGACGACCAACTCGCGGCGTATTTCTTTGCACAATGCAAATAAATATTTCGATTGCATCAAGCTGAATATGAAGTAGGTCGATCAATAATTAAGACCGAGAAAACTTTCTTTTCACGATTTAAACCCGATTCCTCGTTCTAAGTATGTTGAAAAGTTTATATTATAATTTTGACACGTATAAAGGTCATATTCCCTCATTTTTGCAATGCAAATTTTCACGTGAGTTATAGTTACAAACAATAAATGAATATTAAAAAAAAAACATTATATAACAGGTGCAGTTAAAGAATACCAGAAAATTCAAGACATTTATTCTACTGCGAAGGACAAGGAACAAGAAAAGAAGTTAGATTTTTATTTATCGAAGATTAGGTTCTTTGCCAGAACGAAGGGATTATCCTCGATCGCTTGTTAAAACAAAAACAGGGGGAGATAACACACAAGCTAGTAAATCAAATCTTTATCAGCCAGTAAATTTCAAAGATTTAAGCCGCAGCCAAATGCACTTTCTTCGTTTTCCACCGGCAGTAGGTAATATACAGTCATTTATTTAAAAGGGAAAAGCAATATGGTCGAGATTGCTTCTTGGGCTGATATCGACGCGGATTTACTCTGCCTTGCTCTGACGGGCATTTTCAATCTGGTTTCCAAATTCTTAATATGCATTCTCCTCCATTTATCTCAGTTTGGTGAAATAAATCAAAATCTTCGTCATTTTAATTTAGTAAAAACACTGAACATTTACGTTGAGGGATTAGGGGAGCAGACGTGCTCCCCCGGTTTATATTATAGGCGATAAAATATCCATTCCTCAAGTTTGATTGAAATTGTGTACTTCAGAAATAATTTATAAGATTAAGATAGTTACTGGGATTCGATGTTATGTGCAAAATATTGATATAGAAAAATCAGGATGAAATATTTTGGAGGAAAGGTATTTGATGGCAAAGGAGTAGCAGAGCTTTCTTATACATATCTGGAAGATACCCTTCATTGCTTCGGAAATCACCCTTATTTGTAAGAGATTATGACAAATGCGAAACAATTAGACATTTTAATGTATAATTAGAAATCTCTGCTATTTTGAGCCCTTTTTAATTTGATAGAAAATAAAATTTGATGATTGATGGTTAATTCCATCTCGCATAAAATTTTTCTTTTTTTTTTCAATCTTAAGTATGATTGACAGTTTTCCCGTCGTTTTCTTTGGGGTCAAAATTTTTTCAAGTGATACTAACCCCTCATTACAATAGAGGTCATCCCCAGGGGTCACACGCCGGGAACGGTGAAATTTACGCCCTCTAGGAGTGGAGGGTAAACCGCGATCTTGGCCAACAAAGAACGTTTTGACGGGCTGCCCGACCTCCTTCGCCAAATTTTATCGAAAACTTTTGATTTATTGTGTAAATGGAATTACAGTGTCTATGCAAAATGAAGCAGTTTGTGTGCTTAAGACGCTGCAGAAGTGTTGGGTCTTACCCGCAGACGATAGACGGGTTATTGAGAATGGGGTAACTTGTTGCGTAGATACGTTCACGAGTTGCTCGCCAGTGGTAAATCCCTATATCCCTTAGTTAATACATCTTATGAGTCACAGTAGATAGAAAATTTATGTATGATTCAAATATAAGAAAACACATGTCATTTTAAAATTCAGCTCTCTCAAAATGACCAGGTGTCCCTGAAACAATAAATTTCTTCAAGACATATGTAGGGTCGAGATGAAAGGAAACAATGAATATTGGCATTCTTTCTTTTTAAGAGATACAAGTATGAAATATTTTAATAATCATATAATCTCTTTCAAACTTTAATATTTCTTAATTGGTCATGATTTATTTTTGTTTCTTTTTTTCCAATCTTCAGCCGGGTTGAAGATTGTGTTTAGATTTGTAGACGATCAGAAAATAGACAATGATAAAGAAGATGAGGTGAGAAATTTGAGCAGCATTATTAATATATTTATATGCCGTTATCTTTTAGATTAAAAGTTGAGGAATTATCTTTGATTACATGTGTTAACGGAAAATGAGTTTGCTCCTGAGAGACCAAGTATGTAAAATAAACAAGAAAGACAGAGGCCTTGGTAGACATGAAAGGAGGAAAATTATAATGGCGGTACGGGTGATCTTATAAATAATTTACTCTGCCCAGCTTGTAGCTACAAAAACCTGAAAGTCTAAATCCAGAGCAAAATCCCCGCCAATTATATTGTGATCCTCTTACGGGTCCCTAATGTAATTCATATCCCCATCAATTAGAGTTGGGACTGCTAGAGTCTTTGTACTTGCATGGAGTTCTCTTTCGGTGCCGTGTGAAAGAAATGGAGATTAAAACCATTGTCCGGTCCAACAGCAAGAGGATTACAGAGGCTTTCGCCGGGTTCTTTACAGATTAGCCTTGTGACACGGTGCTCTTAGCTGTTGAATAATTTATTTTAATTGATACACACGATTGGTCATTATTTTCAACATTCCTGCAGAGGTGCACGTGGGTAACAACTGTTTATATCAGCTGATTGTATTTACCTTGTAGCTTAAAATTCAATTTTTAATATATGCTTTCATAATATGTAGGATAAAAAATTAATTAAGACAGGTGATATTTATTTTATATTAAGTATATTTTCATAATTTTTATGATGTGGATTAGATTGATAAAAACCATGGACACAGAAAGCGAAAACGGTAGTTCGACTCTGCCCCCGAAACATTTGAAAACAATTTCGGGTTTGGAAGTTTTCGTCTTTTGTTTATGAATTAAAAACTTATTCCTCATATTTTGATCTTGATTAAGCTTGCAACCCCGTTCTTTTATAGATTTGACTCTTATGGTTGTATAATATACACTTCCATCGAAAGTTTCAAGTTCTGTAATTCCTCAAATTATGATAACGGTTAATGGTTATGGTAAGAATTGCATACGAGGGGTTATCAAAAAGTTCGAGGACTGAACTAGAAAAAAAAAATCAACATCAGCGAAGATTCAAAGAATCATTTAGATATAGACACAAACTTATACAGAAAAAAAAATCAATAAATTCGTTTGTTATTTAAGTTGATGTAAAGTTCCAAAACGATAAACAAATTAACAAAATGCAACTAATTGCCGTTTTCTACATAAATCTAAATAAAAAATTTCTTCCTTTTCCTGACATTAGAGCATAATATTGTAAAATTTCCATATTTACTCTGTCAAAACTATAGAAATATGTAATAAGTGTCTTTAAGTCACAATTTAATTGAAATAGAAGATAACTGAGGAAGGAATATTGTTAATATACATTATCATTGCTAGTATATACTTCATTGTAATAGTTCAAAATGAAGGAATCCGAATTGAATACCGAAATCTTTTTTATGATTAATACATTTGTATACAAGTAATATTAGAAGTTTATTTATATATAGTTGCAAGTATAGGTGTCACTACTAGTAAGTATTTTTACCCACTTTTGAAATATATCTTTTTTAAATTAAAAAAATAAAAATTAATTAATAAATTGAATGATACTACATGTAATTTCATTTTGTAGTAATTTATAGAATTTAGACAGGTGTATATTTGTGTTATTTTAGAAAGACAAATGAAAATCTAAATGAATTGAGTGTGGGTTATGAATTCAAGAGATAACTGAGGATGATTCAAATGTATACCACTGATTTTTAAGTATCAGACATTTTCTTTTAAGAACTAAAAATTTAAATATATTAAGTTATATTATGAAAATGAAAATAATACCCATTAACTGGACAGTTGGGAATATGTTTGTGCAATCCGTTTTGCATGACATTCTAGTATGATAAATACATGGTTATAATTGATAATCAAAGAAACCAAATAGATACCAGGGCATAACTGTTAACTATTTACCAAATTCTTTGTTGTCAAGCCCAATTAAACCTTTATTAAGTAAAAAAAAAAATATCGTGGGATTTCCACAACATCCTTTTATTTTCAAAGAAAACAATACGTTGAAATGGATGATTGTGAACTATATTTATTTTGTCTACAGTTAAATTTCTTTACAATAAATTGTCGTACATTCATTTTTCTTTTGTCTTGAAAATAAACGGACAACAGATTTACAGTATCATCATGATATAATTTCGTAAAAAAAAAAAAATCTCAATGGATCAGTTGCCAAATACAGTGCTCGTACAAATACAGGCATTTCTCCTGTGTCAATCATAGCTGTTGGGCCATATCTTGTCAAACAAACAATCATCTATTTCTACGTAAAGTTAAAATTATTTAATATATGCTCACAAGATGTGCTTTATGAGCAAACATGTAAGGTATATCTATATAATAAAGTCTATCTATGTAGTAAAGTCTATCTATGTAAAGTATATGTAAAGTCTATCTATGTAAAGTCTATGTAAGGTCTATCTATGAAAAGTCTATCTATGTAATCTCAATGGACATGTATAAACGTCATAAAAGACACTGCAAATATTACTGAATTTCATGCAATAATAAGAAATAAAATGCAAATTGAAACTGTTATTTGATTCTTTTTTTATTTGTTACAAACTTAAAGTATCTTTTCTGTATAACAGTGCTGTGTATATAAGGTATGATTGTTGAATTTGCTAATTCTATATATTTTTTAAAAAAAATCCCATGTATTCTGTTCTGAACTCATTTTAGGTTTTTTAGCTCTGTTTTTTTTTTTAACATTTCCTTTAAAAATTAACAAAGGATTTTTGGATTTTTTTTTTTCAATTTTAAATTGAGAGAAAATTACTTCTTAATCTTTCAAAGGATGGTCTTCCTATGTTTTATTAATTCTAACAAGACTTAATTTTCAAATTTTACATTTTTTCAATTTGTAATTTAATATATATATATATATATATATATATATATATATATATATATATATATATATATATATATATATATATATAAAACAACAATCAAGCTCATTTTATTGTTAATATATTATTATCATCAATTTCTATAGCATGAAAATTACTTTTCGCTGAAATGTTAAACAGATTAAGTAAAACCAAAAAATACATCTTTAATACTGTGACTTAATTAATTTATTTTTATGAAAAAGTCAGTGAATAACATTAAAGAGCGGGAGTATGCAATGCATAACAAATTTATCCATTTATGCGCAGTGTACAATTCAAGTGAAATGCTGTTTTATTGCAATGTAACTATGATAAAACGACGATTTTAAGCAAACAAGCAAAAAACAAAAACTACAGCTTTATTTCATAAAAACGTCCCATATAAATACCCACTTTTCAACGTTGTTGTGTTGTATTTCACAGAAAACATCATCTGAAATTCAACAATTGTAATATCTGAAATTTGATATAGTGTTATTATCCATGAAGTCTGCCGATCAATTAAATTTAGATTGAAAAAAAAATGACCAGTTTCTATAATTTCAAACTAAAGTTTTGTTAACAACATACAAAGTATTACATCATACATTTTTTTTCAGTTTTTTAATGCTTCAATCTACAGAAAATTGTCATAAATACTTGTAATAAATAACCAATTTTATTACATATGGAAAACACAATTAAAGATCAAACAATCAATGATTTACAGACATTTAATTGGAATTACCTGTTCTCTTTTTTTTTCTAGTACCGTCTACATGGACTGTTAAGAGAAGATTTTGTTAATACAGTTCTGCATTTTGAGATAGTAATTTATCCCATTTATTTAGGAAAGACAAATATGACATGGAAAATATGAGTATCATCTTTTAAAAGACAAATGAAATATTCATTACAAAAGGCAAAACATTGTTGACTTGCGTGTACAATACACAGTCATATATTTATATATTTTTACACCGTGTATAAACTGTGAGACCAGCGTTTATTATCAGTCGTAATTTTTTACCATGAGTAAAGTCAAATCTTGAATTGAAACATAGTGTGCATTAACAATGTACAATTATAAGATTATTATTATTATTATTATTATTATTATTATTATGTAGAATCAGAGCCCCCTTTGTTTAATAATAACAATTTACCAATAACATTGAGGATGTGGCTTGTTTTTATAATCAAAATATAACATAAAATATAATAACACATTTTCTCCTTACAAATTACCAGATCTTCACTCTTTATTTGCCTGTAAATTTTATTCAATCATTAAACTCACTTTATAACAGTCTTCTCTGTTTAAAAAAAAAATGAGGGTTTTTCTTTGTCATGTACAAATTAAATTTGTCTCATGGCACTTCGAGAAATGTTTATTGATTTCAAGAATCGCCTCGTACCATAACGTAGATCTGTTAATATCGACCAGAATCAGGAATCGCAGACTAACTCTGTTTGCTGTTAGTTGTGTCAATAGATTGGGTAAGCATCTAAAACTTCAAGATCCTGGTTTTGAAGTTCAAAGCCCCGTTCTTAAGGTTTAGTATACTCATTTTACAGAAAAGACTCTTCATGTCACAATCATTGCTGCTTTTGCACAGCATTTGTTTAAGATGAATCATTTGATGAAAGTATAATCATTAATTGCTGTTCTGACTTTGAATTAAATCCAGTAAATCTTTTGGAACCAAGTTTTAATGCTATAAATAAAAATATCTGTTCATTGTAAAAGGTATGTTTTTATCTATTTATATGGAAATCATTACTGTTGTAAGAGCATGCCGGTTTTATATTTTCAAAAATAAAGTTATATGTGAATAAATGAAATTATTGTGTTTCTTTAAATCGCCTAACACATTTTTTGCCATTTGGAACTTCTAGGTGAAATGATATATTGCTTAATTCTTTACAAGAAGAAAAAATATAAAAACACTTAACCAGAGTTTTATTATTTGAGGAAACCAAAAAGAACAATGGATTTTTGCGATTCGTAATACTTTTTTCAAATACATTTTCATATCTAAAACAGTTCACTGTAAAAGAAAAAAAACCAACGCCATATCTTGGGCTTTCAAGGCACCTGTTATAGAAAGAAGAAAATATCTAGCCATCCTTGAAAAAAAAAATCACCTTGTTAATATTTTTTTCTTCGTCAGAGAATACCTTGGATTAAAAGTTCTTAAATATTTAATTACATTCACCAATATGCCAATAAATAAGTGCGAGTTATTCCTAATAAATCTTGAATGACAATGTAGAGTAGACTGCTCTTGTGACGGTGCTATTCCTCGTAACAAGTGGCTTAAGCAAGAAAGTGAAGTGTGAAATTTTCTAAATCATTTTATTTTGGGGGTAATTTCTATGAGTCAATCTTTCGTAAATTTTAATGGGGCGCATAAGAACCAGAAAAGGGGTTCTGAAAGCACCAAAGCATTAAAATACCATTCAGTAAATCATTATTTATCAAAAGAGAAATATTTCATTTAGCAAACTATAATTAGACCAAGGTTTTGCCTAGGTGACTTCAGCATTAAACATTACATTATTGAACTGTTTAATGTTTGAAAATATTAACAACCCTATTTCATCTTGTTCCAAGAACTTTCAATTATATTTTAATGAAACGATATATCTATAAAATGACGTTTTATATAAATATTTTACACTTATTTATTTTACACGTGTAAATACATGTATTTGATGTTATTTTTGTTTTTGGTTATATAGATTATATTGTTGCATGACTTGATTCTTAACATTTCATACTTTTTCTTATCGAAATTATTTTATCGGGTATTGTTTATTTGATCATTGGTTGTTTTTTTTCATATCAACTACGTCATTTTGATCTTGTCCAGGCAACGTTAAAGATATACAACCATAAGATAAAGAACGGGAAAATAATTTTTTTTAAAAGCATTTAAAAAAACAGATAGCTGTGCAATGCAGCATTTTGTATTTCGTTGCTAAAAAAAAAAAACTAGATATGATTCCTGAAATATGGTGATCAGATCAAATTTGCTTCGTCCATAAAATACGAAATTGTCTTGAATGAAATATCCTCTGATCGACGTCCCTTTTTGAAAAAAAAAATATCAACCAGGAAAATAAAAAGTTTGCCATTTGTAAAATGAACTAATTTCATCGTCGAAGACGTCAAAACCAATAGCTGCAGATGGTGGCGCAACAGAATATGAGGAAGATGAGCAGATGGATTGCGTATTGCGTGCACTAACCACCAAACAGACATCCAAAAGGTTTTCAATATCATGTAGAGAGAGAGAAAAAAAATTGAAATGATTATTGTTGTGCTCTCTGCTTTAATTAATCGTGATATGGTTTATATTTCAATGGGCATTTGTTAGGTCGTTAACGCTTTACGTGAAAACTCGTCATACAAGTGACGTACACTTTTGATGTTTAAAGAGGCAATGCCATGTATATCAGCTAAAAGCCAGCAAATGAAATTTATTGTTGGCAATTAAGGAAAAGGTGTTATGACGTAAGGATTGCAAAAACATTTAGAAATGTTTTTTACTAGCTAAATTTACACATGACAGTAAACAGAGTTAATATAACAGATGTTTTCAACAATGGGTGTGTGCTCTTTGCAATAAAAAGTATATCTTATTACATTAACCACAAGTGTTACAAGAATAGTGCTAGACAACAATATATTTTGTTAATTAAGCTTCGGCTCAATAGAACAGACTGCTTTTGAAATAAAAAATGAAATAGTTTATGCATAGTTATGCTTATAAATTCTTAATGACAAACTATTGCAATAAAATCGATGAAATAGCGAACAATATTATAAAGTACATGAGCCCTGAATAAAATCGCAAAAAACCCTTAAATCACACTACAAATTGAAGCTATTACTTCATAACCTTTTTCTATATTGAACCACATATAAAGTTGTAAATTTTTTTTTTCAAGTTATATGATATTTCCTTATTGAATATCCTTGAATATTACTTGATGCAGATAAGATGTGATAAATCAACATGTTACGTCAATTGGTGATATCATTTCGGACAAGAAAGGGTGATTATAATTAATTCATATTCAAAGAGGAAGTGTCTATTTTCCATAGCCTAATGTATGCTTCGTTAAAATAGCTGAATGTATCTATTATCACTATTTATTATTTAAAATAAATTGTCAAGAAAAATATATGATAACACATTTCTTTTCATATCTTTACGAGTGAATAGAGATTGAATGTTACTTTTGCTAATTCAAAATTAGATGAATGCTTACGGGCAGTTTGTTTTGTGTCTACAACTTTCTATAATGGATATATACGTGTTATTTTTTGGATTAATTGAATCAACACCTTTCTACTCAAATGAACATGGGGACGAGCATTCACCTTCGGATTGCTGTTCAATAAATCAAACGCACCCGGTGACACTAAATACCCTCGGTGCAGCTATCGCCGCTTCTTCTTCTATTCCTTTGTTATTATTCTCATCTCAATATTTAATCCCATAATCTAAAATGAAACTTATTATCCAGAAAAAATAATTATTTTTTTTTATTTGAAATGCAAACTATTTATGAATCCTACCAGTTCATGTGTACGGATGAATTCATAAAACCATTATTTTCTCCCTCAGGTGAATGATTAATTTCGGTAGTTAATTACAACACTTCGTTTTCGCGATTTATAGGTTCCATGTCCTGTACTGCATAGCACTTCACGTGGAGGTAAGGGTATACAAATTAAACTTTAATTTTTTTTTTAAATTTGACATTTGCATGATACCAAAAAAGTGTGTGTGTATATATATATATATATATATATATATATATATATATATATATATATATATATATATATATATATATATATATATATATATTTCAAGTTTGCATTCTGAACAATGATATAATTATATACTTAAAAAGTTAATTAAATATCTTATCCATTCAATAAAGATATTCTATCTATTTCAGATACGATATGAAATTAACATAGTTTTTATGAGCTACAGAAACTCCATATCAACAAAACACAATCGAATACTGTACTTATTGACCATATTTTCTGGTACGCCTACATGTATTGATTAGGATCCAGACAGAGTAATTTTCTACGACTTTAAATGCGCCTGCACATGTACAACCATTTATTGATCCAATGGCAACGAATGTTTTTGTATTTTTTATAACAATCTTTTTTTTCTAGAAATAATTTACGGACAATTCTAAACAAAATTCTGTGTCCTTAGTTGATTTACTTATAATATAATTGGAATGACCTTATTTATAAATATATATTTTCTCATCCATCGTAAAAAAAGGCTCAAAATACAGTAGTACACGCCTGTTCTTAAATTCAAACAAATCACAGAAAATGTTTTTTGGAGAACATTCAAAAATACATGATTACAATGAAAATGATCACAAATTTCTCAATTATTTTTTTTATACAATAGTGTGTATTTATCTCAGCAAAATATTTTTTTTTCAAAATATAATTTAAGAATTATTCTGTTGTCCTTTTAAATGAACAAACAATCTGGTGCTTTTTTATAAATGTATATGTATTTCTGTTATTTTTATACTACATACATATAGTCTTTTATTATTCTGTTTTTCATTCAAAGAATTTCCAAGTCAGAGCTGAAGCCGACAGATAATGAGATTTTCACAGCACCACGTGACAGATATTGTTCTGTAATGTCGGAACCTTGCAATACTGAGTACTCCCCAAATCAAACCAGATGATAATTTAAAAACCACATATAAATATACTAGTAAAGCCAATCAATCACTCAGTACAAAGATTTCATTTCCAATATTACTGCCAAATAATTAGGACATATGAGTTTTGAAAAGAATTAATGTATGATTTTAATCATGATACAAAACGAACATTAAATTCACAGTAACAACATACATGTAAACCATCATCATCACCTAACAGCACACACAGACACACAAAGGAAACTGGCATCGGTAAAAATTTAGCAGCAAACAAAAAGAGAAGAATTTTTCGTGATCTTGTCAAGGAGTAACCATCACGAATGATGAGAAGCAGAAACAGGAAGTGAAACTGCTGGGGACAGGTTAATTAGTCTTCCCGGCACAGAACCCGGAAGACATCGACAAAGCGGAAATTAGCGGGCAATACAGAGGCCATATGATTCTGACAAAAAAGAAACGGAGAAGCATTTTTCTGCTAAATATTTCCTCATTTGAAAAAAAAATTAAAAAGAATTATCCTGTCTATTCATATTTGATGATTAAAATTCTTTCAATTCACATTTTAGGAACAAAAATATATTAATTGATTGTATTGGAAACGTTTTTGAAACTATATTCTTACTTTTTCACTTGTTTTTAATTTTCATCATTCAATATGTTATTTTAGTGTTATATTAAAATATTCGCTTTCTTATATGCATTAAAACACATAAAAAATTATGAATCCATTTTTTTTATAATTTTGACGTGTGTACCTTTAAGACATGCACATATTTCGTTGACGTTTGAAAAGGCGTTAGCTGTCTCCTATTACATATAAGTTCAGTCAAATTCAACAAATGTTTCCCGTTTTTATACAATAATATACATAGCATTGATGAACTGCTCATTGATCCGTGACATACTTTACCTATAGACGGCACAGAAGATCGTATATCTAGGTTATTGGTTTCAAATAAATCACCGTGGTTCCTTGGTAAGGGGATGATGACATGTTTTCCTGGCTGCCTTTTCATGCTGGATAAAAAAGAAATCAAAATGATAAATTGCTGTCTTAACAGCAGATTATGCGGCAATGCAAGCATTATTAACATTCAATTTCCCTGCGATGATAACTATCTAAATGGGATTCTGAGGTCGAGAATAGCGTCATAGCTTCTGTATGACAATGTCTTGCTCTTGACCTTTCCAGAATATGTTTAATATTTTCTCCTTCTTCATACTCCTACTTTGGCTTAAGGAATCTTTTGCTATATCTTTTGCGTTCATTTGTCCCTCGTTATAGTAGGCTTTTTAAAGATATACCTAATAACTTATTTTATTGCTAAGGAACCATTACCACAAGTTTGATTGAAAATTTACGCAGTAAACAGAAAAAGTAATTGCATATAAATTGTATATCTATAAAAAGAGTCAACTTTACATACACATCTTTGATAGATTTGCTAAATATATAGAAAAAAAAGTCAATTAAAAAAAATCAAACTATATTGTCATCATCAAATGGTTCGATTTAAATCATTTGCATATTCTCAAACTCTAGATACAAATATATAGGTTTTAATGATTGATTTGTTATAACGATTATTAATGATTACATACATCCCATGTATAAATAAATCCCTAAAAGGCATTAAATGGCACATTATAGAACAAAGCAGCTGGCTTACATTTGTACACGGGTGCTGAAGGATGAATTCAAAAATCTTCTGTCATAGAAAGACATTAACTTTACCGATCAAAAATGGGAAAAATACCTTTGTCATAACAGCGCATTGTGTATCTTAAATGTGCAACTATAGGCAATGAATATTTCATTCTGCGATATAACATCAGAAATGAATATATCATCATCCAAACATTGTGAAATGCTAGTGTATTATTTAAATAACATTAATTTAATAACAAAAAATATCCTATCAGCACAGGTTTTGCTCTATAACCCCCTTTTTAAATTCCTTTTGATCTAGACAAGGAGTTTGTTCTTCCCCCTTTGGTTGATTGTAATTTGCTACAGTTAAAACATCGATAATTAGTATCCGAACAATTGTTTTAAGAATATGAATTTTGAATAACCCTGTTTAATGAAAGCATTGTATTTTCTTATTTTTTTGCTATTATAGTGTGAATTTTATGTCTTTGAATTTGGTAATGTTAGATTGATTCTGGCTAGAACAAAAGAAAAAAAAAACAAAAACAAAAAAACAAAAGCAAAAAAAAAACCAACCCCCCAACAAAAAAACCATCAAAAATTGCTAATTCCCTTTAAACTCAAAGGACAAATATTATTAATGCTCCAAAATGTCTTTTTGGAAATGAATCGAAAACAAAATGTAAGCTGAATCTCCCGCCCTTTTTTTATATTTCGGTTAGTAGGTCTACACTTTCACCGAAAACAACAGAGGTTACGACACAGTCAGTTGTATGCATTGATAAAGGTTTGAAGCTGGTTCATGTAATCTGTTAAAAATGAATAGTTTCGAATTATAAGTAAATTAGAATTGAAAAACTCGAAATTTCGATGTAAAAAGGCAAAAGACAAAAAAAAAATCCAAAATGACGAAATATTCAACAAAATCCTATTCATTGTACACACTTCAATGTTTGCAATGTGCAAGAGAAAATATGTGTAAGAATTCTAATCTATATGTACGGTCATATTGTAAATGGGTTTTTTTGTGCTTTTGCTTTAACGATGCAACTAGTACTATAAATATTTTCCATCCAATTTGATTATTGGTTAAATCGATATGCTCAGTAAGGTCAATTAATATAAGAATTGACTTGTTATAGTTAGCTTCTCAACGGCATTTGTCAAAAATTAACACAAAAAAGCTAGGAATTGCTGTACCTCATGTTTGATGAATAAATGGAAACAGAGCAGCTTTATGATTTAGGTGTAAAACACACAAAAATATAATTAAGGATAATTTAAGAAAAAAAAACAACCAAAATCATTATATATTTTCATATGACTCAAGAGTAACTGTTTTAACGCTTTTAAAATTCACGACAAGGTTTTATTTTGCTATTTTAATTTTAAAAGTAATGCATATACATATATGTTTTATTAAACTTTCTTTTGACAGAAGTACCATTTTTTTTTTCAAGGTTTTCGGATGGTTATTTATATCATAAAGTATTGTGTTAAGTAAATGATTGAATAATCTTCAAAACGCTTCTGTCATAGAAAGACATTAATTTACCGATCAAAAATCTTAAATGTGCAACTATACGCAATGAATATTTCATTCTGCGATATAACATCAGATATGAATATATCATCATCCAAACATTGTGATATGCTAGCGTATTATTTAAATAACATTAATTTAATAGCAAAATATATCATATCAGCACAGGTTTTGCACTATAACCCTATTTTATTCCTTTTGATCTAGACAAGGAGTTAGTTCTCCCCCCTTTGGTCGATTGCAAATTGCTACAATTAAAATACCGATCATAAGTATCCGAACAATTGTTTGAAGAATATGAATTTTGAATAACCCTGTTTAATGAAAGCATTGTACTTTCTTATTTTTGCTTTATTGTGTGAATTTCAGGTCTTTGAATTTGGTAATGTTAGATTGTTTCTATCTAGAACATAAAAAAAGATGCTTATTGCCTTTAAACTCAAAAGACATATGCCTTTTTGGAAATGAATCGATTACAAAATGTAATTTACCCCCTCTCTCTTTTTTTTTTATATTTCGGTTAGTAGGCCTACACTTTCACCGAAAACAACAGAGTTAACGACACTGTCAGTTGTATTAATTGAGAAAGGTTTGAAGCTGGTTCATGCAATCTGTTAAAAGTGAATAGCTTCGAATTATGAGTAAATGAGAATTGAAAAATTCGAAATTTCGATGTAAAAAGACAAAAAAAAAAAAAAATCCAAAATGACGAAATATTAAACAAAATCCTATTCATTGTACACACGTCAATGTTTGCAATGTGCAAGAGAAAATATGTGTATGAATTCTAATCAACATGTACTGTCATATTGTAAATTTTGAAAATATCGAGTGGGTGTTAATAACAACGTGTTGTTGTATTGTATATGACTTATAGGACAATATACTTGTTATTGTTTTTATTGTTTACCCTCTGTTGATACATAATATAATGAGTGAAAGCATTTGCTTAAATTCGATGTACTTTGGGTTTGTGCTTTTTAAGTAACGATGCAACTCTAGGTCTTTTCCATCCAATTTGATAATTGGTTAAGTCGATATGTTCAGTATATAAGGTCCATTAATATAAGAAGGGACTTGTTATAGTTAGCTTCTTCCTAATAAGCTGTCAACAGCAATTGTAATACCGTAAATCTGGAAATTTTTACCGTAGATAAATTTTTAGCAAATTTGCGCGTCCTCTGCATTCGCAAAATTTTTTTTCCTAAAAATTAATCAACAATAAAAAAAGTAAATAAAAATTTTGCCGAAGGCTGGTCTCGTCTCCTTACTATATGAACAGGTGTCTGTAAGTAGTAGTCATTTTAAAAACCTGTTTATATAACCAGGTAATTACCCCCTAGCTATAACCAGCGTGTGGAGAAGGGCTTCACTCAAAATCGGTATCTTCGATTGACTGGCAGCCTCATGTGTACATGTATATTGATGATGCAGAATGTAGTGTACCCCTTTAGGTAGTTTTGTTGCATTTGCTGCTATTATTTTATATATCGGTAATTTGAGCAAGATATAAATTGCAGACGTAAACTCTCACATGATACTATATAAAGTTGGTAAACATAAACGATTCGTGAGAAAATTAGAGGCGGCGGTAATATACGATATCCGAAGGTTAGCTAACATTCTGCATGTCAATATGTGTGACATTTAATATATGCGTGCTTTTTATTTTTAGCGCCGATGACAATTCGCAAAAATTTTTAAAAAACGTAAAAATTAATCTATAGCTTTATGATTAGGATTCGCAAAAATTAATCGACGTAAAAATTTCCAGATTTACGGGTATTTCAGTACAAATACTAAAGCTGTACGTCTTGTTTGATGAAAAAATGAAGATAGAGTAGATTCATGATTCAAGTGTAAAACACACAAAAGATAAGTAAGTATGATTTTTAAAAAAAATCATATTTTTATATGACCCAAGAGTAACTGTTTTAATGCTTTTAAAATATACGACAAGATTTTGTTTTGTCCATTTTTCTTTCAAAAGCAATGCATATACTTGTATGTTTTATCAAATTTAATTTTGACAGAAGTACCTTTTTTCAAGGTTTTCGGGTGATTCTTTATATCATTAAGTATATATTGTGTTAAGTAAATAATTGATTGAATAATCTTCGCGTCAAACATAACTGCTTTCCCCATAACCATATGTCGCCGTGAAGGCAAATAAAATCGGTAAAAAAAATTAATGTCACAGGTGTCTGAAATCTTCACCGATGTACAGATCTCGTACAGAATCGATCAAATGACAAGATACATACTTGTTCTCATTTCCTACCAGTATTAAAGTCATTTGTTCCTCACTTCACAGAAGTAAGAAAGAAATTAAAAAACAAATACCAAACTATTCTTGTCTCTCTCTCTCTCTCTCTCTCTCTCTCTCTCTCTCTCTCTCTCTCTCTCTCTCTCTTCCTTATTTTGTTTGTGTGTTTCTTTGTCAAATAATATCAGATGAATTACTGGGATATTTGATGAACGAATTCATATCGATATGATATACATCTAACACTCCGTATTTTGTCTTTATACTGTCAATGCAAACACCAGGACATGCAAGTACTGTATACAGGGTTATTTTCGCCCCGTGTTATTTTCGCCCTTTTTTACTTGCAAACGGGTTCGCCCCGTCTTGAATTCGCCCAGACAAAGTTGTGAATAAAGAATATAGTTTGAAACATAGGCATTCGCCTAGTCTTAAATTCGCCCGCAATCAACGAGAGCGAAAGGTGCGAAAATTAAACGGGGCGAATATTTCCCTGTATACAGTATTTGTACCATATTTGACCGATATGCACACTTGTAACAATAATGAACTCATTCCATTGGATATGTTGATAAATCCCCCTATTCATTCAACAAACATTTAATGTTGATATTGAAGCAAGAATATAAACTGGGTTTTTATTTTATAAATGCATTACATATATATGTACATTTCATAAAATAACTAATGTCATTTATGAACCTAACATGTAGCTATATAGTTTTAAATAAATAAAAATGTTTTTGTTTTCCCAAAATTTGCTTTGCTGATATTTTCTTGAATATCCTCTCCAAATAAAAGCAGATTTAGTGAGTGCACAGTTGACCATGAAAAACTTAATGAAACACAATCAATTCTTCATATTGTACCTTTGTTAAATTTCCCTTAAAGAACCGTTGAATGCTTTGAAGTTAATACATGCACGCAAATTTGTTGTAGAATTACCCTTAATAATCATTATTTGAACACATGCACAAATTATCAGCAAGTAAGTAAATCATCTTCATTAAGAGTTCTTTGAATTTCTAAATTAGTATATCTCCTTTCCTGTTGCAGAAAGGGAAAATGTGTCAGGAAGAAAGTGAAATATCAATTTTCTTACATTTAATTGTCAATTTATTTTTC
Organism: Magallana ariakensis; assembly: GCA_020458035.1. NCBI lineage: Eukaryota > Metazoa > Mollusca > Bivalvia > Ostreida > Ostreidae > Magallana > Magallana ariakensis. The sequence continues at coordinate 21,169,771 of CM035819.1, read as the reverse complement.
ATCATACACTTGTGTTTGTTGAAAATGGAATGGACCAAAACATGAAAAAAAAGGAAATGGAAATTAATCTAAAAACCAATCAAGATTGGTGGATGGAATGTAATAGCATTCTTTTTTACTTGTATGGTTTCAGTGCCGCATACTTCTTAGAATATCAACCACAAATCCGCACCAATACATAATGAAAATTGTCAAATTTGAATCAAATAATGGTTTCAACAATTGCATAAGATATTTGACACAATTTCTTTAGGAATGTGTTTTGAGACAAACTGGTAGAATTGGTAAACTTGAAACACTGGAGTTGGTATTTAAATTGGAGTATTTTGATGATTCCAGGGCTCTGATGACCTGGTTATAAACCTATACTCATATATTAAAGATGATGTAACAGAAAAAACCCAAAGATTTTTAAGCAAGCTACAACCTGGACATTGAAAAGAACGAAGAAAATCTTAATACTTATCAAATTTTATAAATTAAGCATTTAGGAGAGTGTACTTAAATCAGTCATAACATTATGCAGTTTTATTAGTTACTTACAGAAAGCAAGAGTTAAAAGGCCTTTTGTTTTTATATACAATCTATAGACTGAATAATGAAGCCCAACAGAGTTCCATGATGTTCAATTAGAAGGGACAAGATTTTTGCCGGATATGGTCTGTCTAAAATTGTTTATGCAGGGAAAAAAAATTCTTAAAAAAAGAAAAATAATTTCTACTCATTCAAATGTCAAGGGAACATATCGACCTTGGGTCCGTATATGAGTATTACTTCGAAAATTCTACAAAAGAGAGAGAGAGAGAAGAAAATCTATACCGCAGTGACTTGTAAAATTGGAAAACGTCAAAAAACATTACCAACTTTTTTTTCTTATGAATGGCAAATTGCTCTACAATAGTTTTAAAGATAATTATGTGGTCCGATTGCTGGTAGGTTGGATTGGTGCATGCGTGTCAAAACCCCCACAATGACATTGCATGTCATAGAAATGTCGATACTACATTACATTATGTACTCAATAGAACTCAAATTACTCTATATCTCTATCCTTTTACCTTGCACTTGCAATTAATTTTTGTGGACCCAAACATTCAGTAAAGAGAAGATGGATATCAAGATTTTAATTTTCAACCCCGCTCACATCATCGTCGAAAAATTTTAATGAAAAATAGTTCCAATGTTGACTCAAAACCTCTTCAAAACCAACAAATGAAATGAAATGCATGTTCTTTGGATTTTTCTCTTATTTAAAGTTGTATTTCTGCCTTCCTTGACATGAAGTTGTAACGTGTGTTTAGCTTAAACGTTACTCTTGAATGTGATACCAGAACCCCATTAGTGATTATCTAATATTTTCAAATAACTGTAATCCAAATGTTCTACTTACAATTACTATATATTTTTTCACGCACGATTGGTTATTGTTAACTACTTGTATCGTAAAATAGCCTAGTTATGAAAATTGCATCTATCATATAGAACATCGTAAATCATTGCGAATTTTGACAAGCATTAACGCCCGCTACATGTATTTAAGCAAACAATTACATGAGCTCAGCTCACATGTATGTAGGACGTAATGAATTTAGAATTGGTCGTCTGTATTACAACTAGATCATTGAATATTGTCATTAAGCACCCAGACATTCCATCTACCCATTCACCACAAAAAACGGAGGACACCCTGCAAATTACAAAACAAAAACAAAAACAAAACACGGACGTTAAAAATAGAGGGATTCCGGATTGAGTCCCTTCCATCTTTTGCCAACACTCCAACTGTGGGGACGAAACGTCTGTTGGTAATGCCGTTATCCCTGTGAAGGAACTCCTATCCTTCTCTTTTATCCAGCGCAGGAGCCGAAACAAGATTATCCTTAAATTGGCGGGACCTAATGAAATCAGACCAGGATAAAAACCTCCTGAAATATAATTTGCGTGCCGATAATCAGCCTTTAAGCGAGTTATCGGCGACCCATATCAGCGCTGTTGTGTCTTTTATTTGTTTCTTTGCTGTAATTTAAGCTCTATTCATTTCAAATTTAAAGATAATTTATAGAACAATTCCACTGGATTCTCCTTATTTTCTCGAGAAGCGGTCAGGGTTTTTGCCTTCATCAGAGCAAACGTCGTTGCACTGGCGGCCCGCACACAGAACAGACCAGTTTCCCCACTTCGGACAAACTACAGGGTATATTTACACGTATCACATGTTTTCTTACAATAAAACAAACTACATAAAATATTTACTTCGTTTAACTCTATGTGGACTGTCATTGGGTACAGTATGACATTTTGCACTGATGAAATTGCTAAAAATCTAAATGAAATTAATATTTTCTATTTACTTATAATTCACTGTATTTACTCAAACTTTGCGACGTGCTGTAAATAGTTTTTATTATACATATTTTTTTTTATTTTAATGGTAATCGTCTTGATTATACATAATGATGAACACGGTAAATCCAAATTGAATTATCACCAGATCGTCGTAAGCAATGAGTTGATAGTGATTTTATTAACTGTCTTCATTAAGAACCGCATTACATTGTTAATAAATTAACGATTTCATCGTAGGAAAGCGGTTACGTAACTCGTACTGGTCAGGGCTTTGTCTGCTGTCAATAGCACCGTCCATATTTGTCACCGCTCATTAGCAGTTCTTTCACATGCAGGGTCGGTGAGTTGAGTTGATAGCGAATACTCAAGACTGGGGATCGAGAACTGACAAAAACACCATCCAAACCCGATGCTAATGAATTGCGGAAGCTGTGAACAAGTTTCGCAGATTTCTAACCAGATTTTTCGTTTTTCGTGCACTATATCTGCCTATTATGGATTATCATGTCCATGTTGATACATGTATTTAAAGAAAAATTCATTTATTTATATTAGAAAGACTTTGTCATATGAATAAGATGTGTGAATGAACGCATTTGCGTGCATTATGAATATTTATTTCTAATTTTTAACATATCCAACATATTAAAATATTTCAAATTATATTGTTGATCACAATACAAAACTTAAGAACAAAAATAGATTATGGTGAAATTGTTGTAAAGAAACAATGTTAAGCAATGATATGACATAAATGAAATAAAATATTTCATTACCTATGATATACAAATAAGAGTAGAATTCAGTATTTGCAGTACGTATATTGCGTTTTCATTTTTATTTCAACTCTTTCAAAATATACTAATAGCCATGTATACTGCATACTATATAATGATAGTGTGTATGTGAACAACCTGCATGCAATATTTAAAGAACAGTTAAATACAGTATGTGTAAATTTTTCATTCCATATAAAAAAAAAAAGCAACAGAAAAATCATAATTATCTAGATACATTTAATTTTACATACAAGTAAGGGTCACCATTGTGAAATGCATCAGTGCAAATATTTTCATTTGCCTTTAGAAACATGATCATACATATACTTGAAAATAGAAACAGACAATAAAGCTTTAAGATTTTTTGCAAAACTTCGTTATAAAAAGGAAACGAAAATGTTTGATAATAATTCCGCATTGAAACTTTCACAGTTTTATATAATGTACAATTTCCAACATAGTCTAAGATTTTACATTCTTACTACAAACCGATGAATTACAAAAAAAGCACCCCTCTTTATCCTACTTGTTTTTCAAGCTGTTTTGTTCTTTTTCAATTTTATTTTATTTTCAAATGTAATGAACGAAATTTTTCAAATCATAATTAAGAACAATTTGGACAACAATTGTCAGATTTACAAGTATAAATATACAAAATAAAAATAGGTGATGAAATGTCTTTTTTTAAAAATAGAAATATAGCCTGCAAAGCCCTTTATTGTCATTTGAATGGAAATAACAAAAGGGTAACCATCACACGTGAATCAGCGCGGAAGAGCAGGATTACAATAGACACCAAGATACAGTTACGTGTAATGAATTATTGCGGTAATCCCATAGTGTAATACCTACTCGCATGAATATCTATATATTTCAGTGAAATATACTTGACATGAGCCGCGCGCAATACTGTTTTTTTTTTGCTTGCAGTCAGATACAGTGAAATAGACATGAAATTTTGTAAATTTCTCTCAGAGTACAGGATAGAAATGAAATAAACGTGACATGCTGTAAATTTCTGTTGGAGTCGGGTTCATTTCTGGGCGTTCGGAAATCAATCGCCCGTGTTTCCTCACAAACGACTGGTGAGGCTGGCTCAAATCAATGAGTGGGGCCGTCCTTATACAGAATGAAAGAAATATCAATAACTATATAGCGACTTCATCACAATACATGTTAGATATAATTACTTTCTTTTTATCAGTATATTTGTTGATTTTAAGGTATATATTTGTATTTCATCTATTGAATTAGATTTTATAAAAGGAAAAAAAAAATTAATGAAGAAATAAATAAAGCATTCAAACCGTTTCTTAACTATGCACATACTATCTATAGATGTTCATAGCAAAACCCAGTTTTAAAATGGTCTCTTTCTTCCTCTTGGTTCAAAATAAGTTTTACGGTAAATTATGTCAAAACATGACACGTTTTATTTTTATTTCTATTCTCTTTTTTAATTAAACGATCGGTCGCTAAATCAATGAAAAAACTGCAAAAATGCTTGACGTTTCCATTTTGGCAGTTTTAGGGTAGCTTATTCTCGGTGGACAAAATTGAATTCAATGAAAAACAAATACGGTTTTCTTTGTCTGGATGTGACTACTTCTTCCCACGGTCTCAAAGCGGACCTTATTTATTTTAGCACCAATGTAAAAGCGTGAGGGGCGAGGCATTCACTCGCGCTGTGGGTCCTTAACACCGTTTTTTGAGAATGGCATTTATGGACCTATTGAATCTTACACAATCAATAATTGATTTCTTGGATTTGTTGGTCATAAATGTGTTCCAAAATATAGGATCTGAGTTAAGAGTCAACCACGAGAAACAATTCTTTGTCTACCTACCTTAACTGTTAATTATTAGATAGAAGCTAAGTATAATCAATACTGGCCGAATATTTGATCAGAAATAGTTTGAATTTCTTTGCTTTTATCATATTTCAACTATTTGTAAATATTGAGAAATATCAAACAATTCAAATAAAAAAAAAATACGCATAAACAGGAGATACAATAAATGAATGAATTATTAACATCAAAAAGAGATAATTAATTTTTAACAAGAGAATTTAATTTTTTCTAAATAAATATGTAATGAAAATATTTGTATAAAACCCCATTTTTTTCTAATTTAGGAAATAAATGTAATATATTAGACCATTAACAGGATATATCTTATTTAAGATATATCAAATTCTACGATAGATGGTCTATCATCTTTTTTTGAATGATTAAGGATAAAAACAATCACCAACAATTGTTTCGCAATTCTCCAAACACTGAAACCAAATCAGTTTCCAATAGTCAAAATTTTTCAGATCACTAGAGGACAGAATGATCACGCAGTTTGATGGGTTATGAATATTAATATATCTATTGTAAACAATAGAAATGTAGCATTTAAACATATTTCACTTCTGTAACGGGTATACATTTAGCTATTGTTATCATTAGAAATGACATGAATACATTAATTGCCATTCGTCAAAACTACCATTGAAACTGTCATTCAATAAATTATGAATAAGAGATTTCTGGTCAGACAATGTCATGTTTCGGCATAAAATGACTGATTTGAAACAAAAGCTGTTTTTTACTTTCGTGTCAAAAGTCCTGATATATGATTTATGTATGACTATGAAAATATTTTAGTACAGTTTTTCAAGAGGAACTATGATGAGTAAAAGTGTAAAAAGTAAAATGAATTAGAAATATATAGATAGCACGCATTTATCAGATCTCTCTCTCTCTCTCTCTCTCTCTCTCTCTCTCTCTCTCTTAATAATCTCTGACATTGCATTTTAATGATAATAATACTGCTTGATAATATCTTAATATTTTAAATACATGAAAAAACTTGTTGATTTGAATGCTTCTACCAGAGTACCTGCCTCGAAAAGATATCGATCAAAACACCCCCCCCCCCCAAATATCCGTCAATTTGAGCTACTATATAAATGACATTTTTAAAAACTTCGAGGGATGCTGGTCATACATGTATTAATTTTAATAAAGCTATATGAACAGTTAGTATTTCATACTTTATATTTTGACGTTAACTTTTTTAAACAATGTCATTGCAAGGAAAACAAACACAATTATTAAGGTGATTTAGCTAGAACGTTTTATTAATTCAAAATTTTAATGATTTATTGCTATTTAATAAAACAACATTAAACATTCTTTCCCCTCTCTTTCAAGAAATCACGTTTAGTAAACTTGACCCCATGTCTTGAAAACCTAATAATATTAAAAGTGAGGTTTCATCTTGCAAAATTTAGGAGAAAGATTGAAAAATAAAATAGCCATCATTGTCAGATTTAACGAGATGACCTGGGTGACTGTCGATTGCTGGTGATGGTGACGAAATGGGTCAAACGACGCCATTGCCATAGTGAACCCCGTTGGAAGGAGAAAAATGCCGAAATCTAGCCGGAGAGAGGGGTCACTAACGAAGAAATTGGAGAAAAATTGTTGAAGAATCGACATTTTAAAGCGGCTTAATAGGTTTTCAAACCCAGCAACCTGTCAAATATTCTATGTTTTACTGTTTTTATGCGAAAATAATGAGCAGACGTTTAGACTTTAAAATGATTTTTCATTTCCTGTGTGGATTTCATTTTGTTTTCTATCTTGACGTTTGTAAGGATCATCGTAAAATTTATAAACATCAAACGACATCGCAGCTTAAAATGTGATTTATGTAGGAAAAAAAATCTCAAACATGCATCTCTTTTGGTAACTGGTAGAAATTTATGAAAAAGAAACTGTTACATTCCGAGAGAATGGAAATTTATGTATAAAATATTTGTATATTATATGTAGTGAAGATATGGAAAGTATTATCTTTTCATGATCTTTTTTTTAAAATGATAAATAAAGATTACAATTGCAAGCATTTAAATATACAATGATATATGTCTGAAGAGTGAAATGAGGTTAAAAAGAGACCGAGGCAATGTTTTGACTACTCTGAAACATAAACCGTAAACAATCCCAAAAATAAACACAAAAGATAAATTTTCTTGGTCTTTGAATTCGAGTGTTTGAATAAATGTGCGACAGGGTGTTAATAAGGTTATATCAACACTCTGCCATTTTTCACACAAGCTGAACTGTTTAAAACGTACATTATTCATATGTGTGGACAAATGATTATTCAAATGAACAAATCAATTCGGTTTGTGTTTTTATTTTCCTAATTCAATACTGATAGTTTTTCACGATTATAAGATAAAAATGATTTAATTATTAATTTCTTTGTGAAAAAAGTAAAATTTATCCATTCCCAGTCTGGGTACACTTATAAAGCGTGTGTTATGGCCATTTGCAAAATCATGATTTATCTACAATATAAGAAATACGAACACTTGATAATATAAGCCAGGTCTTTTAATGGATTCCGCGATAAATCTTTGACATTGTTCGACCACGTACCGGAATTTTATATCAGGCACAAACGTACATGTCGTACATCTCTCTCTCTCTCTCTCTCTCTCTCTCTCTCTCTCTCTCTCTCTCTCTCTCTCTCAATGTTTTCAACATGCGCTATGTCAGTTTGAGTACAAGAAAAAGCAAAGAAGAAGCTGCAAAACAATAAACTTAAGATTAAAAAAAAAAAGAACCGAACAGAATAGATCACGGGCAAATTCTCATTTTCATATACGGGGGGTGTCCTTTTACAAAGAATTGTCGTTGAAAGAAGATTTATCTGTTAACTAAAAACTTCATAGGTATAGTCACACACCAGCGTCAGCAAAGTTCTTTAAATAAGAACAGTTTGTGGAGTCCACTGTTCAATCCACAAGTGTTGACATTAAATTTTACATTGAGTAACCTTTGTTTTAGCAAGACTTAACACAATCGATTTCAGGGTTAATCAGAAAGGAATATAGGTTTAAGAATTATGACACTTGGGCGAGGGAAGGTTTGATGTTCCAATTATTTATCGTCCGTTCCGATGAGAATTCTGCCCGGATCATGTCTGCTTGAACAAGATGTTCCAACTCGATAGCCGACCCCTTAATATGGACACGGGCTGACATTGCCAATTTATTTTGCGGTGGAACAACGTCAGGTTCTCCGTTTTAAGACAGGGTTCAATTTCGATGGCATTTTAATTGGTCTGTAGCTTTTGCAAACCACAGCACCATCGTTTGCGCTATACTGCAACAAGAACGACAACTGCTACAGGAAAAAAATCCGAATAAACATAACGGTGACTGTTTACAGAAAGCTCATAGGGTAACTAAAATGATCTCGCAAACAAAGAAAAGTCAGAAATTATGATCTAATACTCTAACCTTACACGATTCATCAAAATATTTTTGGTTTACGTTTATTTCACCACTTGGTGTATATAGAGACATAGTTTACCCATACTTTTACCCTTTAGAAATCCTCAAATTTCAGCAAACTTCCACAATCCCACAAACATGAAAGATTACAGATTCAACATTTTCCATTACACTGAGGAAGAATGAGAAGGAAAGGATGATATTTCCAGTGAAAGCTAAACAAAAACAGATTTCGTTGAGAAAAAAGATCTTCCAATGTTAAAATACGACCTTTCTGGTACACAGAATTACCAACTAAATGGAAAGAGCAAGGATTTAGTCAGAAAAGAATAGAAATAAAGTCAATAGAAACGACGATTCGATCGAAAAGATTTGAAAAAGGATTTAGCTTTTCATTAGAAATGAAAGAGCCATTATTACGACCATGCTCATCAAAAGCCGTGGTATGTATTGGCTGGTGTATAGAGAACATTTCCCTATTCATTCCCGGCGCTTGTTCAATTGTGGCATTATCGGGTTTGTTCATCGCATAAAGAGCAGACTGGCTGTGGACCGAGAAACGAGCGCCCCAAAGAAAAGCCTACTTTAGAAAATACTCCAATGAAATGCGTTTGTGGGAGCTGACCATTGTTATGGTGGAACCCAAGACGTGCTGCACAATACGGTATCGACTTGGCTATGCCAGTGGTCATGAACTGAAGAGCTTTCTCCAAGATTTTCCGTTTCCCTGACAAGAGGAACGTGAGGGCCCATCTTGAGGATAGTAATGCACCACAATGTCAATTTCATGGCGCTCAAAGTGTCCAATTTCTTATTCAAGTTGTTCTCAATTAATGCGAAAAAAAAAGTTTGAAAATTTTGGGCTTGTTAACTTTTTCATTAAAATGGAATTTATTTTACGGAGAACAAAGGCGTCGACGTCTCCATGGACATACAAATAAATCCCCCCAAAAATATACAAACCGATTGAACGGCAAACGCACATTACCTGGTAGTAATATGCAGGTGCGATTCAACTGTACTTCATGATCATCGTGAGAGGGCGTGTCGGAAACCCTAATTACAACCAGAGTCCACAAATAAGCCACGAAAAATAAATTGGATCGGGAACTATAAAAATGTACCTCTCAACTCTATTTCCTTTTCTACCATTTCTTGTTTTCTAAAGTAAATACGAAAGATAATTATAAAACACCCTCGTGAGAAGCCGTCGCGTACCGCATAACCCACTGAGTACCTAGAGGGGGAATCAGAAATAATTGACGAAAAAACTCCCGCCGCGAGAGTTGGCGCGAACTTCATCCCCCTTGAGTGAGTCATACACAGTTGTCCACCCTTTGCACGGATCAGTTTTCAAAGCAAACTATGATATACTATCTCAGTGACAGTTCGAACGGGTGGAACTGGGATGAAAATTGCAATATCACGAAACTACATTAACGTAAAGATAACAAAAAATCTACATAACCGTGCATTGCAACCATGACTAAGTGAAAGGCAAACTGTTGTCGTATACAGAATTGAGCAACGAAAGCACTTGCTACTCAATCCGGTTTTGATGATGAACGTATACTATAGACCAGTAATGAAAAAGCAATGTGCCAAGCACCATGCAAGTTTTCATTTTATAAACTTCTTTTAAAAAAAGAAATAACAATTTGCGTTTTTTACTCTAGAGTAGTTTAGTGCTGTAGAAGGATGACTTTTTTCTCAAAAGTTTACCAAAGCAGTACGTGTATTGATCTTGTATGATTTGTTGACTTTTAAATTGATCCCTATTACATGCTGATATGATTTGTTGACTTTTTAATTGATCCCTAGTACATGCTGGTTGGTTTCATTGCTAATTGGTTGGATGGCAAGTTGGTTGGTTGATGACATAGTTAATAGGGTCGTTAGATGCCAGGGATGTTGGATTGTTGCATTGCTAATTGGTTTACTGGGTGGTAACGTTTGCAACAGTCTCAACGAAGAACCAATACTTGGAGTTTTGAGGACGCTAAAAAAATTGAATTTGAAATAATTACCACAGAAATTTCGAGCTCAAATTTCAATCTAAAGAAACATTCAATTGTTTAGTATTCCTGACATTTGATAATTTTATAAATTGTACAATCACTATTTATCCGATTTGCCGGGACCTCATCATCTTAAAACATATGTGTATGTACAAAAGGTGTGTAACTAAGTCGTCAACTGTTTGACAAATTAAAAAATCAATCTCCGTTTTCTCGATCTATCCTTGGCTTGTAAATAGACCAACGGCGACATCTTGTGTACAACCAATGGTCTATTCTTCCTTATAGCAAATAAAGTACTTTATAGCCAAGGTCACAAAAAAACTAATGTCCTGAATATATGACCACTTTCTAAAGTTTATGGATATTTTATTATGTATTAATTCTATTTTGTACCTTTTTTATACTTTCAATTTTTTTAACATGTACTTTTATCTGTTTTTAAGAATCCCATGTTTCGTGTGTGTATTAATTAAAGATTACAAATTTGTGCGATAAAACATGGTTAGGGTTATTTTAGCAAAGAGTAAACGATAGCGAGTTTTAACGTAAGTTACGTTTGCTTAACGGCCTATGAGCTCATTCGTCGCGTTTATACTGCTGTTTTCCATGGAAGATTTTTTACTTTTTCATAATGAAAAAGCACATGCATTTCTAACATTATCTAGGAAAATACATTACACGTGTAAGCTTAGCTATTTTGGAAATAAAGAAAAACAAACATTTTAAGCCTTAAAACAGAAACAAGTAATATGACTAAGAAATTCGTTTATTTTTCATGTCTAGATCTAAAGGTACCGACAAACATATTTAAGAGAATTTCCCACTTGTTGGAGAAGTTACAAAATTAAACATAAACCACCTTTAGTTAAGAATTATTGGCAAAACAACAAGCCCCGATAATTTGATATTTCAACAACTGGTTTCAATAGAATCAAAAACTTCTTTTGGGAGAATATTCAATCAAAAACTAATATCCACACAATTTCTAAAGAACTACCTGTGAAAGGTATACAAAGTTTTCAAATCTCTTGGCTTTTGTCACTTCGAACAAGTGATACTTTTGTTAGAAAATGGCGACCGTTGACATATTGGTCTTTAATCAGAGCATATGTAAATACGTCATCTATAGATTCGGGGTCTTCATAGCGTTTGAAAGATAAATATTTGAATTTTCCATTCTCTTTGATAATATAAATCTTAAACACAAATTATTCTTATTTCAGCGATCTATTGTGAACATTTTAATCACATTCTTAAGAAAAGAATTGATCGAAATTAAAGCATTATCGGGTTATTGTAACACGTATAATACCTATTTCCTGACCAATGGGAAATTAGGTAACGCGATAACTGTTTGCCCACCTTAAATTTCGGTTTGCTTACAGAAAGCAAAATAAATGAAAACATAATAGCAAGTCAATACTTTGCTTACTCTTATTTACGAATACCAAAGAAGTGGAATGCCCGTGACAAATTGCAATTATTTGTCCAGACTGTTCAAAGCTTAGAGCCCAGTGTTAACTATTTTGTCTTATTTAATCTAAAACGTGTTGCGATTTTTCCTTTGCTTCTCTGATTTTGTTGAATTTTGTGCTACGTGTATAAATGTTAATACTACACGTATTTTTGATTTTGCTACATTTTGTGCTACATGTATAAATTTATAAATGTTAATACTACATGTATTTTGATTTTGCTACATTTTGTGCTACATGTATAAATGTTTATACTTTTTTTCGTATTAAAGGTTTTTTTCTATCGTTATTGCATTGAATAAAAGAGATTTTAAAAAATAAACCTGAGATGAAGTGTCACAAAACATGATCTGAACAAATGCTTCGTGTTTGAAGGTATTCCATGTATAACTGAGATGAATTCAACAGTGATTGATCTAAAGTATATGTACATTAAACATGTCTTTAAAAACTATTATGAGGCTGACATGCATAAATAAAATTCAGGAGACTGTTAGTATTCAATGAAATGAACTCTTTGCACTTAAAACTTTTTTTAAAGAGTTGAACTTTAATTTCCAAAGGTGAAACTTTATTATTTGCTAAACCCGTTAAAATCATCTAACATTTGTAACTATAAAGAATCTATAGTTAGGAAACTTACGATTTATTAGATATGAAAAAATGATATAGATGAACTACCTTTATTTCAACATACTTTAATGTATACATACATACATATTTTGCAAAAGGTTTGAACTGTACATGTACTACCTTAAAGTACATGAATGTATTATGTATGTAATACTTTGTATTGAAGTATAATTACATACTAGTATGCCGTCTGTAATCAAAAGGTGAGTTATACTTCTTTCGCTGAGGCCGTAAGACCAAAGAATCCCGTGACATTTTTGCTATTTTGAAAGAAAAAAATGTATGTCCATGCCTGGTATAAGCACTTTTTCTTTAAATACAGCCCCATCAAAATAGCTTGCATATATGCAACAAAATTTAGAGGTTTTTAATAACTAAAAAAAAAAAAACATAGGAAAGTCACACAAATCGTTTTTATAGTAACACTTGATGCGGAGCGCTAAAAACCTGGGTTTTGGGGGTGTTTTTTTTTTGTATTGACCACAAGCGCCGCAACCTTTGATGACAGATAAACAAAGGGAGTGTTAGTACATACGAGAAATAAATGAGTAAGATTCATTATATAACGCCGTTTGTGACATAGTTATGCTGGAATGTAGAGAGAGATGACCCTGTTTATACAACAGGTATCATGTAACGGCCTCTTTGTATAACCAGGTGCTAGAATCCTCAGTTTGGAAGCCTCTAGCAGACACTTTCGGCGTGATATAGGAGGTTGAGTCAATATTTAAGTCCAGTCAATAAGAGAGCTTGTATCATTTGGCTAAAGTGACTATTCCTTGATCGCAAATATTAGTCCCGCTTCTGTAGAGGGATATTCCATTAGAATTTCAAATGTAAAGTCAATATTTTAACAATCTAATGCATACTTAGTGCATGAAGAGTGGTTCTATGTACATAAAACTTGGCTTGGGAAACAGAAACGGGAAAAATTGCGAGGCGCGAATTTTAAGAATCTTTAATTGCAGGAAGTTGAAATACAAAGTTCTGTGCACAAATAATTAAAACCACGTGTTAAATAAACTGCAATTTAGTAAATTTACATCCAGCATTTTTTAAAAAAGTCTTAAACATCCGCAAAATGTCAAAAATGTCATAGACAGCACTGCGATATACAATCACAATGCTTTCATCTTGTTACAGATGATTTAATTATATTTGCAAGAAGAATGTGTTTTGTAATATTAATTGGTTATTGGATTAATTTTAAAAATCTTGTCTTGGTAGTTTAATACAGCAAACTGTTTAATCCTCTGCAAAATTTCCTGCTTTGAATGTGCTCTGAAATGAAGATGAATATGGCGTCGTAATACAAGTAAACTCTGAGATAATGCAGTTCAAAAGTTGACATAACACGTGAAGGTATTATCTCATTGTCTTTTATTCAGGTTAAGTTGAAGTAGAAGCAAATAAGATTAGTTATAATTTTCATTTTTATTTTTTAATTTTAACAACATTCACCCGTAAAACGTCTCAACCAACATTCAAATTATACAAACGATGTATTATGTATACAGGTCCTATGCAATGTGGTTACCGCAGTGCAAAGCATTGTAATTTTTACAGCCAAGTACTATGGCCACCTTAATCGAAAACCGACTCAAATATAATTCAATAACAACCAGCTCCCAGGTTAAAAAAAATCCAACTGCAAACAACCCGAAAATTAAAAAAAAAAAAAACCCACCAAACCCCCCCCAAAAAACCCCCCACAAAAACGCCCCAAATAAACCGGGTATGCGTTGATATATATACATACATGTACCCGCAATCATGCTCGTATTTTACAAGAGAGTGAGATGACCAAAAGTTTACAAGGGGTTGTAATTTTTTAAACGCAAAGAATTTACCATGCATCTTTAACGTTGCGTCTAAAAGACTCTTTCGGAGAATATACCACTGATAATATTACAACGGTTTCCTGGCACAAAGCTTTATCAATTATTCGGGAAAACGTTTGAAATCATCAAAATACTATTAATTTGATGCACGTTCATGTAAGTGCGTGTAAATGAGAAATGTCAAAATGATGATTTTCCTTTAAAAGATACGATTTTTTTTTTAATTCATTAATATTATTTTATAAACTTTCCAGAATCGATGTGTATAAGCAATTATCAAACTAAAAGACATCTAAATGAATGATTTCCACTGTTTTAAGAATAATTCGATTTCTGTAGCGCTTCAAAATTCGTTTCATCCCCCAAAACAATATTTGCTTTTACAAAATTTAACTCTGAGCGGCAACATGAAAGACCTGCCTGGGTGTATATACATTACCAGTATTTTAAACCAAGGATTGTGGGAAACGCGGTGTTTCTTATTTGTTCGATTTAACAAGACATATTTACACTGTTTTCAGTTCTGTGTATCTAAACGACAAGTGACCTGTCCATAGCATGCAGTATTTCCCTGCGTTCTCTTGAAGCCCCCGGTCCACATTGATCCAAAGCGAGGTCCATGGGTGCGTCACTTTTAACACAAATTAGTGAGACCGACATTAATATTTCCCGCCATCCATGAATCGTTGAAACTCTTACTATGGTTTTTTGCCCTAAAACATATAAAATAGCGTCTACATATTAAAACCATTAAATCAATTAATATGGCAATGAAAAATATAATAAAGACAATAAATAAGAATTTCTAAAACAGTTTAACTTGCATGGCAATTAAAGACATTTGGGAAAGTTTGAATGCTTTTTTTTTATCAATTAAATAAGTAGTTTCCTCTTGGAATGTAAAATAGAATGATTCAGAGAATACTAGTAGTTTTTAAAAAAAAATACCTTTAACTTGCATTGCAAACTTTTAACACATTTGGTAAAGTTTGCAGTTACTATTTTTACAGCAATTGCCAAAGCCTTTTTTGTTACACGTTATATTCACTGTACTTCCCATGCAATGCAAATGCAGTTCACTAAAATTTTAAATTTGATATATACGTAGGAATATTGCATTCTGTGTTCCCAAAAATAAATTGAAAAGAGAGAGAGAGAGAGAGAGAGAGAGAGAGAGAGAGAGAGAGAGAGAGAGAGAGGGAGAGAGAGAGAGAGAGAGAGAGAGAGATATTCAAATTTTCTCTAACCTACATTCTGAAATTTAAACGTCAAATTTCCATAATTACATGACTGAAACTTAATTGTCCAAATCCCCCTTGTCAATTATTATAATCATCTATTGACGGGTATACCCTTTTCGAACAAGGCCCCTCTTAATTGTCCCTGAACATTTCAATAAATAATGATATTTCATTTTTCTTTTCTTTTTTTCCAGAATTGCGTCAAACTTTGCCTAAAATACACAAGAGGTTTTACACACTACAAAAGAGAACTCGTTCCTCCAATTTTCATAATTCAATGATCATACAAATATATCTTTATTAATATTGTATCTTCACTTTAACTGTGATTTTTTTCTCGCTCTCTCCATACAATATATTGTATGATGCATTCAGTATTAGCGAAAACAGGGAGGTTTTAATTCAATATTTGCTCAAACTGGGGTATAAAATTAACGCATGGGAAGCTTTATTTGAGGAGGGGTGCAAGGAGAGGGATTGTTTACACTGGCAGAGAGCACTTGTCACTCCGAATTTTCTTTCTAACAAATGTCCTACTGAAAGAATATAAAGAATAGCAAAAAATTAACCCAAACTTGTTCTACTTTTGCAGTGAAAAAAAAAAACCAAACTTTGCAAAACTAAAGCCAACATTGTGTGAAGAGGTTTAAATTTAATTTTCGAAATTATGTTATAAAGAATACTTTAGCTTACACTACATGAATATATTTACATTTTCCAGTGTCTTTGTCTGGTATAACACTACGAATCAATTTTGTAATGTATAGTCCAATACATTTCACTAATGACTACATGTATTTTATTATTTAATCGTACAATGCTGAAAATAATATAAATATAAGTAACAAGGAACTAATATTTGAATATTATGAGGTGATCAAATACGGTCTGTCAGGATCAAATCTATCATAAAGCCCGAAGGGCTGATCACCCCCGACCGTATTTGATCCCCTCATAATACTCAAAGAATGATTCCTTATTCCTTATATAAATCGATATTTACACGCTAATGGATTTTTGTTCGGTGGGGGTAGAGGTGGCGCTGGTGAAAAAAAATGCTTTTTATTTTTGCGTATATTATCCTAAATTGACAAAAAAATAGACAGCAGGAAGAACCTTCGTTACTTAATTTATGAAGCGGAAATAATTAATCTTAGATTATAAAATGTCAATCATATCAACACCATCTTTAAACATCTTTAGTCTATCAAAGAAATAGATCTAGAGAGGAATAAAAAAATACGTTCCTGTTGATTTTTATTTAAAAAGATAATAATTGAGTCACCTTGACAAATTTAATTACTTCAAGTATTCAACATTTTCCTGATGGTTCATTATCAATAGATTTTTGTGCTTTGTCGTGAATAGACGTTGAAAACTGATATTGAAATATGGTTTAGAGGATTGTGAATTGACTCTTCAATCTCTATATTGAAGTAAACAATTTATCCAGCATGCACTTTGTGAAATATTACCGTCATTTACATATCATTTCGAAAATCACAACCAAAGATTAATCATCTACACTATAACGTATAACCTTGGATGCAGATTAGTAATAATATAAAATAAATGGTATCATGTCAATATTTTTTTTTGAAAGAGGAAATATGGACAGAAATCAGAAGTCAATTAATATAAGACATATGCTGATGCCAAACTTAATGTGTGATGACCATCTAACCCAAACTCGCCGATTAGAATCTATTGATTATCAATCGCATACAAACGACCAAAAGTCTTTTAACCAAAGCTATTTTACGTAAGCGCCCATCTCTCATCCCACTTGTTTGCATCAATTACAGTTTTAATTCCATTTTGACAAATTTTGTTAAAATATCTCAATTTTATATTGTACAGAAAATTGGCATCATTATTTAATTAATAGAAAACGTATTTACAAAAAATACCCTAACAAATTAATAATTCCAACCACTTCTCCATACAGTTTTAGTTTTAAACTTTCATTGCAAACAACATATATTTTAAAATACGTAACACTTGCAAGCTTGCGAGAATTATACCATTTTAGAAAGAAAACCGCATGTTAGAGAGAGAGAGAGAGAGAGAGAGAGAGAGAGAGAGAGAGAGAGAGAGAGACTGTTTGTATACATGTATATGTGTTTCTAAGGAAATTTTGCTAACTTGCCCACCATGCAATTTATCTGACGTTATTGTCCTTGAAATATAAGGATTACATTTACAAACGAATTATGTTACCATATTATAGATATGTACAGTGTATATCATGTTATTTTTGAAAATATATCTAGCATTGATATATATGCGTGCATAGTGAAAATGTTCAAATTTTGAATTAATTATATATTTTACCATAATATGTGTGTTAAAAAATCTCACAAAGGTAATATTTATAAAAGACCCATAGGGTTTCAGTTTTGCGTAAATATTGATCAAAATATTTTAAAAAAATGTATGTTCGCGTACAGATTAATCAAAAGCTTAACTTTTTTTTGCCTACAGATTAATAAAAATATAAAAATTATGTTTGCATTAAGATTAAGACTGCTGTATATCATGAACAAGTAATGATATGTGTATTCTTGTTGAATTGTTTTAATCTAAGAATCTTTATATGTATATATATACATGCAACTTTTGTATCAAGTCAAAAATTATACATTTCCGAAATTAAGAGAAACATGAAAAGAAGTACATTTACATTTTGTGTGTGGGTAACACCAGCTTAGAATATGTTTCAGTTTACAAATATCTTGGTGTTTTATTCAACGAGAACAGAAATTTCAAAAGTAACGCTGAAAATTTATCCAAATCAGGAGGGCGAGCTCTAGGATCATTAATATCAAAAATTCATAACTTGAAAGATACGAGATTTAACTCCTCAACAGCTGCGTTGCACCAGTCCTCGATTACTGTAGTAGGGTGTGGGGTTATCAAAATTTTCACTCATTAGACCAAGTTCAGGATCGCGCAATACGATACTTCGTTGGAACTCACAGATTTGCACCGTTATTAGCTATACGAGGAGAATGCGGATGGGCACCTGCCAGTTCTCGACACAAAACAAATATGATTAGTCTCTGGAATAGGGTTAATAAATTTGGACAACATCAGAATTATAAAACAAGTTTTTATTTGGGATAAAAAATTTAAATAACGAGAGAAGTTGGAGCCACCAGCTGAAATCTATCTTCGAATCGACAAATATGATTAATATATACCAAAACACAATGACCTGCGCCATCCAACAATTTATTGTCATTCAACGTTCAACATTCTTTATTTGGAAAACACATGGTTATCAGATCTCGAAAACTCTGCGAAACTTATGACATACCGGCTAATAAAACAACACTTCATCACTGAAAACTATGTGCTGATGGACATTCACGAAATTGAAACCGAAGAACACTTTCTTTTAAAACTCTCTTTTAGAATCCACTTTAGGCTCCGTAAATTTTAATGACAATGATTTATTTAAAAAACACTACTCTGTAACTTTCCCCGACATTCATATTTAATTAAAGCTTTCAGGACAAGACAAACCAAACTTTCACGCTGACATTTTATATATGTATTAAAATTTAAAACAGTGACTGACATATAGGTCCGATGGGCCGGGTGTAACAATAATATGTTATATTTCAATGTGTATAATATATTATGTTCAATTGAAACACATGTCACTATAATAAATGATTTACTACTACCATGACTACTTACTACGTATCAATTTGAAGAACCAATCCCCCACCATTAAAAAATCCACAGAAACGGAATCCAAAAGAAAAAAAATTCAAGGGAAAAAAAATAATTAAAAATCTAAATATTACACTTATTCTACTGGCCAACAGGAATATTTTGGATTATGTAAGATCCTACATCGATGTGAATTATATGCCTTTGTTCATTAAAAAAAAAATTATTATCAAAATGGCCAGATCGAACGATCTATTTTTTTTTCTTTTGTGACTGGTGTGAATTGAATCTCCTTTGCTTGCAGTAAAGTTATTTGGAAAATGTTATATTAATACAAAATATTCCAATTTAGCTGCATTTTAGCAATTGTACATGTATCTTATAAAAAAATAGTTTACATGAATAAAGTGGCTACAGAATATATTCCGTTATCGGTATGAAAAGCGGAATAACTCTTGTTCACAGTAACTTTCCGGAATATTTTCACTATTTTGTTTTCAAATTATGTGCATCTTCATGTTTCCTGTGTTGAGGAGGAGAGAGGGTAAGTCAAAATTGAAAGCTTTAATATTGAAAGTTTTATGATTTATATTCATCGTAAAGATGATCATGGGCGTTGTTCATCGGTCGTGTTTTTGATCTCAATAATGCTATATCATTTTTATTATCTAAGATAGTATAGACCACTGAAAGTTATTTTTACGTTTGCCTAAGCGACTTGTACAACTTGTATATATACAATATAATTCGAAAAGAGAGCATTAGACGGGACTAATGGTCAATGCATGTACTGTTAATTTTAACGAAATCAACCATTTTCTGAATACATATTGAAAATCTCTTTTTAAAATATTTAAAATTACATAAAGTGCAAATGTATATCTTTCTAGCATGATTAACACATTTATCAAGTAAAAAATATTACATAAAATTTTCCGTTTTCCATTCCACGTTTTAGCAACACCCGAAATCAAAGGACTAAAACTGTTGAGTGTTGAGAACATGAGAGAGAGAGAGAAAGAGAGAGAGAGAGAGAGATTTATATAAGGAAACAAGTTATGATCGAAATTGGATCCTGGAGGCTCTGTATATAAGCCTCTTTGTCAGGAGCAGATGGCAGATAATGCACCAAATCATGTACAATATGTAAGTCAACCATAGTAACACATCAGCCGCCATCATGTAGGGCACTCGGTTTATCATTCTCTCACCAGAGGTCGTGCTACACAAGTTTCGCTTACACCTCTGTCAACGCCCGATGTACAAGATTCTTGTACAAACTTAAACGATGGGCAAAATGTAATTAAAATCTATGTAGTTATTCCTTTTATCTATGAATATGATTATAAATAATTAAATTTAAATCTTTAACGCCTTTATTTATTTTTATTTCAACATTACTGGAAGAACTATTTTGCGGAGGTAAAAATTAAAATATCATCACATGATCTAGTTTGACAGATGTTTGAAAAATCAGTTTCTGTACGCTACAGATTTATCGATGATTTTACATAAATCAGCAGCAATGTCATCTCCTGTGATGTTTTTAAACGTGTCCTCAAAGTCTTCGCACGTCGATGACTCCCCTTCAAGCTGATTGTGCAGAAGAAACGAATCAACAAAGTCATGTGCTCGCCATGCTTGTTTTGATCATGTGACACACTATATTTCCGGCGTTGACAGAGGTGTAAGCGAAACTTGTGTAGCACGACCTCTGGTGAGAGAATGTCGGTTTATATAACTTGCAGCATTGTTTATGTGTCTAGTCATACAGCAGTCTGGAGACATCGAAATTAATCCAGAACCCCTGAACTAAAACGATACCTCCCCCCCCCCCCCCCCCCCTCATTGATCAGGCACACCCAGTGTAATTTGACCCTTGAGCCACAAGGCAATTCGGACGTACTAAGAGCAGTTAGAGATAACCATATGAGATAATTTTCAAATCACTCAACTCAGTCCTCAATTAACTTAAATCCTTAAAGGAAAATGTGCATAAGTTTGAGGTCAATACTTAGACTTGAGGCCAAGTAATGACTTCAGGAAAGTTGATGACATTGGGGCCTGGGTAGTGAATTAAAAGGTGATATATCAGCTCAATCAGAGAGCGAGAGAGAGAGAGAGAGAGAGAGAGAGAGAGAGAGGAGAGAGAGAGAGAGAGAGAGTTATGTAGTGCCCTAGTGGGGTAACCGGGACGTTATCTACTCAACATGTACTTTAGATTCATTCAATTATTTACACTGTTCACACAGTTTGTTTGGATTTTGTGCACAACCACATTATTATGCAATTACATTGGGTTGTAATATTTATGAACCAATATCTGATTAAAATACAGATCTCTATTATAGTGCAAAATGCAGAGAGATTAATATTGAGGGTCATGTTCTGTCAGATGTCAGAATGAACTTTGATTAAACAAAACAGATAGCAAGTTACGCTTTTCTGTAAGTGTGATGCAATTTTTTAACAGTATCTAGGTTGACATTGTAACGATTACCAGTAACGATTGTTTGATTTATATTTACATGTATCTTTCATGGAAATAATAAAGTTCATTCTGACATCACGGAACATCTTACATGACCCCCAATGGGTCATTGTCAGATCTGGCATGTGCTTTAATTGCGCTATTGTAGAGATCGATCTGTATTTAATCAGATCAAATGATCATGAAATAGCTCACGTACATATCCTTTCAATGACGTCAAAAAGGCAGAATTAATTTCAGATGTATTATTTTATGCTCACTCTATTAATTGGTAGAAGTTTCATTCACATCACATTTTTTTTCTAAAATTCCACTAGTATTTTTTGAACAATTCAATTGATGTGGGCAGCCCAATTCAATTGAATTGTTTAAACAATTTACAATGGATTCATGTAGCTGACAACATGCAAAAATTAAATTATCTTTTTTTACAGTTATTGTTTCCCTCTTCAAAACTTGTACATAATATATTTATGTTTCATATCAAAGGCTGAAATGAGTGGCATATGATAGTTCTCATTATATATTTAGCCTTTAAATCATATAAGTATTATGATAAATTTGATATCCTAGTGTCAAAGTCTTAATCATTGTCAGCATAATGCCTTGCAGTAGTTAACAGCTAGTACTTCAATGATTTGATTTGAATAGCTGAATCATGTCTGAATCATTCTGATGATGTCTAGTCAGCTGTAAACTCAACATCATCTGGCTCTTAGGATCAAGTTTCTATGATAATTATAATTAAACATACCGTAAATGTATTATTTTTAGCATGTACATGTATATTATATGGGGGAACCTGATTTTTTTTCAAGTAAGCGTATATTTGATTTTGTGTTTTTCCGAATGCAAGGGTCCCGGGTTCGATTTCCGGTCCAGCCATATTTTTCATTGTATTTATATATGCCCATTAAATTTCTCCTTTCCTATTATACAGTTTGTATATATATTCTTATGTAATAGAATAACTGCACTATCTTTATAAATGTGGATAGAATTATAAGGTACTGTAGATGTATTTAGTCTTTTAGGGTCATACATGTATACCCCCTCCCCCTTTATCAATAAATATATATATCATTGTTCATCTGATCGTCACTGGCCTAAGATGATCTTATTTTGCTCTTCTAATCATCCTATAATAATTAATATTTAAGAATGAAAAGTGCTACTGGTACTTATTTTAAGCTCATGGAGTCTGCTGCAGAGGTCGACTGATCGACAGGGATACTCACAATGCTTGTACATTCATAGTACGGCCATGCATCTGCCAACAAATACAAACAAACTGCTACACCTAGTCTCATAAATCATTATTTGCTTTAAAAAGCTTATTAGGCTAAACACGACTCATAAATCATGCAGAGATAAACTGGACTGTGATTTTTATATAGACTTTAAGTAGGTGACTACGACATAAGAAGGAAAATACAGAATTGTGAACCCCGAGGTAAATCAGTTCAATAGAAAGAACTGTCTGTACAGGAATAATTTCAGGAAACAATAAGCCTGCTTGTGCATGTACATGTATTTTTAAATGTGTTTGTTTTGAATAGAGCATTATGAATCTTACGGGGTTTAAATTTTGGACGCTAACGTAAGCCTTACATAATATTTTCTGTAAAGATCAGCTATGTCCTAAATTTGTGATAGAGGAAATTGTCGTGCAATATATATATATCAGTTGGGTAGATAGGTAGATAATACCTGTTCTGATTTAATTCAGTGTTTATATACATGTATATAGTATATAGAGGTCAGGTTCACTGCGGTCACCGTGAGCCTCCTCGGTCAGAGATAAAAAGTGTGTATATTTAATACAGTAACATCTCAAGGAGCATCTGGTGATGATTGCCTAGCTTCTAGACAGCCTGGTTTTCCTTCAGGTCAGGGGTACCATCAACTCATACATACAGACACGAAGAGGAAACATGTAAGTTCTTATTTGCTAGGTGTTTCTTCATGTACCATATTAATACATGAATTTTTTTTTATATCACATTGAACCTTTACTTGTATGTATAATATATATATATATATATATATATATATAGAGAGAGAGAGAGAGAGAGAGAGAGAGAGAGAGAGAGAGAGAGAGAGGTATTGTTAAAATAGCTAGGATATGACACATGTAGTGTAATTCATAATATACATGTACTGATTAATCTTACTGCATGGCTGTATTGGTTTTGTTTGTATAGACAGCCGTTCAGATTAAAGTCTATATTGTCATTAAGTGCAATAAGTGGTGTGAAACTTTTCTTATTTTTTAAGTTTTGTGAAAAAGCATTATGCTGGTTACAATGTTAAGTCATTATAATACAATTCTACATGCAGCCAGCATATCACCACCTTTATACGCATAATGTGTACATGATGTACACATGTACATGTAAATTTGATAATACATAACTGTCTCCAATTTTCAACACAATGATATCTTTACACATTATATACAGTGCTAGGACTGATATTGATATGCCCCCCCCCCCCCCACAGATAAAAATGGTAATTTATAGATGTGAACGTGATATTTTCATTGTTTGCTAAATCTTGAATGTTTGATCATAAAGAATGTTACTTCTCCTGTATATTTAGATAAGTTGTTCACACAAAATACCTCAAATTTAATGTCTTTTAAACGAGCTAGCCGAGGGCTGTGTTATTGATTTCCTTTTGAATTTCATGTGTAGAAAAATGAGTGCCTTAAAAAAATTCCTTCTTGAAATAGTCTTTTAGATACCATGCTGTTTGCAATATATGGATGTCTGAATAGATGTATTCATTTTTCTGTATTATTGATAAGATCAGAAGAAATAGACCATTCAATGGACAGGGTAAAAAAAAGGCAGATATTAGATTGAGAGTTGACAAACTTGGCCAACCTGAAAATAATATGTTAACCGACTAACTCTCAGAGGCATTTAAAAGAAACACCCCATATAATTTGAACTTTTTGGCATGCAAGCAAAGAAAAACATGTCAGAAATTGAACCAAAAAAAAAAAAAAATCAATTATTATTACGAAAGACAGAATTAAGATATACATGTAATTTTACTTAATATTTATATACCGGTATTTGACTTTCACACACTTATCCTGCAACCACCCTTTGCATTGACAGAATAGGGGTAACTCAAACCAAAGCTTTATATTTGGTCAATGCAAAAAAAGAGCATTTATTCAAAGGTTAAATTTGAGCATCATGACCTATCATCTATAATGCATTGTTTAGTAATTAGCTTGGGTAGTGGGTAGTAGTTTCAATTGTGAATACAGGATATATAAAATACATGACAGTTGTCTATAATATTAACAAAATTTAGATTGATTTGAAAACTTGAAGAGTACAAGACAATTAAACCTTAAATTTTTTTTACCCTTGCCATAATACATGTATCAGTTTTATTTCAAGACAGTATGTGTGCATTCTTTAGCAATATATGCTGCTATATGTAATATAAGACTAAAAGAACAATAACACTTAAATGAATTAATATCATTGTAAAAGAAATTTTCTAATGGAAGAGAGAGAGAGAGAGAGAGAGAGAGAGAGAAAGAGAGAGAGAGAGAGGGAGAGAGAGAGAGACATGAGACAGAGAGAGAATATTATATATGACCATATAAAGTAATGATCAGATTTAACCTAACAGAACTGGGTTTACTTTCTGGGCTTACTCTGGGTTTACTAGAGTGGACCCAGAGTAAACCCAGAGTAAAGCCAAAGTAAACCCATTGTGGACACAGAGAGTAAACCTTGATCAGAAGTATACCCCTGAAAGCAGACGCTACATGTGTATTCGGAATATACAAGGGGCAGGAAATACAGGAAGTAAGATGGTAAGATAAAAGACCCGTCTGCTTCACACTTTATTGCATACAGTTGACCCCAAAAGCAATTCCTGAGTAAACCCATAGTAAACCCCGAGTAAACCCAAAGTAAACCCGAGTGGACCCAAATTTTGAAGAAGTAAACCCAGAGTAAACCCCAAGTAAACCCCAAAAGTAAATCCGGGGTTTAGTTGGGGTTTACTGTGGTGTTAGGTTGGGTCTGATCGGTACTGTATAACAGTTTTATTATAAGGACTCTGCTCTGTTTGCACCCTTTAGAGATCAGTCTGTCTGTAAATCTTTCTATCAATTCAGCATCATTTGTCTGCAGCATATAATCTGTCCCCTTGATCCCATTTAACTTATATACTTCACAGAGTACCTGTTGGCAAAGGGTATGCAATGATCCTAAACAAAATGTTTATGTCAAAGGTCAAGGTCATATCAGATATCTGTGAAACATCCATGTCTTAGTTTATAGTTTATTTCCAATTGGCCCTATATATAATTGTTCCAGTTAGTGTTTTTCAGCGACATTGCAGCAGGCTTCTAAGTTAAAAGTAAAGATTTGAAATACATTTAAGGACCATATTTTTTCCTTTTGCTCAATGAAGCTCAGACTTTACCGCACAAATGCCTGTAGGTAAATGTTGTGCAAAGACCTTGGATCAGTTTTTTGTCAAAGATCATGGCTTAACTCTATATAAAAATTGTGGCAAAAGTTACCCTGTATACAGTCAATGAAATAGAACAAATTTTTCGGATGCAGTATACCGTACTTAATATACTTAAGAGCAGTTTAATTGAGTTATTTGTTAAAATACAGGATATAATACTATAAATACATATCTTACTCTCCACTACTTTTCCAGACAGTTGCATGCAGAATCCATGCCATATGCTATGTCCATGTTGGGTCATGGTTGATACAGATTTTATTTTATTTTACAGGTCAACCATTAACTCAAAACTTCTTCAGAAACTGTTCAAGTCGACTTCCATCTTCCAACAACCAATCAAACTATCAGCAGTACAACAGGTTTCTTCTCTACATACTCTTCCAAGAAAATCTTCTCCAAAACAACAGCAAGTTTTCCTGGGAGCTAGACATCATTCCTGTCCATCCATCTTCAGACAACCTGGCTTATCCTGTCTGAATGCTGTGTATAGAAGCTGCAGCGGGATTGTGTCACCTCAGGGATCCAGAAACAGGGATATAACTTTGAACAAGGAGGAATTATCAGTTCGATATGGACACTACCATCTTGATCTCCCATATGTTTGGCTGAGAGATCACTGTCGCTGCGATGTTTGCTACAATCATCAGACCTGCCAGAAAAATATTGACAACTTTGAGCTGGATTTGGATATCAGGCCAACCGAGGTCTCATTTGATGGCACAGTACTGACCATAGAATGTAATTTTCTTATTTCAGCTATAATTGTGAAATCGAAAAAATTATTGGGGCTAATTTTTGTGGATTTTCAATTTTTCAAAGGTTCATAGGGCTTAATTTCTTTAATATACTGGGATGATTAAATGAATCAAAACTAAGTTTCTTTACTCGTTGAGGATGTAAGTTTGTGAATGACAGGGACCCGAGAAATCTTCAGATACTGAATTAGCACTAAAATTACTTAAAAGATTTTTTTTAAAGGTCAATGGAGGCCACTCAGTTAACATGAAATCATTTCTAAACTCATATGCATCTCTTACACCCTCTTAAATTTCAAAAAGAAAACTATGGATACAAAAATCTTATCATCAAATGAGGTCAAGAAGTTGACAATTAGTACTACATGTAGTAGTTGGTGTGGCTTTTTGAATTGCGTCACAATACCCATAAAAAATATCAATGAAATTTTATGCTTCTACATGCAGTATCAACATTTATGTTCTTCATAAATTAAATACATGGACATGTACATGTACGAACGAATTATGTACATACTGGAGGGGTAGTTAATTAACTTTATGTTATTAATCTACGGGTACACAGGGCCAGACAAGCACCTGACAAGCTACAACATTGACTGGCTTCTGGAGAACACATATCATGACCAGCATCGAGACAGGGTGGAGAGAGTTCTGTGGAACAAGGCCATCATGGCCACCGTCACAGAACAGCCGATGGTGCCGTACGAGGATTTCATGGAGACGGAGAATGGGCTGAAGGAGCATGTGAAGAACCTGATGAAGTATGGGTTTTCTGTGGTTACACAGGTAAATTATGTGATGAACTGGTCGATACCGTACATGTATATCGGGTAATTTATTTAGATGATCTAATTTTCGATTTTTTGTGGCTTCTTTTAAATCACAAATAATTGAAAACACTGAAATTATATCCTGTATCATTTTTTATATGAATCTTTTTAAAAAAAAATGACTGACGCAAATTAAAAGTGTTACAGATTTTCCCAATTTTTGCAAATTTTGTGACACACGAAAATAACCGAATATACAGCATATGATAGATTTTACATGAAGCCAGAAACACCCTGAATTAATGTAATCCTAGCATTTGCTTTAAATTTCATAAATATCATGTCTGATATTGCAACAAACTTTGATTTGCAAAATTCAATGCATGCTTCAAATAAGTTCAGATAGAGTTGGATCTTCAAACCATTCTCAGTTCAAATTGCATTGTGTTGAAGATCTTGCACTAAACATAATAAAAACAGGTGCAAATAGAAAAGTTAATTTTAAATAGATTGGCTGGAAAACTGAAGGAATTTTTTCTGAAGTATAGCATTTTACAAAATAATATTGTCTTATTCAAAGGTTTAAGTTTAAGATGCTTATTTTTGCATGGATACATCCTTACAGACCAAAATCAGTAACGTAAGTTAATGAGGATAGTTTACATTTTATGCACAGCTTCGTCTATACTTACAGGCCCCTCCCAGTCATGAGGGAACGTTAGCGGTATCTCAGCGCCTGACCTTTCTACAGCCCACTTTCTTCGGCCCCTCATGGAGCTTCACGTCAGACATGGCCTTTGGGGACACAGCATACACTACCCTGGGTCTGGGGGCCCACACTGACAACACTTACTTCATGTCTCCGTCTGGGTAAGCCTTCTATCTTTGCTACTGGTATATCACATTCAGAAAACAGCTCCTCTAGCTTGTAACTTTATGTGCCACTGTAAAATCTTTTCAAATTTAATTGTGGAGGAACATTATTTCTGAATTTTTGAAAGGCATCCTTGACCATAAATTCCCAATTCTCTATATTATCCATTAGATGTTCTCATGAATCAGAAGGTTGGATTGATACAAAGTGGTTTTTAATTTTTCTTTTCTATGTGCAGTGTAGTGCTCCAAGTATATACTGTATACAGGGTTATTTTCGCCCCATGTTATTTTCGCAATTCTTCACTTGCAAACAGTATCGCCCCGTCTTGAATTTGCTCTGACATGGTTGTCTTTATAAAGAGTCAGATAGTCTGAGACGTCAGAATTTCTTAAATTCTGTCTTAAATTCGCCTGCTGACGACGAGGGCTAAAGGGGCAAAAATAAAACTGGGGCGAATATTTCCCTGTATACAGTACATGTAATTACAATGAACAATGTATTTCAACATGTACCTGTACATGCATGTATTTACAGAATTCAGGTGTTCCACGTGTTGGAGCATCAGGGGACGGGAGGAGAGACCCTGCTGGTGGACGGGTTCTTTGCAGCCGAGACTCTGAGACGAGACAATCCCACAGCCTTCAAGTGTCTGAGTGAGACAGTTGTAGCTCACGAGTTCTACGACAGTGACCATCGAGTCAGGAGTTTGGGCACAGTTCTCTCCCTTCATCCTACTACCAAAAAAATGTTTAGCTTAAGGTATACATGTACTTACCTTAGCACACAGAATTTTAATGAAAGCGAGACTATATAGTGTGAATCTAACTGCAGCCTACTCAACCATATTTGTTATGTTGTCTGGTACTCGTTATGATTTAAACGTACAAGATTCTCAAATGTGTGTCATCAGGACCCCAAAAGGACAATGAATCGTTTGGTTCTGCTGATTAAGATAAAATAAAACATGAAAACAGATGTGAAGCTAAAAAACATAATTTTTTCTATGTCAAGTTATCAATAAACTCCATTATTTAAACGATTTTATGATTTATTATTATTCACTTATCAAGTTAAACACAGGCGGGAAGCCTTTTGTTACCGTATACAAATTAATTGAACATGTATGTACTGTACATCCCTATGTTGGATTGTAAATACTGTACACAGGGAAATATTCGCCCCCATTTTATTTCGCCCCTCGTTGTCAGAGGGCGAATTTAAGACTGAGCAAATTCTATGCTGCAAATGATATCTCTGTTAACAATACTGCAATTGGGCGAATTTAAGACAGTGCGTAACCGTCTGCAAGTGTAAAAGGGCGAATATTACACGGGGCAAAAGTAACCCTGTATACAGTACATGAATCTTCTTTCTTTTAAATTACAGATTCAATCCATACGACAGATCGCCTCTACACACCGTCCCTCCAGATCAAATAAAAAAATTCTACAAAAGTTACGCAGCACTGACGGAAGAAATCAGAAAACCAGAGGGTGAAGTCTGGCTGAAGCTGAAACCAGGAATGGTCCTCTTTGTGGACAACTGGCGAGTCATGCATGGCCGATCATCCTTCAACGGGCTGCGAAGGGTCAGTGGGTGCTATTTACCCCGAGATGACTGGCTTGGAAAAGCAAGACTTTTTGGACTCCAAAACTTGTAACACTCCCCTCCCCCTCTAAAAAAATATGAGTTTTGTTTCTTTTAAATGTGTTTTTTTTAAGAAAGAAGTTTATTTTCATCAAGTTCATTCATGTATCCTAATCTATGCTGAAGGAACGTTTGGTTCTGGACAGTCTTATGTACATTTTTTCCAGAATTATTAAAAATTAAAAATTTTCACAGTGGGATGTATATAGTTTTGATTGGCAGTATACATGTATTGAAATGTCCCACTTCATTTTGACCTGCAGAAATGTATTATAAATAGTTTCGTGATTTTAAAAACATTATAATGATGCTATACATCTTTATGATATCCACTAAATGCGTGCAAAATGACAAACAAATGTTTCATCTTTGTGATTTTTAAGAAATGAAGTATAATGCCAAATAATTTGTGATTTTTCTAAGTGTCTGTGATAAATAGTTTATAGCATATGTACATATACCCTGGTACTGTGGAATCAAGAGATTTCGTGGTGGCTCAATTTTCGTGTAATTTGTGGGTACCTCTTTACCATGATTTAACATCCTCCACGAATTAATATATTAGGGTTATAAAGTCTTATTACCTTTTGTAGGTATAAGACAATACACGAAATTACGTCCCCACGAACCTGTAAAATTTAAGCAATCCACAAAAACCGGCCCCCGCGAATTTTAATGATTCCACAGTATCTGTATTAAACAAAACTAAACATATACAGAACAAAATATCAATGCAAGATAGATACCAGTATTAGATGATGTGTGTGTTTATATATGCACACTTTACAGTAGAATATAGTGTGAAAGTTGATCTCTTTTTTCAATAAATATTTGATTCATTTCATGTGGTACCATTGTATATATGCTAGGAGTAAAACTAGAAATGGTCAACACGTGCGAACATTTTGTTTACAAAAACTTCACATTATATGTGTTATAATAGTTATACTATCTCCGTTATTAAAGTCTATACATGTACAAGTAATATGTATATTTTATGAAAATGTTATTTCATTACAGTCTGTTGTGTATTTGCAAGAGTAACAAGACATGTAATCGTGACTTTTGCAAGTATTATTGACATTTCCTTGAATTTTATAACATTCATTTATTGTTTTCATATTTCTTCTGTTAATTTTTTTTATGTAAAATTTTTATGGTTGCTAGCAGTTAATGACATGCTTCTTTGTTGCAGATTTGTGATTGAATTGCATATTGTTTCAAAGTGCCATGAGTATTAAATCTGATTTGCAAACAATTTCCCTGCTTGTATATTAATACATCTTTGGTACATTAATTACTAGTAAAAATCCCTCCAGCCAACATCACATGTTCAGAGCATATTTTCATACTGCTTTCACAGAGTGCCATTGGTAAATTATGCAGTGACCTTGAACCAAGTTTTTAGAACAATGATTAAGGTAACATAGCAAATGTACAAAATATTCTCTCCCTGGTCCTTAGCCAAATCAGGCTCTTACATCACCCACAAAGTTCCATAAAGGTGAAGGTTAAGGGTGTGCAGTGACCTTAAACGAGTTGCATGTCAAAGGTCAAGGTTATAGCAAATCTCTTTGAAATCCAGTTTTGGACTAATTTCCATATTGTATACCAATCAATTTTTCTTTCGTGATACTGTTATTAAATATTTTATATAGTGTGATTCAATTTTCTGGATCATCACACTGGTTTTTCCACTGGTAATCTATTTGATCAATCTCTGAAATTGCTGACATAGTTCACATCAAAATAATGTCTGTTCTGTTCTTTAGCATATTTTTATATGAGTTTAATTATACATTAATGGTCTCTTTGGATCAAGTATACCAGTACATTGTCTTGGTCTAGCCTAATTTTGCTCAACTTTTTTGCTTCAATTTACAAGATTATATAATAGATATTTCATGAATGTGAATTTAGTTCTGCCAGTGACTTGTTGTTTTTTATAAAATGTTTTCTTTTAACTATATATCAGTACTTCCCTAGTGGCCAAAAATAAATACATGTAGATTTAAGATCTGCATCAAATAATCATAATAATTTCTTTGACAGTACTTAATTAAAAAATAAATTGAGTCTTTAATTTAATGGTGTATGTTTTTATCTTTAATCCTTCTTTTGCAATCGCCAGTTTTAAAATATGAATCACTAAATAAATAAAGGGATACAAATTAAAGTTAAAAAAATTAAGCACAAAGTATCAACAAGTAGTGGGTTACAATGTTGATTAGACACAATGCAAATGGATTTTTCTATAATCGGCACCCCAGTAATCTCCCTTTTTTGTCATCAACAAATCTATATACTGTATATCTGGTAATTTTCTGTATATTTATATGTTTTAAATATTTGTATATATAATACTAAAAATAAAAAATTATTGGATTATTCCCCTATTCAAAAAATGTGGTAGGTTTAGATTAAGTGGGCAGATCAGGAGAATGTACCGGTAGATTAATTTTTTAATCTATTACATGTATAGGCATTAGCTATCGATCCATTAAAATTTGATGTAATGAATCCAGTATATCCACAACCTCTGTACATGTATAAGATAATGGTCCAGAGGCATTACATGTAATACTGACATCATAAGACAGTGCATAGGTGACCTTTGACCTTACTCAACTTCTTTCATTCAAAAAACATAATTATTGCATGGTCAACATATAATGGAAAATTTATTTTATATTGGACAGCAAATTAACAACACGGTTGGATATGTACACTGCTGTTCAATTATCAGGTTATCATCTAATGGGCAATATTGTTACTTTTTCAAAATAATTGCACTTTATATATATTCAATCATACATGTACATGATGTTTTCACATCCCATCAATAACAACGACATTCACGAAGAGTGAATACAAATCCAGCTGATGATAAGATCTCTAGAATGGGTTGTTATTCTTTTTAGTCCTTTTAGATGCTTTATAATCCCCTTCTTGTGTAGCCAGCATGCCATAAAGTTCTTTGACTTTTCTTTTTCTCTCTGCATCTCTGTAACAAACAGTTTTAAGCACGTACAATATATATTCAAATGTTGAAAATGCTTTCATGCAAAATTTGGAAGGGTTATGTTGTGATGTGACAGTTAATCTCTAAACTATCATTTTCACAAAAAATTTATTAAGGAAATAAATGATATTTTGTTGACCTTAGTCATTACATCTATTATTGTTTTTTGTGTATACTGAAATCCATTTCATGTTCTAATCTTCTTTTAAATAATGTGACTTTTTGGTGAGCTTTTGATAATTTTGTCATCTGATAATAGAGCTTTACCCTAGCTCACTTTCTTTTTTGTTTTCACGCTTTTGACTTACTTTGAAAAACTGATTTCCTTTTCCATCTATTCAATAACCTATTGAATTACTTTTCAATTTGTTTGTTGACCTACATATGTACCTTTCCATCTTTTTTATATAGGCTATTTCCCCCCCCCCCCATTTCCATTTGTGCATTAAGCTGATGACTTACTTTTCCATCTGTTCATTGAGCTGCTCTCGAGCCAAGAACTGGGTGTCTTTCCTGATCTCTCTAATGGCACCCTTCAGTTCCTTCTTGTATTTGTGCTTCATTTTCCCTTTCTCATTTTCTTCCTTTGATGCTGTCTTCTTTTTCTTTCTGTCCTCAAACCTGAATAACAAAAACCAATATTTTAAATGGTCATTTCAAAACAGGGCCTTATTTATATGGATAAAAATATTGATTTGTATAATGCTACATGTACCGTACTTCTACCAAACAGAAACTTACACTTCCTCTATCTTGGGTTCAAACATTTTCAGGGGTTTGGGCTTTCTCTGTGGCATACTGACATGCTTTCGAGATTTGCTACTCCTCTCTTTTATGGTTTTCTGAAGGTCTTTTATTGATTCCTGTAAATCAGAAAAACTTCACAAAGTCCATTCATGTTTTTAACTTAAGAATACTAAGACACAATTGAACCAAATATTATTACTATGTACCTTTGTATGAAGTTTAATAAAAATCAAACAGTTAATTTGAAACTAGGTTAAGCTTAAAGTATTAAATACAGACTATAACTTATACGCAGGTACTTGATTCCCTGATTCTGTCATTTCGTATCAAATCCCAAGAATTTAAAATAGCAAATGACAAATGTTTGTTCATTTTTCACATAGTTCTCATCTGTCAGTAAAAATAAATGCAAGATTTTAAAATAAGTGATGAATGCTTCTCACAAAAAAACCCCTAATAACCCAAATAAAGTCAATATTTATTCTTTGGGTTTAATTAATTAGAAATTTACAATATAAAACCTGAAAAACATTATATGCCCAGGCCATATATATAATGAACGGCAGTGCATAAAAATAACTTAACATGTATATATCTACATGTACCTGTTAAAGAGTTTGTCATATTCTGTATTATTTAATACAAAAAGCCTGACAGTACCTGCAGTGTCTGGGGGTATTTATTGACCGGTAACTTGTCCATCATGTCTAGGACGGGGGAGAAGATTTCTCTGTAGCTGGGTAGTTCCTGATACAGGGTCTGGAACTCTGACAACAGAGCCACACTGCCTTTAATCACAGATAACCTAAAACAGAGAAAATCGGCCATCAATATCACCAAGATTTGATTGAGTGAACGTTGTAGTTATTATTGTAACAGTGCACAGGCAGTTTTACGTTTACCGGTATTAAGGATTCCATACCTGAAGTCATCATTTCGTAGTTCATCTTTATCCATTTCCATGTTCAACACTTTCGTCATTTTTAACATCTTGACATCTGCTTTTCTACAAAAAATTAATATACAAAAACAAATGAAAACTCGTAAGTTATTATTTTTTTGTTTACATGGCCAACAAGTAAAAGGTACATGTATAATTGTGTATAGTGGATTGGGTTGGGTCAATTTTTGGTACATGTACATATTAAAAATTTTGTGGATAAAAAATACACCCTTGTCAGAGTTTTTAAATGAAAAAAAATATTTAAGTTTAATTAGTATCTGTTGAGAAACAAATTTGCAGGTAATAAGAACAACATATTTGCCAACTATCATTCTGAACATGTTAATTCCATGGTACATGTTATGTATTTGAAATCTAAAATACCTTGTCTCCAATAACTTAATAAATACAGCCATATAAACTCACTTGTTTGTCTTTGAAACCACCAGAAGGTCATTGAATTTTCCAACTGGCCTAAAGGGAGGAATAACTCGGGCATCTGCAATACATACATGTAAGACATGTACCTGTATCATGTAAAAAATATTTAACAATATTCTAGACAGTAGCTATAAAATATCACAGGAAGTGTGTGCATTAGTATCCACAGCCCTGAAAACAATAATATAATTCCAACATGTTTGAGAATGATGAGTATATTTACATTTGTTGGAATCTTTGTTTGATGCCAGGAACAGAAGTCCATGTAGAAAGTTCATACACTCTGGCACAAATCTTTTAGACAACGACACATACTGCAATGTACAGAAAAAGAAATTGGTTGAATTGAATACTTTGAAAAATATATTTTACAAAATGAAAATGACTTACCGTAATTATTTTAGAGAGTACCACGGTAAATGCATTGTAAGATACCATTCCGTATACCGGTACATGTACCGGTACATTAACATGTACATGAAATCAAAACATGAAATGCTTTGCAGATATATTTTGGATACAAGAAATGATCTCATTATTTTAGAGAGAAATGCTTTGCAAGATTAAATGACCAATTCTTAC
The DNA here is from genome assembly GCA_020458035.1 of Magallana ariakensis. Classification (NCBI taxonomy): domain Eukaryota; kingdom Metazoa; phylum Mollusca; class Bivalvia; order Ostreida; family Ostreidae; genus Magallana; species Magallana ariakensis. Next base: position 21,133,662 of record CM035819.1, on the reverse strand, counting down.
CTCTAGCACTAGAGTACAGAGAAAGAGTCCGACTGCCACATCCCGCTCATGTTTAACTGAGGTCTAAAGAACAAAGAAAAATAGCATTCCAGCAGAGATTCAAAGTAAAACATTCACTTTTATAAAATCTTACGCACTACCGTATAAAGAACAATATATAATGAGTCAAATTTGGCTCACATAATTTGCTTTTTTAAAAGTTTTTTAGGTATATTAAAATTTAAATTATGTTATTTTTTAAAATAGTTAATATGATATATATTTTTCACCTATTAATTTGATTTATTTGCTCCCACTGGCAGCAAATAATATCAGAAATGACAGTATTTTTGCAATTCAATTAAAATCAGTCCAAAATTGACATTTTCCTTTTCTTTTTTAAATTGGAAATATAGTGTGATGCTTTGAACATGGACAAATTTTTTGTCACATTAGTTTTGGATAGATACATCTTTGATGAAAATATTTTGTATGTTTAATCAATTGCTCATTTTTTCTGAAAGAAAAACTGCTTGAAAACAAGCTGTTTTATGCTAAAAGGCAAAAATGGTGGGAAAGGTTAACTTTTTTTGGTCATACGAGGGTTGTCCAAAAAGTTCGTGGACAATGGCGTGTTTGTCATTTTAAATGGGTTTATATATACATATTGTATATCTAAATCTTTGTCATAAAATTTCAAATCGAACTAAAGTGGTTTTGAATGTTTTCCATAAAAATAAACTAAAATTTTAATGTATCAAATGGTCGCGGAAAGTACGCACGCCCCAGCGTAAAAATTGTCCAAACTTTGTAATTGAGTTTTTAGGTATGAATATTTACAGTTTTTAACAAACATTTTAAAACTTCAAAATCTTCTATTATGATATAGTCTGTATGGTGTACGTCATTTTCATCCGTCATTTGAAGCTATTTTCAAACTAGCAGAGAACATTTAAAAGATATTACGGCAAGAACATGTCTTTAAAAACGCCTGAAAAAGCGACGTCAGCTGACCACACGGAACAGCGCGCCATCATAAAATTGTGTCGACTGAGGTAAAACACCGATAGAAACAAAACAAACGATGGAGGAAACAGGAAAAACATCGAAATAGTTCGAGTTTACTTATCCACAAGTGACACATGCGATAATTTGATGGAGTATGCGATTGTACCCTCTTACCAAACGGTGAATGCGGCATATTACTCTCAGGTAAACCCAGGACTACAACGTTACAGAAACGTCGTTATAACTCAACGTCAGACTGGGCCGTGCGGCCTGTATAGGCAATGTATATATAATGATAACTCCAATACAAAAATGTACATTGCTCTGATTTTTATACATATACATTATTATACTCTATATTAAGATATTATAATACTTTCCTGATAATGGCGCAGTTATTTTGAATAATATTACATGTTTCCACGAACTTTTTGGACAACCCTCGTATATCAAAATTGTAGGCACTTGGATCAAAATGAATATTATGAAAAAACATTATGTATATCTAACAAAGAAAGCAAAGAATTAAAGAGAATAATTTTGATGATTTTCATTTTAGGAGACTAATATTTTTGACCTTAGTCCTTTGATGCCTTTATTATTTTCTTTTTAATTTGATTAATTATACACCCCCCCTAAGTTTGGGGGGTAAATAGGAATTACCTTGTCCGTCCGTCCATTTGTCCGTCTGTCTGTCTGTGCAAAATTTGTGTCCCGTCCATATCTTTCTTATGGAAAAACATTGAGAGTTCTGGCTTCAAACAAAGATTGCTTATAACATGAGGGTGTGTCATGACCTTGACCCAAAGTCATTTGGGCAAGTTCAATGTCATTGTTTAGAAAATGCTTACAGGCCGAACATTTTACAAACACCCCCTTTTTTTACCTGTACAAACTTCAAAATGATGCCGCTTGTCAATCAAGTTTGAAACAATAATACCCAGTTTGATTGACGTGATCGTCAGAGCGTGATCTGGCCAGGTCCGCGGATTTCTGTTTACTAGCAATTTACAATGTTATCTTTGATATTTTCCGTCACATATTAAAAGGGCGAATTAAAAATTGAATTTTTAACATTACTGGTATTAACATTGTTTATGAAAAATAATTATTCAGTAATTGAAAATACATAATTTATATTTGAATCATGTTGAATGTATATGACCTAATAAATTCCACGAAGATGAATAAGCGGCCCAAAACATATTAAATTTTCTTTTTTAAAACAAACTTCCATGTATGAGCTATTAAAGCTGTTTTTACTGGTAATACACTCAATTGGAACTTGCTGCACGAAAACGTCACTCCATGGAAACGAACTCCGTTAATTGTCATCGTATAATGGCTGCCTTTACATTCCACATTCCTACTAATTGTATGGTTTTCTCATACAATCATATTTGTTAAAATTAACTTCTTAAACAATGTCAAGTGCTAAACACAATGTACTGAGTTATATTTTTTAAGCAGAATTAGGTAACTGAGCTTTACACACGTGCTCTTAGAGAAAATTCGGATGACACGTAACATTATCGCTTCGTATGGTCATTAGAACAATAAGATATTCAAACTAAGACCAATTATGACTAATTATTTATATCCTGTGTATTAATTGCTTCCTGTGTATAGAGATTAGCAGCGTTCATGACCGCAGGTAGACTTCCAGCCCCGGAGGCTTTCACACCTCTAGAAATTAAGTCCCGCCCTCACCTGAGATTTACCACCCGGTAAAAATGTTCGACCTTTAATTCCTGTCTATGTCATGTCTTGTAATAATGGAAATGATTAGAAGGTAAAATTTGACACAAAGCTTTCTTGTGTCAGGCTACATGAAATTATTTGTTTGATTCTAATCTCCGCCTGCCCCTCTGAAAATGGCCCGCCCCTGATGTATTTTATCTTTTTTTTTTTGGAAAAAAAATGTGGCCTGGTATACCAAAAATTCAAAACATTTAATGGCTGCTTGACATGTGGATTATCGTTTGATTCCAATTATGTTTGTTATCATAAGGACACAAATGTCTTCATGCATTAACAGTTACATGTAAATTGAGATAAAATGAAATTTTAAGAATAGAAATTGGTTTGTGTACTCATATTAGCATTAACTGTTTCAAAAAATAGAGCAGTTTTTATTGATAGAATATGGACGGTTAAATAGATTGCATCCATCATTTTCTATAATAGAAAAATACTTGAGTTATGATTTTTTCTTAGAGGGGGGTTTTATTTTATAACATCAATTGTAGCATAATGTATACAGTAGATCTGAATTAGTTGCGCTAAGTTCTGAACAGCAAATAAATGATAAATGATACCTCTGCCAGCATCTGGGCAATGAAAATGATAGCTGGAGTAGTGACTGCATGGCGGAAATCAGAAGTAGGAAACAAAATGGCTACAAGTTTCAAGAGCATCAACTGTAAGGAAACACAAAATCAGTATGTGAGACACAAGTCAACCATTCACTCTACATTGTATCATCATGACACACCCAATTTATCACACGTTTGCCTCAATATGCTGTGGATAATCCATGAAATAAAATTATAATAACATTTTGATATCACACTACAATAATGTCACAAGATTCAAACAAACTGCTGAAATGACACTGCTAAATAAGCCAGTAAAATGAGGATAACACAAATCTAAGCATAGGTGTTTTCCAACATGTAATAAAAGAGAGAATCTCTCATGATTTCTGATGGTATGTGTTTATGCAACTCGTCATGTGTTTTTCATCCCTGTGCCATAGCAATAGAAAACAACACACAGACAATCATTCGCCATCCTAATTCATGAGAGATCCTATATGTGGTGTCAGTAATTCTACATACATGTATATGGTGATGCTTACAGTGTCTAGGGCCGGATAGAGTCCTCTCCCTTTCCTACTATCACAGATGGACTGGAACTCCTCCTGCCTCTCTGTGATCTGGTCCACCAACACCTGGGCAGCGGACACCTGGGACCCCTGACAGAGCTGGTACAGGTGGGGCACCAGCTTGTCCATCAACTGGAGCTGTGGGGGCTGTTGTAGGGCCAAGTCAGCAAAGTACTGGACCAGGCAGGAAAACAGGGTCTGTAAAATCAAGGCACAATTGTGTGAGGGAATTGTGACAAAACACCACAGCAAAATGCAACGTTTTTAAATTTTTTTTTTTCAAGTTTTTTTTTACACCATGATATATAATAAGATACAGAAATACAGGACTCATTCTTCCAAAGATAATACTAATGACTACTACAATCGATCTTTGTATTTATTTTTAAGTCTATTTTAATCTCAGCCAAGTTTTGGCTTGGCTTAAATATTTGGACTGATGCCTTCATTGAGATGTAGGTACAAATATTGAGCTGAGCCTAAACTCGTTAGAAATTAAGTCTATTTCAATCATTGCCATTGAAAAGTGCCAACTTCTTTTGATAAAAACTGCGTATAGTTTAAATATTTGGACTGATGCCTTCATTGAGATGTAGGTACAAATATTGAGCTGAGCCTAAACTCGTTAGAAATTAAGTCTATTTCAATCATTTCCATTGAAAAGTGCCAACTTCTTTTGATAAAAACTGCGTATAGTTTACAATTTTACCTCTAGTTTTTGTTTGTTTCCCTCTGCCAGGCTGACATGGTGACATTTCCTGAGTCTGGTTATAATGGTGAGCTGATCTTTTTCACTGTGCTCTTGTAACAGGTCCAGCAACTCATCATAATCTTTGGGTGCTGAAAAATGAAGGGTTATTAAGCATTTATATTTAGGATAATTATAAAGACTGATGATTTTCAAACTATTGGTAAATTAATGCTGATACAATGAACCTTTATATGAATGAATAAAAAATTATGCAGTTAAGATTATATAATTGGGTGATTAGCATCATCTCTGGATAAAAATAGAAAATTTATTTTTAACATTTGGACAAAATAAATACCTGGGAAAGTGTAAGGAAGCTCCTTCCGTGCCTCATCCATGACTTTCTTCCTTTCCTGCAACAAGATTTAATAATTAAGTGTAAAATCAACACAATTCCTTTCACTACATATGCATTATAAGATGCCACAGTGACAAATTCAGAAAATACAGCATAAATAACAAACTTGACCAACCTTGAGGTTTAGTGTGGATTTTTTGGGCTGGCTGACCATAGGTTTCTCACTGTCCGAGTCTCCTTCACTCTCCGACTCAATGTCTTTGTAACTGTCATTGTCAGAATCATCATCAGAATCTGTTATATAAAATTTGAGATACTGTATTATATTATTAAGCATTTACAATTACTTAGTAAAGAAAAAATCCACTTTTTTTCATTTTATTATGAAACTTCTCATGGAGATACAAATTGTCTTAAAATGGCCACAACCATTACACCCTCTCAGTGTTTTGAATTTAACCACCTAAAGTGAAATTTGCCAGACCTTCATTGTCGTCCTCCTCCTCATTTTCTTCAACCTCATCTTCATCTTTTTCACTCTCCTCACCATCTTCCTCTTCACTCCCATCTTTATCATCATCATCATCATCATCATCATCATCATCATCATCCTCTTTGTCCTCATCATCCTCACTTTCTTCTTTATCATTTTCATCTTCACTCTCGTTTTCATTCATCTTCATTTTTCCGTCTTGGAACACCGCATGGAATCGAGGTTGAATATCCACAGAAAAGCTAAGAAAAATAAATTACATGTACTAAAATGCATGCATCACTTTACCACACAATTGAATAAAAATATGAAAATATTATATATTAATTGTATTTTATTTGATTTTAACACGTTTATTCATTGGTAATCTACAGAGAATGATATCCTTTGAGTTAATATTACATAATCCTGTTCATCATTAGAAATGAAGTCCATATGTTTGTTACAAAAAGCAATGTCTTACTTGTCATTGAGATCATCAGCAGAGAAATGAACCCTCTTCTTCTCTTCCTCCTCTTCCACTGCTATTCCCTTCATTCTTCTGTGACGGTCAGCCTTCACAAAAATTAGAATAATGTTTACAATGAAAGTGGAATCATAAAGCCTACACATCCCATCACTTACTAATTTATATATTAGGGTAGGTAATTTACCTCAAGTTTATCTAGTCTTTCTTTCTCTTCCTTTGCCAGTTCTTCCTCAGATTTCAGTTTGTCTGTGGCCTGCATAATGATATTCAAAAAAGAACTGTAATGTATGGTTCTTGGAATAATACACACACATGTACACTGAATTTTATCAATGTTCTCCTCTAAATATTTAAGTTTAAAAGACATCAGATGGAAATCATCATCTCACCTTGCCCTTCATTTCAAACTTGAGTTCCCTCACTGCAATATCAAAATCATCTGCTTTACTTGGGAAATTATCCTCAGGGCCTCTCTGTAATATCAAGAACATTCTTAACTATAAGATTTACTTGATACACATCCTAATTCACCACATGGCGAGTCACGCAGCTATATACATACATGTAAATAACCACCTTTATGGTCTACCAGTGATTTAGTTTTTTTTTTTAGTTTTTTTTTTAGACAAACCTTGTCTGATCCAGACATAAGCTTCATAACATCTTTCCATTCAGCATCCAACTTTTCTGTTAGTTCCCTGGTTTTCTCTTTCTCTGCCTGACGTTCATACTAAAATATGAATCAACAATTTGAAACAAAACAAAAAAACAATATGAGATACCCTCTCAGAAGAAGTTCAGGAAATAAGCAAACAAATATTAAAATGAATACATTTACAAACCTTTTCCTTTTTCGACTTGGCAATCACTTCTTCCATTCTCTCCTTCCAGCTCTTTTGTTTCTGTCCACCTAGCTCTTCATGGTTGCTGTTTGTCATAAAGCCACCAAAGTGTTCCTTAGCCACCATATCAGCTGAAAGCAAGAAGCACAACAATTGTTTGTGATAAGTCTTCTTGAGGTTTAAACAGAGTTGTCTCCCTCAGAGAGCTATTTGCATTGGCATCTTCTATTTTTATAAATTTGTTTACAGAAAAATGTTACACTGCTTATAAATGTGAGTATCTCCTCAGTGAGGCAAAGTTGTGGTGTGAACATTAGTTTCTTGATATACTTCTTTTTAAAGAAATATGCATAAAAGAAATTCAGGTCTATAAAAGGGATGTAGCCAATCTGATTAAATCAGATCTTTGATCCGCTCCAACAAATTTGATGTTGCTACACTTTGTACAGCCACTATCAGAAATTTTGAAGCCTAACAAAGATCTAATTTTAATCAGATTGGGATGCCGCCCTCTCACAATTCTTCGGGGGGGGGGGGGGGGGGGGGGGGGGGGGGGATAGGGGAGGGGAAGGAGATGGCTGCCCTCTTAAGAAAACATCAGAGAGGGCTTCATTATCTTTTAAAGGGCAAATACTGATTCTGATCTGGGGGTTATTACATATCATTTATGAAAAGTGGAAGGACACACACAGAGCAATTTAGACCAATTTAACTCGAAGGGACATTAATTATTGAATATGCATGCCAGACATAAAGAGAATCCAGGCGCAATTTAAAAGTTTGAGCCAATTATCAGTTTTAGCAATCAAAGTTTTGACAGACTAATGAGACAAAGACAGTTTGCCATTCTTCTCACAATCTTTGGTGACATAAAACAAGCATGCATCAATAAATTACTTAATTGACTGACCATCAATCCTCCCACCATCTTCTTCATCATCACTGACAAGTGGCTCCTCAAACTTCTCAATGGAGGAGAGAGACTGGCCAAAGTGGGTCAAGTCATCCTCGTCTTCATTCAGGCTGTACTTGTTTGTCTTCTCCTTCTGAGAAATTAATTTGGAATCCGTGTCATATTACATTGTAACATGTACGATAAACCAAGTATTAGTCACTTTTTCACCTGTGGGTATTTATATATTTTACTATTCATTGCTTATTTGTATTCCTCTGCGCAAAAACCAACTGTAGGAGTCTAGGAGATAAATGTGCATCTGACAATTTAGGAATAAAAGATGATGCATATTTGATACATGTACTTAGTTTAAAGCCTAATATACTCCCTGGGGAAACAGGTAATCCTTTCATAAGCAATATTGTGAAAAAAAACATTTTTTGTCATAGGAGTATTTAGTCTTTGTTCTATATCAAAATCAATTAAAACTTACTGCTCTTTCCATGGCAAATCTCTTCATCATTTTCTCCTCTACACTGAGGGAAGTGTCATTCTCGCCAAATCTTTTGTCAATGAATTTATTGCTTTTGAACCTTTGGTTGTATTCTTGAAGTAATGTGGCTTTTCTCTATATACAACAGAAAAAAATATATTATGTCAATTCAACTGGGTACCATTGAGATGTTTACCAAACAGCTTGTACACATTGACAAGAATCTAACCTTTTGGATTCCTTTGGATCTTGATAGCCCTGGCATCCCTCGGTCGTGCTTGGATACCTTACGACCCATTACCTTTTGTTTCTGTCGATTGACCTTGATCTCAAATGGGTTAACTTTCTTTTCTGGATCTCGTTTTTTATTCCTTGTTTTATCCGCAAGGTTTTTCTTCTTTTTGGCCATATCTATCCTCTTTGATATCAATCTCTATTCTAATATTCTTCTATGGTTGAATAACAGAGGTCTTCTGACAGTGGTTTCTGAAACAGCATCTTTACAAATAAACTTTGTGGATAATTCTGCTTAACTTATCTCTATGCATATCATAGCCATTTTTATAAACCATGCAGACTTATTCAAAAATATGAACTTTATATAAAATAAATAAGTTAGGATTTCTGTAAAAGATTTACATAATCAAAATGTGGTAGCATCTGAGACAGTCAGGTTGGGCACCAAACCCCATTTGGTGGTTTGACTCCCATTTGGAGGATAAATGATATACTTAACCTTACTAAATGGGACTCTTTTTTTGTTCATCTTAGATTACGTTTATCTGAAGAAAAAGCCTTTTATGTTTACCACCATGGCAACGCCGCAAGTTATTTGACATGTGTACTTCATTATAAAACATTCATTTTTAAAAAACCCTATGAGTATGTGTCGATTTTCGCACTCAGGTGTTAAAATTCGCATGAGTTTCTGTCTTCAAAAATGATGGCTTCATTCCTCGGACTGTTTACTTTTGAATCCTATCATCCGGGAAAATTAAAAACAATTACATAAAATGAAAACAATAAGTCCAATTTTATAATTAAAATAAGTTCATCATTCAGCTGTTCAGGCGGGTTGATGCCCAACCTGTCAGACATTTACATTCCATGTATATGGCATTCCTGCAAGCTTTAGCTATAGTGGGTTTGTGTTTTAGCTTGATTGGTAGAGTGCTTGATTTGTATGCCAGAGGACCTGGGTTCAAACCCAGAAGTTGCAACATCTGTCCTTGTTATAAAAATATAGCCCTAGGCTTCATTGTGAAGAAGAGTGGATGAATGCTATGCTGTAATTTCCACTTTCCGGGAACAAAAATCTCCCAACTTAAAATTTAAATAAGTATATCCAATCACATTTTAATCACGGTAAAACATATATATTCACAAAGATCAATGGAAAACAAAACAGTACCTTCTCACATGTGTATGGAAGCCACCATTTTGTCAGTCTTAGTAACTTGTTCTTGGATTTGTCGTGCACCCCCCCCCATCCCCGGCCCCTACTCCACCTTCTTAAAGAAAAAAAAATATGCAAAGTGTTTTCAACGGATCAATGTTTAAAATATTGTTAAAATGAAAACTAATTTGTAAAGTGGGTAAGAGGTCCGTAAGCATATATAAAGACCTTTCAGCCACATTTCTGTTCAGATTTGACTCAGAAGCCAAGAAGAGAAGAGCAAGCAGCATTTACATATCATAACTTTACAGACCTTGGTCTGTTTAAATAAAGCATTCAAAAAATGATCGGACTATTCACAACATTACTGAATTATAAGCAACAAAAAATAATAAAAACATAAAATATATGAAATTACCGGTTTCCGAGCCAGATATTATAATGACGGATGAGTTTCCGTCAACAACAGAAGAAGACGCAGCAGCACGGTCAGACTCGGAGGATAGGATGAGCAACCCCACAAAATGTGTTCTGTTAGCGTGTGGATCGTACAACCCAGTGACAAACATGCATTTACGAATGTTTGGTAAGTAAATCTATGTCAATATACTGTTACACTTTTTGCTGATCAGAAAAAGAAACTGAAACCATCATTTGTTCTTTTTTATCATAAATTTAATATTTAATGGATAAACCAGGAAGGTTTTTTTTCTTTTAAATGTGCTGGGGAAAAGAAAATGAGTTTATCATTTTCTGATTTTTTTTTTACTATAGGCTCTGTAAATCACACATTTTTTAAATGCCTAAAATGTTGAAATGAAAGGGTGAACAGATGAATTTACTTTTCTCGGATTTATATAGGCTTATTTATTTTCACTTTCATTTTCTTATTAAACTTAAAATTAATTCAATAACATGAAGTATTCAAGTATAAATGAAAACTCCCTTTTTGATGAAAAACCTAGATATTAAAAAAAAAACCATACTGGTCTGAAATAATCCATTTTGATGTCATTGCCTTTGTTAGTCAAAAATTGTGCATTAATTTACAATTTAGATATTTTTTAGAACCTTATTTGTATTGGATCCAGACTATGATGTCAGATGAATAGGTGTTCTTGATTTGTGATACAAGTTATGTCTTGTTTATAATTAGCTGCAGGTCTGTAGCTCCCGGTCTGAAAAAAATTTGGATGGATGACCTGGGAGCTACAGGGCCAGCCATTGAAAAAATTGTGTATCCAAGGTCGTCCATCCGATTTTTTTCAGAACGGGAGCAACAGACCTGCAGCTAGTTTATAATCCAATAGGCCCTAGTAAAGTTAAATGACTCCTTCAGAAAATAAACAAATTGTTATTTTCAAACATGCTATAAGCCCTTTACGTTGGTACTGCTAATTTTCGGGACAAATTCATATAAAGTAGTTCATTGAATTTTATTTGTCAGATAAATATTGACATGCAATCTAGATTTGACATATATTAAACCAATTTGTAATTGTGTAAGTTAGACAGCTATAGTCTGTCCCAAGATATTTATGCAGCACATTTGATCAATTTTTAATAAAAATATGCATACCTGTGAAAGAAGTGCAATTAAATTCGATGAAAGGGAAATTTTCCAAGATATCTTCATTGACACATTATCATTTTTCACTCGAAAACAATCAAAGGATCGAAAATAGATTTCTTACGGGGATTTATAATGGGGAATGTTTACATCTTTTCTCCATTCGGAATCACTCAGAATACCTCGCGCAATTTTTCAACGTTATCATCCGGGCTTACTGCAATACAAAATTCCCGTAGACATCGCATATTTTAGCCTTGAATTGAAACCTGATAAGCTAACGGGGGCGTTTTAACTGAGAAATCTTGGAAATTTTTCATACTTTTGAATGAACATCGTTTAAACCCTGAGGTATTTATAAATATTCAGTAATTAAGCAAAATGTGAATCCAGGATATCTTGGGACAGAGTATAGAGTATTTTATATGAAAATTAAAAGTACTTTATTTTTGCATGAAAATTTTGCATGTATGTAAGACTACTGAATTTACATAAATATACATGCACATTAATATAGCTGAGAGTAAGACAAGTTGTTTATGTATTGAACAATCATAGCTTATAAACTTTTAAGATATTAGAAATGACAGACAATATATAAAATTTCAGAGATAGCTAGAGATGCTCTCCATAGGACCCAGAGATTTTCTGTGGTGAAAGGAATAATGTCTCCGGTCAGTGATGGGTATAGTAAAAAGGTAAGCACTAAATTATATGTATATTTACTAACTACTTTTAAAACATTGCATGGTTTTTAGTATTGATAAATGGTGTATTCTAAGTTAAGTTAGATATTGTACTATACAGTATTTTGAATGACATATAAAGTAAATGAAATCGGCTTAGATCGGCTTGACTCATGTGTTAGAATGGAACAATTAAGTTCTATTTGAAACAGAAAGAAAAAAAAAATCAAATTATTCCTCATGGTGAGCCTGATTTCACAATAATTTGAAAGTGAATAACAGATTAATGTAATCAATGGGAAATATCATTCTGCAGATTTATTAAAATATTAAAGGTTCACTGGTTTTATGGCATTGATTTGGTTAATTGCCCAGTTACTTTGTGTTAATTGTCAACACAGCAGAATTATAAAATCAATATAAATTAATATATTCTACCATTTGATTAAATGCATCCTTTCAGGTTATTTAATTTATTAGTAATTGTTCTATGAAATGAGAAACTTCAATAGAATTGCCATCAGATATACCTAGATTAGTTGCCCTGATTATTGAATTCATCAAATAGTTGTGAAAATCAGAAGCATCCATCAGATTGAAACTCTGCAGGCTTCACCTTAAAGAGGGCTCGTTGGTCAAGTATTGATCTCCTTTAGAAGAAGAGTCCTCTACATAAAAATATGGAAAATGCCAAAATTTGAAAGGTTAAATAATTATACCCCCGCAAACGAAGTTTAGGGGGGTATATTGGTTTCACCCTGTCCGTCTCTCTGTCTGTCCGTCTGTCTGTAGACGCAACTTTGTCCCCCCTATAGAATTTTTTACTACTGCATGGAACAGTCTGAAAATTTGTATATATGTTGAACACCATCTGAAGATGTGCACCTGCAATTTTATTTAAGATCAGACAAGATTTAATGATTTTATGACAGTTTTCATTTTCCTTATTCTATATATTGTACACTGATGTTGAAAAGTAAGGGAGGTAATCCTTACAGATTTTATTAATTAATTAATAGTATTAAAACACTCTAAAATATATTTATATGAATACATCCAGATGGAGGTTTTTTGTCTTTATTTCTTAACTAAATTTATTTTTTATAAGTTTTCTATCAACTGACAATGCAAAATTTTTGTTTGTCAATGATAAATTCTTAGGAGCTAATAAGAACATCCAAGACAAGTGTGGATGAATTCATTTGTCCCAAGGGGGCCATTATCTAGCTGAGCCATGGTTTAGATGGAGCATATGTTTAGGGAAAATTGATAATCTGTAAAATGGGCGGTGGTTTTGGGGCTATTTTAAAACTGTTTCATGTAAACCAAAAGTTTCTATCATTATAAGGAAATAAATAATATCATTGTTAATAAAGAAGTTAACTATTTTTAGAAGTTGTTTAAATTTATTAGTCAAGTAAATTGATTAAGTGACCCTATAGGGCATTAATTTAAATGAAATTCAAAATTACTGATATGATTGTAGTGTTTTGGCAATTTTAGAATTGTTTGTAATATTAAATGTTCTTTTTTACATATTTTTACATAATATGGTAATTATGGTAATGTTTTGGGAGTTTATTAAATTTAACAAGCTCGATCATCAAAGGAAATCATAGTCCTATGGGATCAATTTTCTGATATGGAGTTGCATTGTACCATAGGAGAAAGTGAGGAAAATTTGAAACAACTACTAATTGCATCTGTCAAGACCTCTTATTAGAAAGATATTCAAAATTTTATTAACAGAAGAGCATTGCTTGGCTACCGGTATTTCCATTTACTGCAAAGGGAGGGGTTATTGTCATTTTGTTGGTTTTTCTTTAACATGTTTAAAACAATCAAATAAAAAAAAATATTCATCAGATACATAAATTTGTAAATGTATTACTGTTATACATATGTATTTACAGTGAAGTTCTGACAATTTTGATTTAAATATTTCTTTGTTAACTACCGGTAATTTTTGTTTTACAATTCTAGAATTTTTTTTATTTATATGTGTTGCAAACCTTTATTATTCAATTCAATTATTTGTCACATTTGAAATTAGCCTTGCGGGGGTATTAGTCCCATTAGGACAGTTCTAGTTATATAGAGTTTTTGTTTACTAATTTAAATAATGGTTTATAGCTAAACAAGTCATATCTTAAAATTCTAGGCAGATCTGATGGTTAATTTGTTGACCATCCAACCTCTTTAAAAAATATTACAATATGTACATGAAGCGTGTTGCTCTCAATATATTGCTGTGTTCTGATCAGTAGATCCAACAAGCTTGCACGCAGTTTTTGCCAATCGGAGAATGATGGAATAAGCATAAAGGTTATCATAAAAATGTTTGTCTATTCCATGAAAGCGGCATTGTTATAAGCTGTAATCTTCATTAATTTTAAAGGATGTAATGTGACTGCCTTCAATATATACCAATGAATTGGTACCTTCAGTTGATATTATATGTCAAATATTTGGATCTTCATCCATTGCAGTACTGTAGTAATTTTATAGAAACATGCAAGTTGTGTGTATTCTGTAACATTGAAAAAGTTTGTGCATTGAATTGGCAGTTTAACACCATTTGCATCTAATATGTGATTATCGTCAATCTGCTTCAGAATGACAGCTATAGGAATCAGCCTAAACTACCCGATTCATACAAGGTTAAATGGGATGATTGAGTGATATTGATCTCAATTAAAAAAACTGTTAGAATTACTTTAATGTGTGGAAGAGGTGGGAGACAGGTGGGTGTGAAATCGTCATCACCTTTCTCTTTTTATCCTGCAGCTTCCTGTCCGTACCATAGATATTGAGTGGATAATGGTCGTAGAGTTTGTGGGGTATTACCAAGCACAGTTTTTATGGAATTTTCAGGAGTGGTGTTCAAAATCAATACATTTTTTCATTGATCTGTCTATAAATAAAGAAAATCTGCGACAGCCCCGGCTTGATTGTCCCTGTTCTCCGACTATCTGTTAGCTGCTTGGTTAAACAAGTGAACGGAGTCTCTCCATCAACCTTAAATGTATGTTGGAAGGACCAACATTTCCAGCTGTAAATGCTTATGCTTAGATACTTTTCTACTGTTAAGTAGACTAAAGCAATGCAGGGTATATGGCACAGAATACACCATTGACTGGATCTTTATAAGCATTGATATAATTTTTTTTTTTTTTATAGAAAATGAATTAATCAGTCGAACACAAAACCAGTTAGAAATGGCTCAAAGTTTCTTGAAGTCTGACTTAATAACCATGACAACTATGCTTCCAACTTCAGAAATACAGCTGCTTTGCTGTGCGTTTGTCATATTAGGGTTTTTCCCTCCTGGTTTTTTAAGACAGAGAAAGCAGAAAAATTAAAATCAATATACATGCACTGGTATGTTGTAACTTAACGATAAGAAAATATTGCAACTTCAGAAATATAGCTTTACAATAAAGCTGCTGTGTATTTGCCATCTTAGTTTATTTTATAAGCCAGAGAAATTTGAAAAATCAATTTCAATTCATGTTGTAATTTAATGATAAGGAAATAACACTATACTTATGTTCCCATTGAAAGTTCGAGGAATATTTTCCAAGCCCTAGAGGCTCATCAAACTGGGTAGACATGCGCCTTATGTTCCAATTCCAAACACACAATTCTACCTCAGCATAGCAGGATTTAAACCAGCAACCCTTTTGGTACTGGCCCAAGGTGTATGACTCCCTGATCAGAGTGCTTCACAGCCACTTGTTTAATTGCTGCTTGCTGTTTTGCTAATAATGTGGAATATAGACCATATGTTAAATTGTTTCACTAATATCTTGAGAGTCATATTATAACCATGGTCACATATTTTATTACTAGTTTCCTTGTAATTGCAAGATTAGTCATCGGAAATCAGTTTATCACTATAAGTACTGGTACACTGTAATTTGCAAAATAAAGTACATTTATAATATAGTCACAATAAAAGTTGGTTTACATGCAGACTAACGGTTTACCAATAAGATCACCCTGTTTGTGGATATACGTTCAATGTACTTTAGATATTGTCCTGGAACCCTATCAGAGGAGCCATTTTCTGGACAGTCCTCAAATCTGTTCTAATGATTAATTGTTGTGTTGATTTATTTTTTAGATCGTTCTGTATTTCATATAAGATACAGAACAGTTGGCTACCGTAATACAGAATGGTTTATTGGCTTATACAGTACAGCAAATAGCTCCGCCCACAGTAGCCTTGTACTGTATTGCTAATACAAAATAGAAAATGGTAAACTAAAACACTGCCATCGTGTCAGAATTTCAAGCTGTTGAATGTTTACTTGGTTGACTATGATGCAGTATGGAAGAAGTTGATCCCTATTGTTCTAAGCATGGTCATTAGGTTTGATTGATTGCTGTCTGAAGAGTTGGTTGAGAGTCTGTAGCATTAACAATACATTTGAAAATCATCAAAATTGAGGGGTTATTAGGTTTATATTCTATTTCACAATGTTGAATCAATGATTGCTTCTACAGTATGTGTTATTAAATAACAAAATAGGCTTGCTTGTTATGTCATATTAGTTTTAGGTTATTCTTAGTTGCTGTTTATATTTATGGTTGATGTCTTAACATGTATGTAATAGGATTACATCTAAATAGAAAGCACCAGATGTTTCTGCATATATGTTTTGCTGCTTTTTTGGTCAATTTTTATATGCTGTACATTTATGGACTTTTCTTCATTGTAGGATTTGCTGCCTGCTAGTCATCGGTGTGAAATGCTCAAGTTAGCTCTCAAGTCCAGCAATTGGATCAAGTAACTTATATTTAAAGTCTTCAAAAGTTTTAAAATTATTTTAAAACTTTAGGCATAAAATACATCTAGGGTAGATATACATGTAATAGAGTGGTTGAGAAACATAAATATTTAAGACTAATTTGCACTATCATGCATGCAGTTTCCTAAAATTGATAGAGTAAGTATATATTCAGGATTTTTTAATGGATTAGCAATGCAATGTACTTGTATAATCAGGTAATGATTAAGCCCAGTCATACAGCATGAATGAAAATAGGTTTCATATTTCATTGAATAAGTAATTACTGTTGTGTATAAAATTATTTATTTTGATGTATTTAGAGCTTGTGTAATGTGTATCTTTTTGGAGTAAATGTTGCATGTTTGGTACAATTGTAACATATAAGATAGGAAATAGCTGGGTAACAATATAAATTGATTTAAACTGTACTATATTTGTAACTGGTAGCTCTATCAGTATATGTCTCCATTATTTGTACACTCGTTTATAAAGAAAGCCCAGCCATGTTAATTATATTGAATGTACATGTTTATTATTACCGTATGTTTATGCCGAAAAATTCCTTTAGAAAACTAGAGCAAAGAGCCAATTAGATGCAAGCCATATACTTTTGTCATTTATCAAGTATGGACACCTGGGAATGTGAACAAAGCAAATGGACAGAAACAGCCAAAGTGTTAAAATACCATCAATCCAAGATAGATAGAGAGAGCAACACGAGATCCAAACCAGGGCCCACAAAGAAGAGGAGAAAAGACCTCCGTAATGTTCAGATCAACAGCAATGACATTGATTATGGTACATGTACTATTAATCACGTTTTTCTTGTACCTAATGATTATCATTACGGCGTAGAATCAACACTGTCTATAGTTATTGTGTTTCATATGTACCATATGATGTATACACATAGATTAATGGAATTGTATTGATCTTAACGTTATAAGTCTGTAATATGTCTCACCATGCAATCAGGTGTTAACTGTAAGACGCATGCAGACTCGCCAGTGGGACTCGATCCCATTAAGAAACTACAGTAGACGCATTGCTTTATATTTTAGACGACATGTCTGTAGACGATCACAATGCGATCAATGCGGCCCTGAAGAAGGACAGCATCAGTGTTAGATTACTGTGTGGAGCAGATTTACTGGAGTCTTTCGGAACCCCTGGCCTTTGGGCAGACAAAGATGTAAATAATAAAACACCTTAATCTCCCAGTAGAATTATCCAAAAATTCAGTCTACTAGTAAATCATACTCTTGAAAATTTTATTTTGAAACTTCTAAATTTTTAAAATAGTTTTTAATTTATTTCATCTAAAAATTTTAGTTCCAGTGTGAGTTAACAGCTGTGTAAAGGAAGTAGACATGTACAGTTGTATAAGTAGATATTGATTAGTGGTCTTTTTGACAAATTTTATTGTATCAAATATATTAATGTGATGTTTTTGTAGATTGAGGAAATAGTTGGAAAGTATGGACTTGTGTGCATTACAAGGGAAGGGTCAGATCCTAGAAAGTTTATATATGAATCTGATGTATTATCAAAGTATCAGGTAATATTTCCAACCGATAGATTGACAGATATATTTTTGTTTATATATCAGGAATATCTCTCAAGGAATTGTAAAATACAAATTTTCTCTCTCAGAAAAAGAAATATTTTACAAAAAATCATATCATTTAATAAACTTGTACTAAATTACAGGATAATATCATCATTGTAACAGAGTGGATATTCAATGACATTAGTTCTACAAAAATCAGGTAGGTAATTTTATTTTCTTTATTATACCCCCCACAAACGAAGTTTAGGGGGTATATAGGAATCACCTTGTCTGTCCGTCCGTCCGTTCGTCTGTCTGTGCAAAATTCGTGTCCGGTCCATATCTTTCTTATGAAGAAACATTGAAAGTTCCTACTTCACAGAAAGATTGCTTATGACCTGAGGGTGTGTCATGACCTTGACCCAAGGTCATTCAGGCAAGGTCAAGGTCACTGGCAGGAAAAGTACAAAATTCGTGTCTGGTCAATATCTTTCTTATGGAGAAACATTGGAAGTTCTTACTTTACACAAAGATTGCTTATGACCTGAGGGTGTGTCATGACCTTGACCCAAGGTCATTTGGGTAAGGTCAAGGTCAGTACCAGGAAAAGTGCAAAATTTGTGTACGGTCCATATCTTTCTTATTGAGAAACATTGGAAGTTCTTACTTCACACAAAGATTGCTTATGACCTGAGGGTGTGTCATGACCTTGACCCAAGGTCATCTGGGCAAGGTCAAGGTCATTGTTTAAAAAAATGCTTTATTCCTGTCTGTGCCATGTCTTGTATTAATGGAAATGATAAGAAGGTAAAATTTGACACAAAGCTTGCATGTGTCAGGTCATATAAAATTAATTGTTAGATTATCATCCCCACCTACCCATCTGGAAATGGCCCGTCCTGATGTATTAAATCTTTTTTGTGGAAAAAAAAATTCGGGAAAAAAACGGGCTCAGGATACCAAAAATTCAAAACATTTTATGGATGCTTGACATTTGGATTATCGTTTGATTTCAGTCATGTTTGTTATCATAAGGATGCAAATGTCTTCATGCATTAACAGTTAAGTTGAAATAAAATGGAATTTTAATAATAGAAATTGGTTTGTGTACTCATATTAGCATAACAAATTTAAAAAATAATGCAGTTGTTATTAATAGAACATGGACGGTTAATGAGATAGCATCCATCATTTTCTATAATTGAAAAATACTTGAGTAATTTTCTTAGCGGGGGGTATCAATCGTGAGCTTGCTCACAGTACATCTAGTTTATATATGGTACCTACAGTAACTATAACTACTGGTAGTAAAAAAGTAACAATTTCAAACTGAAAGTTTACACATAATGGATATATATAAAAATATATTCAAATATTTGTACATGCATACATGTTCGAACCTTTATAGATAATCTTAAACCAAAAAATAAGACACAAAAAGGTCAATTGGTAAGAAAAACATATTAAATTGAAATCATGAGGTTATTAAACCTTGCAAAATTTCCTTGCACAGTCTTGCAAAGTCTAGTTTACCATATACTGTAGATTCTTTATTAAATGCGAGGAATTAATATCCGCGTAAAATCGTGAGAAGCATTTTAAAATTTTCTTTTTATATTTTAGAAAAATTCAAACTAAATGACACTATGATAAAAAATTGGTGTTTGCGATTTAATGCAAAACAGTGAAATTGCAGAGATAAGTACTCGTGTAAAAAAAGGAATTTACAGTACTGTGGAATCATTAGGTTTTGTGATGGCTCAATATTCGTGGATTTTGTGGGTACTTCTCATCCACAAATTAACATCCTCCACGAATTAATAAATTAGGGTTATAATGTCATATTTCCTTTTGTAGGTATAAAAGAATACACGAAATTACGTGTAAAATTTAAGCAATCAACAAAAATGTTGGCCCCCACAAATTTTAATCGTTCCAGAGTATGCATAAAGTAAGTGATATTTTTGTTTTGTTTCAGGCGTGCTCTGCGGCGAGGAGAGAGTGTGAAATACCTTTTACAGGACGTTGTGATAGACTACATCCGAGCGAATCATTTGTACGGCGTGGAGGACAAGTGAGTGAGAGCTGCATGGATTCACTCTCAGTGTCTGTGTACTATAACTATCAGTGTCCACCAAGCTGTCTATGTATCCAACTGTCTCCCTCTCAGTCTGTTTATTTCTTATAAGTTTGTTCAAGACTGCCATCAACTCTCAGAATTTCAAATTTTTTTTTCCTTTTTCTGGAAAAATCCATCCTGATATGTTACCGGTATTTTTATTTATTGTATGGTATTTACATCAGTAGCTGTACACGAGTTTTATCTGTGATGATTAGACCCAGCTTTCATTTTTATCATACGTATATACATTTTAATTATACATGTAGTATACACTAAACTAAGTCTAATCTGCTTGTAATATTTTGGTCTGCATGTTCAGAAGAATTTTATTTTTGCTTTGCTTGTTTTAAAAGCAGTCATGATTGTCACTTTTATCTTTTGTTTTACCGGTAATTCATGTATGACAGGTTACCATAGGATGCTTTTTTCTTCTTCTGTTGTTATTCATAACGTTATGAGACTTCAATGCTAATTATCGTGCTGTGATAATTTAATCAGCTCCGCTGTTAACTATATGCAGTAGCTGCAGATTCTTACTAAGTTTTCATATATTAACATCAAACATTTTTATTTTAAACACAATATATACTGGTATATGGTTGATGTTGATGTTTTGAAATATAATACATGTATTAATCATTTTCTAAACAAAAAATACATTCAGTCGAAAAAAGTTAAAACCATGCAGTTTTCTAGATTTGTGGTTGGTCGAGGAGATAGACACATATACTACAAGTATCTAAAAAAATGAGCTTATGATAATGTTGTTAGAAAAAATAATTCTTATATGTTCTTGTTTTTTAAGTACCGGTAGAATTTGCTGTCAGCTGTTATCAGTGTCCCAGAAAGTAATATGATATACATTTTTCTCAAAGTATAATATTCTGCAAAATATCAAATGTGTGAATACAGATGTACTACAGAATCATAGCTTGAATCTTGATGAAAGTTTGTACCATACTTCTTTTCATGTATCAAGTTTAGAAACAATTAACATATAGCTATCATAAATAAAATTATGCAGGAATTTCTATTTTTAACCAATGATAGTAACTATAATGCCTACTTTTATTATTATTTTTTATTTATTTACTCTTATGACTTGTAAAATTTATGACATATAGCAGTAGTTTTTGCATTATGGGCATAAAAGAAAAAAATCATCAGTTTGTATTTATATGTGGTCCTTGCCTCACTTCAAAAGTAAATAAAATAGCAGATTTTAAAAATAATATATATTTTTTCCTAATATTTTTGAAACCTCAAAAAATTGATATTTCAGGGAAACTGGCAAATTGTTTTCTTGTAAGAGTATGCGTTTCTTTTTAAAACAGTTTACAAATAGGGACCTACCATATTAAAAAGTATTGTTGAACTTTGGTCTGCTGGACAAAGTACAGTAAAACTTGATTACAGTTCAATCACCTACAATGATTTCACACTTACAGGGATTTCATTCTCATTCCTTCCAACCATATATTAAAAACTTATCAGAAATGAATTACATTTATAATGAATCATAATTGTCCATTGCTGGCAATTCCCTTTAAGCACATTTTACTGTAAATTGTTATTGTTATCAAAAGAGATAAAAATTGTAATAATCGAACCTACAGGTACTTTTATCATTTTTAGGTCTATTTCTTAGCTCGTGTCAGTACTTTCAATTGTAAAGTTGAATATGTAGTGAAGAAAAATGTTTTCAGGATGCATTTTAATATTTTATTGTGATCAAGTTTTTACATACCAGGTAATTTCCTTTTCATTTTAAGAGAGAGAGAAAAGGTTATATGGCATTTCTTTTAACGTAAAAGTGATTTTATTAAAAACCAATTAAAAATAAAAATAAAAATGATTTACTGGTAGAGAGCATTGTACTCCTGATTAGTTCTTATTAAAAACATGTGCATTGATATATATACTTTCAGAAAGTATACTGTAAATTCCTTATTTTACGAGAGTACTTAATTCCGTGATTCAACGGTTTAGCATCAAATCGCAAGAATATAAAATCGCGAATGCCAAATTTTTATCATAGTTCCAAATAGTTTAAATCTGTCCAAAAAATTAAAGCAAGATTTTAAAATCCGCGAGATGCGCTTCTCGCGATTATACGCGGATATTAATTCCTTACGTTTAATTAGGAATTTACAGTATTGAAGAAGATATTTTTCATATCTCTATAAATCATATCAATACCATCTTTATACCAGTAACAGTAGATTGATGTATTAGTTAAATCCTTTTAAAGTTCAAAGGGATCATTTATATGGTCATTTAACCACCGGTACCAATTTATTTTAGTAGCTTGTGTACACATGTTAGATCATCTTTTTAAACCCTAGCTTGTTGATTGTGTATCTTTATTTTTTAAGTTTGATATTGATAGTATGAGTGTGTCTGTGTTGGAATATGTAGGTGTTATGTAAGGAGCAATTGTTAATACTGATATCTCCTGTGGAAAAGGATGAAACGTTATATTATTAAAGTATTTATTTTATAATGTGCATTGAAAGTGCAGTCTGTTTGTTATTGTGATAAGTACATGTGTGAATGTACAGAATCATATACAGAAAGTTTTATTCAGTCATGAATTTTTGTCAATAAAACTTTGAAAACTTGATAGTCAAAACATAGAAAAGCTGTCATGGTGTATTATATGTAACCTTTGAGTATTACGGCTAGGATTGGCATTTTGATAGTCAGTGATGTAACAAATGCCCATCATTAAACCACCACCTCAATATTTGATGGGACGGAATATTGCAATAATCCCAAGAGGAAATCACAATTTGACACATTGGTTCCTATTGATTGAATTCTGTAGTGATGAGAATGGAAATTCTGTAATGAATTTACCACTGGTCCTCAAATTTGATGGAACCTAACTTTGGTATTTGTGCATGAATAACATTCAGGAACTGCATTTTTAAAACAACATAATGACACGTTTCCTATTCCAGTTGCAGTACTTTGTTTAGGATATTCATCAAACCTGATTTTCATTCGCTTGCTTTCTATCAGATATCAGAAGAATTATGTGCATAATTTTAAACAATCCATTTTTATCTTTATTCTGCTGCTCGGATCTATAGTAAGTATATAAATGACATTATTCCCTCCCCAGTAGCCGAGAATGCCGTGTCCGACGTACCGTGGCCAAACTCGGAGGGGCCGAGCTCCGAGTACGAGGAGGTGCCAAGGTCTCCAAAGAGGATCAATGAAGATCCTTTCGATGGGCCCCCCTCCCCAAAGTCTCCCCGCCATGTTCCCTGTATGGGCCCAGATTTAGGATCTTTGGTCAGAAGAGTCAGAAATGTACGGATCATAGCTTATGCTCCAGAAACTTGTGTGTGATGATTGTGATCTCAGCACTAATGTCATATGGTGCAGCACCCTTTGCTATAGTTATATCAAAAAACCAAATGTACTACTGCTGGCTGTTGCTTTCATCACCTTTGCTGAGTGCATTTTTATCATCACACCATTGCTTTGCTTAAGCTTCCTTCCCTCAAGAAAGCATCAAGTGTTTTTAATCTTTTTATACCCTGTCATGAAGCACTGATATTTCGATCATTTCCAGTGTCTGAAAAATTAAAGATTCAATCTCGGCGCTCTATTGGTATAGATTCTCACGCAAGCATTACTTTTCCTATGAATGTTGATCATTGAGACAAATTGACCAGAAATTCAATTAGATGCTCTCGGCGTAAAAATCGATGAAATTCTTATAATCTCAATTTATCCTGTTTGTGACACCTGCATGATGTGCAAAGGAAGATTTTATTAGAATTTGGTAGCCAAATCTGTTCTTCCTGTAGGATTAGTTTTGTGAATGGGGCATTGCAAATGTATACAACTTCATAAATGTATGCCAGTATAATTTCTTACCATGAATGAAAAAGATAGGGTAAACAAGTAAAAGCAAGTTAACATTTGTGATTGTGCAGATTTTTGATTGATCTATATGAGACTATAACAACTCAACCTGTGTTAGATGTTGTCTATGTTTTTTTATGTTTTCTAGAATTCTTGTTATTGCTTCCTAAACTTCTCCACAAAGCACAGACCATACACTACTATGCCATCATTTTATGCTTATAACATCATATCTTTAAGAATATCATACATATGTATGCCAAGTAAACTGCACAATTACATTTACATTTTTATTGCATATATATGCGACATAGAGATAGCCCAAAGGTCAATTAAATGACCTATTGATTTCAAGGTCAGTGGGTCAAGGTTCAAACTACTCCGGACATTGACACATGGACCAAGTGTTGTTTGGCCAATATTTTATTATGAGGACAGACGTCAAAATTTGGTACAGAGATACCTCCCAAAGAATAAATGACCAGATTGATTTGGGGGCAACAGGTCAAGGTTTAAACACATTTTACAGATTATATAAGCATTACTTGATCAATATATTATAAACCCTTTTCTGGAAAGACATAAATCTGGTACTCTGGAACTCTTGGATGTACATTACCCCTTTGATTGTGTTGTCCATAGGTCAAGGGTGAACTATTTGAACTACGGTACATGTAATAAATTGTTGACTACGGTAATGTTTATCTTGAAAGCCATTTGCTTAAGCTTGATAGACATCAAACTTAATTGGTACACAGGTATTTCTGGAGGAGTAGATAATTTTTACAGTAAAACACGGTTATAGCGAACACGTTTATAATGAATTGACGCTTACAGCAAAGTGTTTTTCATTCCCTGTGACTTTATTACATGTTGTAAACTTGGATATAACGAATTACGCTTATAACGAAGTAAAATTGCCCGTCCCTGGGACTTCGTAAATATAAGCGTGTTTTACTGTTTATTGGATTTAACCTTATGTGGTCAATTTGAAAGGTCAAGAGTCAAACTATTGAGACACAGAAAGATATTAACTGGATTGACCTACTTATATCTGCTAAATCCCTTACTTTACAGATATCAAGCTAAAAAAACTGGTAAAATGGAGTAAAAGACCTTTCTTAAAATCAAATTCACAAGGTCATGAGTCAATCGTAGGAAAATATTGATTGTTTGAGCAATTGTTATCAGTGCACAGACATTAAACTTTGTACACCGTTACTAAGAAGTAGAGTTTGAGTTCACAAAAGGTTAAATATCAAACTACTATGGAAATATAGAAAAATATTGTCAGCTTTAAACTTCAGATACTTTTACTTAAAATGTCTCAGCTGGACCTCTTCACCATTGCTTTTTAGGTGGCATACTAGTACATGTACCAGCATACGTTTCCAAACCACAACTTGTTTTAATGAACCAAATAACCAATGAGATATTCCATTTGTCTTTCATTAATAAATTACAAGTTCATGTTGTTACAATATGCTTTTATACATACTATAGCTACAACCATACATATGCCAAAATAATTAATACATTATATCTCGACTGCTTAATTTAATTTGCTCAATAATTTTTTTTTTTCAACATAGTGTTAATTATTTCAATAGTTGCCCAATTTATACTCTAATACTTTATACATGTATGATATAGCCTTAGTATGAAAGCTACAGGAATAAAAAATGTTATTTAAATCTGTGTTATCACCGTATAAATTAATGTTAACCCCCCAGTAAAATGATACATACACTACGGGTAAATTATGTCTATTTTTTATCATATGGACATGCATTATGGCATTCTGATTAAAATCTCTTCTCTGTGCTGGCATCTTTTTCAGTACAGCTTTCGACAGGGGATGTTTCAACATCACCAAGTGGAAAACCAATGAGTATGTGCTATTGTCAGAACCCAAAGACTGGCTATGTACTGTGGTAACAGTCCCTTATGTGACTGCTTTATTCACCCCTGCTGTCAAATTGAACATTTTCAGAGTAATCGCATTCTGCTTGTGTGAATATTTGTGTGTACTATCTGTGTTTTGAAGAAGAAAAAAAAAGTTAACAATAATATTGCATCATTAGAAGGTACAGTTGAACTTTGATATCTCGAACACTGATATCTCAAATACAATGGATATGTCAAAGTAATTTGCAAGTCCCAACTACTTTTTTAAAAGTATTTTACCCTCGATATCTCAAATACTCAGATTTCTCAAACTTATTTAACAGTCCCATCTAGTTTGAGATAACGAAGTTTGACTATATATATACATAAAAATTTTACCATGTTCCTCTAATATACTATGAATTATGAATTAGTATTTACCTTATTATGATCATGTTCATGTATAGCCAAATGTTCAGTAAATTCTTTATGTAATGTTGTCAATTTGCTACAGTGTACAAATGTGTGCAAAATGTGCTTTTTGAAATTTGAAATTTTGTGCTACCAATGTTTATACAAATTAGAATTATGATGTGTTCCTCTAGTTGGAGGCAGTGAAATTTCTAACTTTGTTATGGCACTGGTTCTGGAGAGAGAGAGAGAGAGAGAGAGAGAGAGAGAGAACATTTATCTATATCAAAGAAGGCTTGGAAAATAAGAGCCATCAAATTCTGCCAAGTTTAAAAAATACATGGCTTCAAAAATTGCCAGAACCAACTCCTTTAATCAGATTGGGACCAATCTCCCAAATGGGATATGATGGTCTGTTTGGGATACAATTTTCCAAATGGGACATAAATTGAAGTGCAAAAATAGAATTTTTTATTTTGAGAAAAATAAATCAAATCCCCATTACCGGTAGAATAGATGAAATATAACAACTTTTGGTATCCAAGTGTTTTTGTTACCCACTTGTTACGGATATTGATCCCTCAGTATATCCAAAACTTCTTGGAAACTGGATCAATCTGACAAACTAAAGGCTTACAGGAAAACTTGCTAACCAAAAGTTGTTGCATTAGATATGAATTAATGCAGATTTATTTTGAAATTTTTCAAATTTATATCCCATTTAGGGTATTATACCCGGTATATCCCAAACAGGCTACTGTGTCCCATTTGGGAGATTTGTCCCAAACTGTTAATATTAAGTTATAAAGTATATCAATTACCTCAAAAAAAGATGTAGCAATCAAACCCACTGTTATATTTTTATATAGTTTATGCTGCTAGTTGTACATTTATTGTTAGCTATTTATACAAATCTGTTACACATGTATAACATTTCTACATGTAGTATGATGTTATCAATTTTCCTTTAAGCTCTTATGCTGTTCTTATAAACTGTCCTCCTCACAACTGTCAAAGCCCAATATGCTTTCAGTATTTTAAAAAGTTATGGTTAATAAAGACTTAGAAAAAAAGAAAAGTTTTATGTTGCATTTTATTTGATTGCAGCCAATTTTTTAATCATAAAAATACAGCTGTAGTTCATTTAAAGAAGCAGTACTTGAATACCATGATCGTTGCAAAATTTGAGAAATATAATTTTACTTGTTGTACAATGTATTTCCTTAAAATACACGTTTGAATACATGTATTTATTTAAAAACACAAATTACTGACTGGAGTTGTTCTGTAGGGGAGTCATGTGACCCCACGTCTTCCCCGCACACAGCGAGACTCTGAGAGGAACTCGGAGCTGTAGGAACTCGCTGCATAGCTTCTCTCTGTCCTCCATCACCGACTTTATCAGAGCTATTAAACGACACAGAGAATGTAATTTGTCAACTGTCTTAAAGTACCAATAAATATTTATTACCAATTTACTAAGGGCTTGTATTTACACAATACTTGACGCACAATAAATAAAACAGGAGTTTTAGCTTAAAACCCTTGACTATCTAATATATTAACCCATACAAGCAATCATGCACACCTTAAAGTTAAATAATTGTCTTGATTTAATAGGGACTTACATTGTATAAGTACATCTGTCACTCAGAATATACAATGTATAAGGTAAATTATTGCATGGTATTTTTTATATCGCATATCCTATATTAGCCCAAGTTCTCTGTATATCGGTATATATATATATCTGATATACAGTAACTGAGGGCTAATATAGGATGGGATATGAAAAATGCCATGTCATGATTTTTATACCATATACATATCAAAAATATCAAAGAAACAATAAAAAACACCAGGTGATGAATGATTATTGTCAACAAATCGCTCAGTGTCTATATATTTCGTCTCTTGTAAACTTTCCTGAAAATTTTGCGTCGGCTGTTTGTATACCAAGTTGACGTCGACGTAATTATTTGACCTCATACTTAGAGATAGGAGTTGAACGACGCATAACAAACTCTATGTTATAATAGCCGATGATTAATGGAAAGAGTACGTAATTACAACAGAAGATTGCCCGTGAGGGGTGTGTAATAAATTTTATTTATTACACACGGGTAGGCAAATTTTTAATTTATATCGAACAAGGTGCAAAAGGGTACATTTTCTATAGTACATGTATACGATATATGGGGGTTTCAATTATTTGGCATAATGTTTCAAAATACAGAAAATCATACCACCAGCTTTAGATAAATGCTCATCTGGAACCTCGAATAGTAATTCATCATGGATTTGAACCAATAGTCTGCGAAATAAATATAATTTAATTTATGCCATATTCATCATGTTACCACTGCTCAATACATTTGTTGAAAACAATTGGCTGTCTTCCTAAAAGTCAGAGAGAGAGAGAGAGATAGTCTTAAAAGGGGGAATAACTCATTTTTTCAATTCATTGGCTTGAGTAGAGTACATTGGTGGTATATTATGTTACACAAGATGACATACTTATACATGTACAAATTATCTTAACTCAAGTATATGTACATGTCTGAAACTGCATGCTCTGTAATTTATTTTTTCAATTATATTGATGAAAAATCATTTATTGATGTAATTTTCACTTTTAATCAATGAAGTCACACTTAAAGTCTGTAACACATGGATTATGAATTTTTAAATATAAAAATTGAAAGAAAATATGTTGGCTTGACAATGCTACGCATAAAGAATGGCATTTATACAACAAATGATTAAATAAAATGGGTAAAAATCCCAGAAAAAAAATGGACTTCAATTTCCTGCAAATAATTATGCAAAACTGAAGTGAAGGTATGTCCTTATTAATTAAAAAGTTTCAGGAAGTTCTGTTAAGGAACTTGGATCTCATCATGAAAATTAATCTAACATTTCCTGAAAATATGTCATACTGCTGGGTATGACATTGTTGCATGAAATGATCGATGTTCACTGGGGTTTAGGAGGAGCTAATTACCTTGATTATAGTTTCAATACTATATCTATATGTTTGATAATATTCATTAATGGCCATATAAAAGGAGAAAATCTCCCCAAAACAACCAAATTTAAATCTCCTGTGAATTTGCACTCAATTATGTGTATCAACACATCATGTCCCAATATTGCTAAATATTTTGAAATTCTGTTCATTGGTTAAAGAGGAACTGTCCTAACAAAATGTCTCAGTACAATGTATTACAATTAATATTGAGATCATTTGCCTTTCAAATTCATTGTGATATTATCACAGTGTATTTTATAATCAAAGTTTGGTGATATTCACTGCATACTGAGGCAAACCTATGATAAACCTATGTATGTCGCAAACATACACTAATTATAAGCATATAAAAGTCATAAAACAAGGATATTTCCCACCTGACTTGTAGCCCAGAGTGTTGCACTAGATTGTTTTCTACCTGAAGCATAGCAGCTTTGCACAGGTCAGCAGCAGAACCTGTAAGTAAGATCATTTTTTTCAATATCAAGCATTCATGCAATATAATATTTGGGTAACAATAAAAGGGCAAAATTAATTTGCATGCAGATTTATGTTTCAAACTTTATATATGTAAATAATAAAGATCGATATATGTTTGTCTGTCATTCGATCCCAGAAGGATTGTGACTGGAAAAATAGTGTTTAAGATCAGGAAGTTCGTAAATTTCAAAATTTTACTTTTCGAGCAATAAACAATATCAGATTATGAAATGTTTCAATCTATGTCACTCTCTGAGTTTATTACTAGTATAAAAGACTGCAGATTTAGATCAACAAAACAGGTTGCATATAAAGTTACCCTTTTGAATAGATTTTCTTTCAAGGACAATGTAGTAGATTGGTCATATATTGGACATACCCTGGACACAGAAGTTGACTGCTTGTCTCTCAGCTTGAGCTCGGAGTGGAGGGGAGGGGTGGTTGATATTTGGAATGATCCTTTTTCTCTTGAATATTGACTCTGTATAGCCTAAGGATAAAAAAAATATTATAACTCCTAATTTTTTTTTTTACTCTTTATCTGTTCTAAAGGTACTAGCTGTTTGTATTGTGACGAAAAGGAAACTGCATCACATTCAGGCATGTTCAATCAGGCTAGCTTCTTCATGATATATACAAAAAGACAATTATGAAAATTTAATCCATGCATGTAAATTTAACACAACAATTAATTAACTTCCACTTGCTGCTCATTTTTGCACAATACGAGTGAGCAAATTTAACATCCCAATGAAGAGACTATATGTACCTATTGATGTAGTATGCACTCTACATGTATATATATAGTACATGTAATACCGGTAGTTATACCTTTCTGTCTGCAAAATTCAATGCATCTTCTGGAAAAATGATTCACAGCAGGAAAAGAAACTGCATAAAAAAGAAAAACAAAAATGAAACAAAAGCGAAAAAATAGTACACATGTAACATGTTCAGGTATATACAATGTACCATTACCCAAAATCCTTCATCTGAATTGTCATGTCCTTAGCAGGGTTTGAAAACTCTTAAATCTGAGATTATGTAGAAAATGAGTACATGCAATGTCAAATTGTAACGGTAATGTATCCATTGCTCGATGGTCAATGACATATTGGCTTATTTCTAGTGGTATAACAACTTCTTGTGAACCTCAATCAATCCTACGAATTTGATGAAAAGCAGTGGGTTTGACCCTCACGTCTGTTAATCTTAAATATATAATACAAATCTTCTTTTTTCGTATAGTTTCCATTACAATTAACTCGGCTGAAAAATCCTATCAATTTGTCAAACACATGAACATGTACGTTATTGTAAAATGAATTATATACATATATGAATGAAGAATGAAAAACAATTTTTAAAACATATCCCTAGAAAGATTTTCTAGCAAATATTACAGAACGTACATGCTGATTGCAATAACTTGAAACCATGCATACCTAGGAAACTATCTATGATATTTTTAGCTTCTACTGGTGGAATCTTCAAATATTCAGCCAATTTTTCTTTTCCTGTATGAATATTAGAAGACATTGAACTACCGGTTATTATCATATTAATGTCAAAATACAGGGTGTCCCAGAATATCTGATACCATTTGAAATTCGTATAAAAAATTAATATATGGGCAAAACTTGTAAATTGTGACTCAAATAAAGAATAAAACCTTTTAATTTTTTCCACAAAAATAGTTAAAGAGAAAAACGTGCTTTTATTTAAATTATGATGTCACAAAGTTGCATCATATGTCTTTGGTTGAATTGAATTTTAAACAAGATAAATCGGACAAGAGAGCAGGCATCTTCCGTTTTTAAAGATTATTATCAAACATAGACTCCATATATAGTTGTGCAAGTTATAAAAACAGAATATCCTGGGAAAAAGCGACTCAACAAGCAACAGATTCTTTAAATTGTGAGAAGATTTGAAGAAATGGGATCCATAAAGTGGCTGTTGTGAAGAATTTTACTGATCGACTTAACGTGGTCATTGATCAAAAAGTACATTATTTGGAGCACTCTTTAAAATTGTTGTGTTTTTATAAGCAACGCCCAATTTGTTATTAACTTTTGAATGTTTGTGAAATTTGTTGAGTGAAAATTTACATCATATACATTTATAAAAATGCATCTGATGTTTTGCTAAATAAATTTAAACAAAAGTTATTAAAAGAGTAAATGGTATCAGATATTATGGGACACCCTGTACATGTAGTGCCTAAAGATATTTTTATTATTTTAAAGTTCAGCATGATTAATTTTAAAGCATCTTCTATATTACTGCATAGAACTTTGTGGACTATATTAAAGCACAAAACATTTTCTAGTACGGTACCTGCGCCATACATGACTGAATAAACTATTCTCTTTGTCTGTTCCCGTTCACCTGAAGAAACATTATCAGGTAGTTTTCTCAACCTACAGAAAATTATGTTCAGATTCTAATTATGTTTGTATCAAAATTACCAATTCAGTTCTTTTTAAATAATCATGATTACAGAAATCTGAAATGTGTAATTATATTTCAAAAATTTTTCCCTCTTAAGTTTCATAAGACAATTGTGTTATTTTGTATTATACTGTAAGCAATATACATTATAAACAGTTGATTAGAAATTCATTTCATACAAGTACAAAACATAAGTATCGATCATTGATGATTCTTAAACTTAGCAAAGATTTTTTTTTGTTATTTTTTTTTTAGAAAAAACTAGGTTTTATTTAATTAAAAATCAAAAAGGATGTTTTGAATTAAACTAACATACCACTGTGCTGTAAGCTCTACAAATATGTCTTTCTCACAACTCTCATTAAATAGTCGTAATAGAGTTGAATCATTTGCCAAATGAGCAAGCAATCTAAGTTCAATTTGTTGAAAATCTGCAAACCATTAAATACAGAAATGCATGGATCTTACTATTACAATGTTAGAGTTTTATAAGATGAACAAAATTTAGAGAATAGAAAAATAAGCATAAAGAAGGAAATTAAATCTTGAATTAATATATATTTGTCATTTCATAGGGCAAACTGGTTCTTTCTTTGTATTTTATCTATTAATATTTGCAATATTTACCTGCAGATAAAAATGACCATCCATCATGGCTGATAAAAGAATCCCTAGCAAATATATCTACATTTTTCTCTCCAGGATCTGTGTATCCTAAACATCAATTTATCAAAATTGAACTTATTGAGAGTCTAATCAAAAGAATTGCAGTGCTCCAAATTTAGCATTCTTGAAATAATGTTTTTCTCTTATACCTTGAAAGTATATACTGTAGATTCCTAATTAAATGCGAGGAATTAATATCTGCATAAAATCACGAGAAGCACTTCTTGCAGATTTTAAAATCTCACTTTTATTTTCTGAGAGTTGAAAACTATTAGAAATAAGTATAAATATTCTTTGTTGGCGATTTTATAATCTCGCGATTTGATACAAATGGGGGAATTGCAGAAATAAGTACAAGGGGAAAATAAGGAATCTACAATACATGTGTATATTAAGTCCAATATCCAATCTAATCAATTATGACTTGATTATATTGATTGTAAAAGAACTATCCAGAGGGGGATAAAAATCATACCCACAATGCATTCCTTGTCTTTATCTGCGGAGACTGAGATAGAACTGGCTGTTTTGGGGATAGCCTGGATGTTTGGAGAGTGAGAGGAGAGCCGACCAGTAGCGGCTGAGGTTTGGTCCCAGTGGGTCGACAGGTACCCACCCACTACTGCACTCATCATTCCGTCTACATATGTAGACTTCAGTTTTTGAACCTGTAAGGTATATTAGTAAACTAATTAAAACTAAGTACATGTAATTAAGACTCACAAAGCTTCTGATTAACAAAAAGATTGATTATCCAGCCCTACTGAAATCATGAACCTATATAGCTAGCATTCAATTTTTCAAAGAGCAATTAGCATGCAAGAAAGACTTCAAGAAAAAATGACCAGAATATTGCTGAATTTTAATTAATATAAATAACCTAAAACACATATTAATACATGTTAAATGCTGGTTGTACAAAAGAAAGGATTTATTTATGAAATAGAAAGGAAATATACCCGGTAATAGAGATATTTTGACAACAAGGAGTTATCCCCCTTTTAAAGCAGTTTTAGTAGCTTAAGCTAATTAGAGCATATTTCAAAGAGAGATCATGTCAAATAATTAAAAAAAAGAGTATAGTGAAATTAACAATATGTTTCCCTATTTCTAATGGATAAAAATTATTAAACTTATTATTAAAATTGATTAAACGACATTAAATTAAAAGAACAGCAACTCTTGTATCAGGTAAATTTTGATAAAAAAATAAAGAAAATATATGCCAAGATATAAAACACTGGTTTTAACTTTTATACCTGTGTACAACTAATGAAAGTGTATCAAATACTGTTATATTACGCAAAATTAATTACTTTATTAAAAATAATTAACTTCAAACAAAGATCTTAAAAACAAATATTTAAAGATCTTTACATCATTTCTTCATTTGATGAAAAGTTATAAATTGCCTAGAGATCTGTTATTTGATAGATCAAAAAGAAACATCTCTCAACTCCACATGTATGTATTATGATAGTACATATCACGTCAGTAGAAGAGTAGATGGACTCCTAGCTTTGGAAGCAGGTAAATGCCACATGCATTCACCTGTGCCGAAAAGGTTAGGTACAGTTTAAACAATTAATACTGGTACTTACATGTGACATTGAGAATGGTTATCATTTTTTTTTGCAAACTAAAATTAAATAATATGGTCCAATGGAGCTATAGTCTCTTTGTATAAATAAACAGCCTATACATTTCTGTGATTAACAATTCATCTGTCCTGCAAAAGTACAGAACAGTAAAAAAAAAATATTATATCGAGGTCCCACTCATAATAATTTATTTATTAAACAATGTTAAAATTTCCTGTATCAAAACAATGTTAATTTGTCCTGTATCATATACCTTTCACCTGTAATTCACAATTTCAAAAATTTTTTCAAAAGTGACTAAATGAATGTATTCAGTGTTTTTTTTAAACACACCTGTCGATATTCCAGTATTACAGCAGGTAGGGAATGAAGGTGTGTCAGCTGGGTCAGTACAGATTCCGAGGTCGACAACTGGTGTCCCACTGCTGTTTTGGCAATCCTAGAGTTACTCAGCCTTGTATGAAGCTGAAGCTCTTCAAAAATTACCTATGAAGAAAAAAATGTATTTTGAGACATACATGTATGTATAGAATTTGTTTAGAATATAGAATGAATCAAGTACATGTACATGTCTACATTGAACAATAAGAATGCTACAAAACCTGTCGTATCTGAGCTGGACTGGTAATTGAAAAAGAATGACCCACAATCTTATATGCCTTCTGTTCAAGGAATTCCAGCTTTTTCTGAAAAAATAAAATGTGATTTAATTTACTAAACAGAGCAAACAAGCATATAGTTATTAACTAGGGGTTTGTGAGTCAAAGACTTTTGAGGTATACATTCATAATCATATTCATAATTTTCGCTATAATTTTATAATTGTCTAACAAAATTGAAACATAATGTTCATGTGAATTATCGTTGGATAAAATTCTCTATTATCAATACAAGGATTAATTGTTTAATACCTGTAAAATATCAGAGAATTTCAACATTGTGTCTGTAGAAACTTTGATTTTTCTGGTATCCATAATGGCCAGGAGAGGTGTAAGCTTGGTCTCCACTTGAAGAAACAACTGTCTCATGTTTTTAGAGCATATATTGTTAAACTGCTTTTGAATCAGATCCAGTAACATTTCCATATCATCTGAAATGGTATTGTGTCCAATCTGATCAATTGAGATATTCTAATGAGAGAGAGAAAGAAAGAAAATACATGTTTAACAAATCAATAAATGATACATCTTTTAACACCATGCACAATCCAATAATTTCTATGTGACAATATTAAAACATTAAGATAAACCAATTTTTTTTTTTTAGCAATTTCAGTACATGTATTACAACTTCAATAAATAACAATAAAAATGTGTGATTTTGTCTTCACTACATGTATGCAATCGTAGATATTTTAATGAAACAAATTCAAATAAACCTTTTGCTGAATCCCATTATCAGCAAGCATCTGCTGAAATGATGAGGTAGGTTTGTCTGGATTTAAAAGCCATTGTGCAACAACTGGATCCCATATATTTGTTTCCAACACTAAGACAGATGAAAATATAAATGTCAGAGATTTATATTTTGTCATATATTATGACTCATTTTCTGAAGAAACAGGAAAAAAACTATAGTGTTTTATCCCCTTCTTTTTTAAAAAGAAAATTGATTGTGATAGTACGATTATTATACCCTTTCTAGTAATTAAAGCTGTATGCATTAATATTAGCCGAGTTCAAACCATTTTATATTGTTTTGAACAATGACATAACATTTAATTGTTTTTATCATTAATCGTATCATAAGCATTTAAAAATAACCAAAAAACAAGTGCAAACTTATGCATAATATATTTTTTGGTATTCAAATGAACATAAAATACATACCATATTGATGACCTGCATCAGCATTTTCTGCATTCAGGTACTTTAATAGCACAATCAGAAATTCCTTAGCACAGAAGCATACTTGCCTGCAATTGTTTCTGATAAAATCCTTCAGAAATTGGCTGCAAGTAAAATACCATGGGAGATTCATGAATTAGGTATAATTATAATGCCATGTAAGTTTTGAACATGCATGCTTGTGTATGACATATGACTTTATATAATTAATTCAAAAAAGTTTTTGATAAAAGAGGTAATTGTGTCAAATATCATTGAGGTTGATGTACATAAAGAATTTTAATTAAGAAATATTGTAGCTTAATGGGGAATAATTTCTTTCATAGTACTTATAATTTTGCTTCACATATCATTTTGTGGCATACATGCATATGATTATCTGTATTATATACCTGATCTGTTCATTGATTGAAACATCTTTTGTATGGTTAGGTATGTAGAGGATTTCATCATCTTGTCCAACTAAATTACTTCTACATTTCATGTACCATCCTGAGACCTGCAGATGCATATATATTCCAACAAATTTAGCTGATCCCCTGTAAAGATCAGGCAATGATCAAACTACATACTGTAATTTACCAGTATCTGAGGTAAAATATATTGTTACCTGCGATAGGTTTTTCATCTTTACAGTGCTGTTTTTCTTCTGCAAATGTATTGAATCAAAGTCAGCCTCCCATTAAAGAACTGTCATGCAAATTGTACACGAGTACATTGGAGAAGTTTGTACATCATTTGTACATGCAGTTCCAATTGAAATTATCTCATACCTTAGTGTTACAACTGTTTGTAGTATCCACATTTTCTCTGAGCTGTGTTGAGCCATCCGAGTACACGAGAGTAATAGCTATTTCCCGGCTTTGTAGGAACTTTTCAAATATTTTTTTTCGCTCTCTATCTGACATCTTATCCACATTGCATACACCCTCTGAATTCGACTTGAACTGTAATGACTTAATACTTTATTCTACAAACCAGTTCATATGTATATAACTAGATATTCAGTAAATCTTTTTGGTGTTTTCTTTTTTTTTGGGGGGGGGGGGGGGTGGTTGACAAAATGTCACAAAACTTGCAAAAATGAGGAAAATATTAAAGGTTTTTTATTTGTTCCAAGTCATTTTGAGCGATTCGAAAATTTCTAATAGCATATGCAATATGCCGGAAAATTTCTGCTATTTTTGGGATGGGAAATGATTGTAAAATAAGCAAACATTTGATGGTCATAAAATAACCTAATATGCGGTATACATAAATGTATACATAATACTTACCCCAGACTGACTTTTCTGCTCTTTGAAGTCCTCTTTTCTTTCATCTTCACTTTTCTTTTTCTTGTAAGGCACAAAATACTGGGTTAGTTTTTTCTTTCTTTCCTTTCCATCAGCTATTCAATAAAATAAAGGAAACACGTCAATAATTCAAATATAATGTAGTAGGAAATACAGATATTCATAAAAAAAAAACCAACATGTTGAAATGTTTTGAAGTATATGTTCTTACCATTGTGAACATTACTACATTCAGTTTCAGCTTTTTGATCTTCGTGCCTTTTTAAAAAAATATTTTAATAAGTGAAAAAATATTTAAATTGGTAATCAACAAAATCCGTATGCCCCCTCCCCTTTTGAAATGCTTTAATTAGGAAAAGTTAATCCCCCTACCGGTAATTATTGCCTGAATTGAGTACTGTAGATTCCTATTTAAACGTGAGGAATTAATATCCACGTAAAATCGCAAGAACCACTTCTTGCAGATTCTAAAATCTCACTTTTATTTTTCTGAGAGATGCAAACTAAATGAAACAATGATAAAAATTTAGTTTTCACAATTATATATATTCTTGCAATTTGATGCAAAACGATGGGAACGAGGAATTAAGTACTCGCATAAAATAAGGAATTTACAGTATGCAAGCTACATGTAGGCCAGTTTTGTATTTTTACAAGCTTTTACTCAAACCTCTTTTGCTAATACATGTATTATTATTATATTACAGTCATGTATTATTAAAATTATTCTTTAAAAATCTATCTATATATACAAATCAAATGCCAATATGTTGAAATGTTAAATCAAGTAGAAAGCTTTTACTTAAACCTCTTTTGCTTGTGCTGATACAACCTCCTGGCTATTTTCGAACTAATGCTGGTGACAGAATTTGGAGCAGGAGCATAAGGAGTTCTTTCACTTTCCTTGACAGGAACTGCAATGCCATCGTTTTGCACATTTGACTCACAATCACTTGAAAATTTTGATTCTTCTTTTAGTTCTTTATGACCTAGTTCATCTTGAGAGAATAGGGACTGTGAACTAAATTGCATATTCTCTTCATTTGTACTGTCATCAAACTGAGAAACTGTTGATTGGTTGGTCAGCCCATGTGGACCATGAATGCCAGCTTCCAAATTTGGACGACTGGTATTTTGAACTTTTTCAAATCTTTGAACTTCTCCAAAAAGAGACATAGGGTTTACATCTTTACAATTTGCTCTACCAATCAGCACACTTTTGCTATGATCTCTGAAACTAGTACCAGCATGTGTTTTTCTGTCCATGTCAGCAAAACAGTTTGAATTACAGCTTTTTTGAATAGTACCAAACAAACTGCCAGGAATCTGCCTTTTATCGCCTAAAGATGTATGTGCTGTAGTTCTTATATGTCTA
The DNA here is from genome assembly GCA_020458035.1 of Magallana ariakensis. Lineage (NCBI taxonomy): Eukaryota > Metazoa > Mollusca > Bivalvia > Ostreida > Ostreidae > Magallana > Magallana ariakensis. Next base: position 21,094,502 of record CM035819.1, on the reverse strand, counting down.
TGATAATTTGACTTGTTGTTGTGGCTTTTATACAGGAGAGAGTTTCTATCAGTGCCATATCCTTCAATTTCTTTCTCAAGAAATAATTGATTTTCATTGTTTTGACAATCTGTAACTTGTTCGCTAGGTACACAACTTCTGTCTCCCTCGAGTTCCTCAAAATCTATACCAAAATTTTGTTGCTGAGAGGAATATCCCATGTCCGTTTGCTCATTCCAGGACAGTTTTTCTGTTTTGACTGTTGTGTTTGTTCCTTGGGTTGAAGACAAACAAAATTTCTTCCTATAGATATCTTGATAATAACTTGAAACATCTGGGAAAAAAAATGAATTTAATAAACAGGTGAGACACAAAGTGATACACTATTTCATGTATAGGCACCAATGACTAGGTGCAGAGTGCGTTTCAAAATAGGATCTTCTGAACCAAGAAGAGTTTTTACGTAATATGTATTCAATCGAGATCAAGACCCTATATAAATTGTGTTTCTTACAACAAATCTCTCTCTCTCTCTCTCTCTCTCTCTCTCTCTCTCTCTCTCTCTACCGGTAAGATTAAGTATACACATGTCAACATTTGAAGTTCGTTTGTGCTGACCGTGATATTTTGTGAATAGTATAAGGCTGGTCTGCGTGTACATTTCGTTACTGAAGTACAGTTACGAGCAAATTTTTATAAAAAGTCATAACAACCTCTCTGAGATGCCAATTTCGACGATTGACGCTGATCTTTGTAAAATGCTGATAGAATACACTGCGCATCATCTGATAAATTAGAGAACTTCTTTAAAATCGGAGCATCTTTCACCGGTTTCCAAGTTATTTGGCGATTCATTATCGTCTGCACGCTGAACCACGTGTCTGTCACGTGACTTAAAAAAAAATAAGAATCTAACCCGATCAAATTAAAAAAAGCAAAGTTGTAGGACTGTAGAAATAAGCATACATTGTAACATTTGTGAAACTTGTCGTTAGAAAAAAAACCCGACTTCTCTGAATAAAATTACCCAGAAGAGAAAGCTCGCAAGTCCTAAAATGTTCCGATTCACAATAGGTACATGTATGTTATATACATATAACGTAACGTTACTATTATAGTATGCCATACAGCTTAGCTTGAAAAGAAAACAAACAAACAAACAAACAAAGTTTAAAAAAAAAATATTGAACTATTTACGGAATTATTTGGCATAAACACAAATTAATTGCCATGCAACGTGTAAATTAAATCTTACTGTATCCCATCTCACCAAAGAAAAAAGTAATTTATAATCCTAAGACAATTCCCACTTCATGCTTGCGTAAGCTTTAAAAAAGTTGCATTGAGGCTCTTTTTTTTTTAGCTTATACAATTTTTTTTATTTTTAGATAGTGTATGTTTCATAGTTTAATGAGATTTAGCTCTGAAATAATAATTGCCTTACACCAACCGAATATCTTTTACAGGTAGGAGTGTTGTAGCTAAATTAAGATTAGTTATCATGAAACAAGGAATATTAATAAAAATAAATATATAACTTAAGAAATAAAAGGTAGTTTTTGCAGTTCTAGTGTTACTCGATTTACCGCTATTTTTGCGTCTGTACAATCAATATACACTGTAGATATGTTCGAATGCATTCAGTTGTGTTCAGCGGGTATGAACTTAGAAGTCCGTGCAATCCGTGCGATTACTCTGAAGAGAGAGATACATTGGAAACTATCTTAAAGGGTCACAAGTCAGTTGTAGTAATGTAAAGTAAAAGTAACAGGTTATGTAAGGTCGGCAAATGAAATGAAAAGTTAGACTTGCCTGAGTAGTAAGAGGAAGGGGGGTGTGTGGCTTGCATAAGACCAATTGGCGGAAAAGAGCATGAAATGAAAAGTACTGTAAAACAACGAATCCTTCATTTTAACTCACGGATGTAACAAGAAATCGGACGATTCCTGTCTTACACAACCCGACCTGTTACTTAAATCTAAGTGCAATTTGTCGTGTCATGTACTGAAATTAATACGCGTTTCTTGAATATTGCTGATCCGACGAAAAGAGTTCAAACAAAACTTAAACCATAAATAAAAAAAAAAAAAAACCCGCAAGTTTTAAAATTGAAATTCAATTTTGATGTTGCACAATGATACAAATCTTGTATTCGTTTATTTAAAAAAGTGTAGTTGTAACAATAAGAATGTGTACACATGCACATGTTTGTCTAATTTCTGAATGAATTTTTACTGGTAATTTCCTTCATTGGTTCGTCTTAAGTTTTAAGTTTTAATTGCGCGTTTTTAAATAAAAACAATCACTCGATTTTGAATATAAAAATCAAGTTACGATGAAAAAATAATTACGTTTCAAATTCGAATATAAACCACAAGGATTTTTTTTTTCAAAGTTGACCACTATATAGATATTAATCAGTATAATAGCACAGCGTTTTAAAGGTCATATATAGATAATCTATAAAAAAAATCGTCAGAGGTTCTAAACTTTTTTTACAACGTTTAATTGACTCAATTTTATATATATATATATATATATATATATATATATATATATATATATATATATATATATATATATATATATAATCTTCCATTACATAACGTAAAAACTCAATTGATTATACTTATATTTCATTTTTAAGTATTGGTGCGTAATTGTAGATTAGAAAATGAAATTAGTAAATTTACAAGAGCGTATTGTTTTCAGAACTTGGGGTGGGTGGGTGGGTGACAATGTTTGAAATATTTGACGACCTTTGAATATTAGCTCTTACTTGAATGAATGCAACATATCATTCTATTTGTTATTTTATATTACGAAGAAATGAACATGCATGTATAAATAGTTACAAGAAATTGCAAACTTTCAGGATCAATATTTTTATCTGGGTCACAGATGTAACAGTGTATCCTAGATAAATTATACACACATACCCAATGATCCAGTAAATTCGACCTTGCTGCACAAAGTACACACAAGTTAAATTCATTCAAAACATATTTTTAACTGTGTTTTAAAACAACTAACACAAAAGATAACAACTATATGAAATTGACAAATGCTTTCTTTTTTTTCTGATGAATAGGAAATATGTCAACTTAATTTCATGGATCCGCGACTGTTAAGTATTTTTTATATCTATAACGAATTGATATACGAAAAAATATGATGTCCATTGTTTTTACAACTGAAGTGTGTAAAAGCACTGCATGGTGCCGAGTAAAAAACACTTAAGTAATAATAATAAGAAATAACACACACATTTTTACTTTATTTTGATTTCCATGTTTAAAAAGGGGGGGGGGGGATAAAACGACCATTTCATAGATCTAATAATCATATCTTGTGCGTACACTTAAATTAAGGATTTCTTTAACTATATGACAAGAGACATATACACCGGCAATTGTGCCTCACGTGAAATTCACATGAAAAATTTCCACGTGAATTTCGTGTGAATTTCACATGAAGCTTCACGAGAAATTCACGAATTTCACGTGAGGCACAATTGGCTGTGTATACTTTGAGCATTTGTGTAATAAAAACACAGAAAGTGATATTTAATCTGTTACTTTTACTACAGTTATAAAAATAAATTTATTGCTTTTTTAAATTTATTGCTTTAAAACAATAAAACATTATTTTTTTTCTTGTTTTTGGTTATTTATAATGAATCAGCCCATGCATATGGAACTAATTATGTCATCAGAATATAGCTGCAAACAAAATGCTAAAACATGGATTTTTATAATTTCTTTTTGACCGTCGACTTTGATAACAAATTACAGAATTTCTGAAGGGAGAAAATATTTTTACATTATCGATATAGTTTTCTAAAGTTACGACAAAATTTAACAAATTTCAAACAGATATCATGTCACAATTATTCAAATCATGTTCATGTATGTCAACATAAAACTATAAACTCTGAAAAACAAAGAATATTTGCAACACGTGTTCTTAAAGGCGTTATAAACCGTTATAAAAAAAAATCCTGGAAAGTGTAATTGCTCTGGTTTTAGATACACGTTAACCCAGTCGTAATCAACTGGGTTGGTTACATTGTATCCTTGTCCCTGTGACACGGATATTCCCCCCACACTCGGCGCTGGTGATCATTGGGCTGTTGGTCAAGCAGAGGGGGAAGGTGTTTCTTTGATACGTTCCAAAAATGTCGCGGGGACCTTGGGCTTTGTTCCTGATTTCTTGCTTCATAGTAACTGCTGTTGTAGTTAGCGCGGACAGAGGTACAGAGATTTGATTTGTTTGGGTTTTTTGGGGGGTGGGGATGGATTTTTGGGCTTTTGGAGCATTTATATGGAAGGTCATATATAAAATTAATCCAATTCATTTTCAGGTCCTTACTATGATAATACTTTCCGAACTTGGGATCAGTCTTCCTCAAGCTGCCAGCAGCTGGGTGCCTGGGATGATGGAGATTTCAGCGTTAAAGGCTTTCAGGTTCCTCAGCGTCCCCCAAACTACCCTCTAGATCAGTTCTTCTGGATTGGAGCTCGAGTTCAACAGACTCCTTGGTTTACACATCTCGGTAAAAGAGAGAGAGAGAGAGAGAGAGAGAGAGATTCAAGCTTGAATTTTTATTTTCAGGTTGTTACGAGACACCCACGGCTCCAGTAAAACGTGACATTTCCAATGAGACGTTTCCAACCTTTTCCTGTTATTTGTTTTGTGCCAGTTTCAAAATCTACTTTACAATGGGTATATCGGTGAGTTGTCATATTTAATCTTAATCTTGAATCTTAATATGTAAGAAGGTGGGTTAATAAAATAGCGCAAATGACCTATTTATTCAATGATAAAATACAATGTAAAATTAGTTTTTTTCCCCATTAAAATATGTTTTAATAATTTAAAAAAATAATCGCAAAAGCACATTTTCTAAATATAATCAGTTCGAAAAATTTAACAAAAACTTTTAAAGAAAAAAAATTGCATCAATTTTTGTGATATCGAATCCTTTTACTTTATAGCATAGTTCTGGTGCTCTTTCATTCACAACAATGTCAATGCTTTTAATTAAAAACACTATATAATTATGTGAATTTATTGATTGCCCTAAAAATGTTCAACATTTAGGATATAAAATGATATTTCTAATGTATAGTGGGTCATCACTTCAAATTTTTCTTGATTGAAATTGGTTTCTTTCCCAGTTAACATTAGTTTGACATGTTGACAAGAATAAATGTATGGATCTTATTAGGTCCATTCTATAAAATAAAAGAGAATTGTAATTCTAAATACTGTTTGAAGAGTTTGGCACGCGCACACTAAAATATTTACACCTACCGGGTACGATTCCCTCTATTTCTTACGGAAACTTTTAGTTAATTAATAGCTCTTTTTTTACATTCAGTGTATATATATTTCCCCTTATGTTTGCATAGGAAATCTGCGACGTTCAATTTCCTATGAATACGCTTCGCTAATTCATGCGCCATGAGCACAAATATAAACGTCACCACGTGTTTTGGGTATATTTATTCTTGTAAGATTAAATGAATCGTTCAACCTTACATAACCAATTTGATATGAACCTTTGAAAAATAATCATTAAATTATATCTACTCCTTAATAAAAAAGATTTTTCTCAACAAAGTTTATGGCACTATATTTTGAGCCGTGAAAGCGTACTAAATAACATGTTTATCTGGCTGTTCCATGTATGTTTCATATCCCTGACTGAGAGCGTATATAATGGCTTTACAGCGACGATGCACATATATTTCATACAAAAAAAAAAAACATCAGTATGAATATAAATATAAGCATTGAATGCTTATTTTTGGATGTCGTTGGTCCTATGACACACCAATGCGTTGCAGACAAATTATCATACCGCGCTAACGCGCGGTATTCAATTTGTCAGCACCGCATTGGTGTGTCATAGGACCGACAACATCCAAAAATAAGCATTCAATGCTTAAATAGAAATAGCCAGACTGAAATCTACACGCCCCGTTTATCAATTGGTCGAAACCTACAGCGACTGAAACTGACAGGACTGAAATCTACACGCCCCGTTTATCGATTAGTCGAAACCTACAGCGACATAAGAAAAGTCACGGACTGCAAGAAATAATCATGATGATTCAAATTCCCAAAGGGACGATTTGGCTGTTTCTTTTAGCTAACGTACTGATGTACATGTACATTAACAGTAATTTAGTTTTACTTACTTTTTGCAATTTATTAATTTGTCAAAAGAAAGATGTAAATATAAACACTAGAATTCTTTCTATGCGGGTTATGAAGGTAGCAATTACTGCATAAAAAAATTACATAATCCGCTAGCACGGGTTATGTATTTTTAGCTCACCTGAGCTGAAAGCTCAAGTGAGCTTTTCTGATCACATTTTGTCTGTCGTCCGTCTGTCTGTCTGTCTGTCCGTCTGTAAACTTTTCACATTTTCAACATCTTCTCAAGAACCACTGGGCCAATTTCAACCAAACTTAGCACAAAGCATCCTTAGCCTAAGGGGATTCAAAGTTGTGAAAATTAAGGACCAAGCCCTCTTACAAGGGGAGATAATTAGGAATTAATGAAAATTTTCGAGAATTTTTTAAAAATCTTCTACTCAAGAACCATTTGGACAGGAAAGCTGAAACTTGTGTGGAAGCATCCTCAGGTAGTGTAGATTCAAAGTTGTGAAAATCATGACCCCCGGGGGTAGGGTGGGGCCACAATGGGGGGTCGACTTTTTACATAGGAATAAATAGAGTAAATCTTTAAAAATCTTCTTCTTATAAACCATTTGGCCAGGAAAGCTGAAACTTATGTGGAAGCATCCTCAGGTAGTGTAGATTCAAAGTTGTGAAAATCATGACCCCTGGGGGTAGGCTGGGGCCATAATGGGGGGGGGGGGTCGAATTTATACATAGGAATATATAGAGTAAATCTTAAAAAATCTTCTTCTCAAGAACCATTTGGCCAGAAAAGCTGAAACTTATGTGGAAGCATCCTCAGGTAGTGTAGATTCAAAGTTGTGAAAATCATGACCCTCGGGGGTAGGATGGGGCCACAATGGGGGTTTGATTTTTCACATAGGAATATATAGAGTAAATCTTTAAAATCTTCTTCTCAGAAACCGTTAGGCCAGGATAGCAGAAACTTATGTGGAAGCATCCTCAGGTAATGTAGATTTAAAGTTGTGAAAATCATGACCCCTGGGGGTAGGCTGGGGCCATAATGGGGGGGGGGGTCGAATTTATACATAGGAATATATAGAGTAAATCTTTAAAAATCTTCTTCTCAAGAACCATTTGGCCAGGAAAGCTTAAACTTATGTGAAAGCATCCTCAGGTAGTGAAGATTCAAAGTTGTGAAAATTATGACCCTGGGGGGGTTGGGGGTTGGGTGGGGCTACAATGGAGGGTCCATTTTTAACATAGGAATATATAGAGTAAATCTTTAAAAATCTTCTTCTCAAGAACCATTTGGCCAGGAAAGCTGAAACTTGTCTGGAAGCATCCTAAGGTAGTGAAGATTCAAAGTTTTAAAAATCATGACCCCAGGGGGTAGGGTGGGGCCACAATGGGGGGGGGTCAACTTTTTACATAGGAATATATATAGTAAATATTTTAAAATCTTCTCAGAAACTAATTAGCCAGGAAAGCTGAAACTTGTGTGGAAGCATTCTTAGGTGGTGTATATTTAAAGTTGTGAAAATCATTACCCCCAGGGGTAGAGTGGGGCCACAATTTGGGATTGAATTTCTACATAGGAATATATAGAGTAAATCTTTAAAAATCGTCTTTTCAGAAACTAATAAGCCAGGATAGCTGAAACTTGTTTGGAAGCATCTTCAGGTAGTGTAGATTCAAAGTTGAAAAAAATCATGATTCCTGGGCGTAGAGTTGGGCCACAATGGGGTTGGAATTTTTACATAGGGATATTAAGAGTAAATCTTTAAAAATCTTCTTCGAAGAAACTAATCAGCCAGGTGATTATTTAATATTGTTTAGATTTTGGCTTCTGGATGATTCCTGGACGATTGGGTCTCACAAGGGGCTCAGAGTTTAATGTAGGTTTATATCCCATTTATAAACAATTGTTTAGGATCTTTTTGAGAGCTGCAATGCTCAACATGTGATATTACTATAAAATCATCCTGTTGGAAAAGGGACTAAAAATAATAAACATAAGAATGTCCAGTGGAAAAAATTGATTTTTATTTATACGGGATCTACATGTATTATACTACATTGTCCAGATAGTTTGTATTATGTCTCCATTAAGCTGATTTTATCATACCTATTGTTCCTCAGGTGAGCGATGTGGCCCATGGGCCTCTTGTTTATGCAATGTCGCCACCTTCATATCCCGCATTAATCACCAAAGAAAGCATTTTATTGTTTAAATCAATATATTTTATAAATTGAACCCTATTAAAGGCTAGCGCTTACAGAAGGGTGTTATGTTAGATGTAAATATATTCATCACTTGGAACAATTTTTTGAAAGAATTATCGGAGATGTTGATATTTTTATTTTTCAGTACATGTACTAGCATCTTTCCATCCTAGTATATATAGACATTTTAACCGCCCTATTTCACCATATTCGAATTTTAATCATGAATTTTATTTCCTGATTGCAACCCCCACCCCCAACACAAAACTTAGCATGTTATTAAGTGAATATATTTTGATATTTCTAATACAGCAAAAGACATGCTATTGCTATGACAACGTTGACAACTATCGTAAAATGGGCAGCGAACAGTGTTATTACCAAGATTTTCCCAACAACCCTGACGAACTCTATGGCGCTCCAAATCCAGGAAGTGTGGTTGTATTCACATACCATCAAACAAGGCCAGTGGCAGCGGGTAACAAAAATCTATTTCGTTTTTACAGTGAAACAAAACCCGAGCAAATAACCATATTCATACCATGCAAATACATAGTTTTGTTTAAAAAAGGACAGATAAATGTTTTTTTTTTTTTTTTTTAGAATTTTCTCTACTGCCTCCATAAAAATCTTGCAAAATTAAATTTACGTTTAGTGCATATATAAAATTAATAAAAAAAAATAAAATAAAAAATTTAAAGGAGATAGAGAGAAAAGAGAGAAAGAAGGGGAAAACTTGCTTTGCTAACCTTAAGTATTGGTATAAACTAAAAAGGTACAATAACATTTTCATACATTTCCTCATAGATCTTCTCTGTCAAGTCTGTGTGTAGATGAATTGGGATGATTCGTTCAAGAGTCATCTGCACAAGTGCAATGAGTGCACATAATAATTAAAAAATTTTGTAAGAGAAAGTCCGTCTAACGAAACCTAAAACGCGTGATTCCTGTATATCATTTTAATGAGATCAATACTATTCACTGCAAACTGTACAAGAAGAAGGTAATTAAAATAAAGATTATAGATGTATCATATAGATTTATTATAAAGATAAACTTTAAGGAAGACGTAGCCATGAAAGAGCTTGCCAATTTTATTTAATTTTTATTAAAATTGTGCGTCTGATCACTTCGATGTTATATCAAATATCTATTTGTTGTATATATTTTGTTCAGAAAATGACTTTGGGAACTGTGCCAGCTTCCGATTCTTTGGAAGGCACCCCGTTGGACACGCCTACTCCTCATGCTTGAACAGACTCGGAAGGATTTGTGAGAGTAAGTTATTTGGGCAGTTAGACCGCGGTTTATGGTATGAAAACTTTTCAATTAAGGGGGCTGGATGGCTGTGGCCATTTTGAGACTATATATATCTTCTTACGAAAAAGAAAACGTAGTATAAAGATACAGAAAAAAATAAAAAATAAAAGTCAAAATATTTTGATTTTTTTCTTTACTACATTTAAATGACAGTTTATAGCTTAATCGATCCATTGGATATGCTTAAAATATCATATATTTATTAATTTGATGGATAATATTTTGACCATCAAGTTTAAAAAAAATCTGTTGAAATGTAAAGAAGATTCTAATATTTTGCAGACGGACAAATATCCACAAGCGACACAATACCATGGACAGAGGCCGTCAAACGATGTGGCAAGCTCCAAGCGAACTTCAATGGATATTATAACGGTCTTACGGAATCCGTAAAATACTATTCGTTGTGGACAGGATTCTATAGAAGGAGCATCGAAAAATGGACCCCACCAAGTAAATAAAGAATATGAAAGAACTCATCATTGAAAAAAGTCTTTGTCACATACGTGTATTTTTAAAAATTGTTAATTAAGGAATGAATTCAATATTTATTAGTTTTATACGATATAAAATGGTTTGGAGCAGTTTACGCTTTCTAAAGCGCGAAGCGGTTTATAAAAAAGCGTAAACTTTTCCAAACCATTTTATATCGTATAAAACTAATAGATATTTGAATTCATTGCTTATAATTCAATTTTTTGCTATTAACTGTAGATAAAAACGGTCATTTGACCCTTAAAATGACATCAAATTGTACAAAATTCAAACGTAACGTCAGGCGGATTGATACGTTTTTTGGCGTTAGTCTTACTATGACGCAGGCACTTTATACGATAATATTTACATTTTCCAGTGTCTTGCCTGTGATAACACTACGTATCGATTTTGTACTATATAACCCATAACTTCAAATGACTCAATTCAATTCAATTCAGTTTATTCACTCAAACCATGAAATGGTACATGAGGTCATTCAGTATAATTATACATTTCAAAAGTCAGAGGTACATTTTATAAGTGAATAGATAGGTAGTAAATAAATAGTAAATAAGCATAAATATATAATATATACAATGAAAATAGGAAAAGGTAGAATTGTGGAGGACAGACTATTATATTAGACTGTAAATTTTGCTAATGAAATAACACATTTTTTTCAGTTTTGTAACATTATTACAAGACATAAGCTCGCAGAACTTTATAGTATTTGGTGCTGAACAGTATTTATCCTCAAGATATTTATGTCTAAACGTCAACAACTCTTTACATTCAAGAATATAATGGAATTCGTCAGCAATTTGACCAGTATTACACAGTTTACACACTCTTTGGTTTAAAGGAATATTGGACCATCTCCCAGTCTCCACTGGGAGATGGTGGTTTGCTGTTCTAAATTTCATAAAAATCTTTCTGAGCTTATGTGGCAATAAATTAATGTAATTTTCGTAACTAAAATTTTTCTTAAAAATCTTGTATATTTGCCCTTTTGACGAGTTATGAATTTCACTAGACCATTTTTGGATATATTGGTCTTGTAACCTTTGTTTTACAATTGCAGATAACCACTTTACATTTACAGCATTTTGTTCAGACCAGACATTTGAAAATCCACACATATCTAAAATATTTTTAACACATGCAATCCAGGAGTTTGACATATTTCCCATTTGATATTGCAAGACCAAAAACTTATATAAAACAGATATAATTTTGCTTTCAGGGTTTGTAAATAATTTCGACCAGTAGGAAATCATTCTGATATATACATTTATATATAAAGGGAAACGGCCTGTTTCCCCGTAAACCATGTAAGATGGTGTACTACTTTTTAAGTTAAAAACATATTTTAAGAATTTCAAATGACGCCAAATTAAAGCGCCAATTTAATTTAATCGTACGATGGCTTAAAATTATGTAAATATAAGTAATAAGGAATTATTCTTTGAATATTATGAGGTGATAATTTCGGTCGGGGCGTGATCAAATCTATCATAAAGACCTTCGGTCTTTATTGGATTTGATCACGCCCCGACCAAAATTATCACCTCATAATACTCAAATAATGATTCCTTATTCCTTAATAAAATAATTTTTTAAGCCAATCAGAAAGCGCGTTACAACCAAAATTGAATTATAATTATTTGATTTCATCAACTTAAGATGCTATTTAAACATCGAAATGCTCTCAGTAGAGGTTTTTACAGGCATAAAGGTACATGCAGCAAGGATTGAAGAGAAAAATACGTTAATTTTAATATTTTTACAGGTCAAAGTTCATATCAAGTAGCCACGGTCGACAACCTTCATTCCAGCCACTGTGTGGCGGTCAAGGTCAATGATGACGGGACCCTTTATGAGATCACATACCCACAACTCTGTACAAAATCTCTGCCAACTTTATGTGAAAAATCCACAAGAGGTATGACGTGTATTTTCTTGTCTCTCCTCTTCTTGTCCTCCAGTTCCCCCAAAACCTTCTTTTAAGAAAACCTGGTGGGCTACATGTAGTTACATGCATGTAGATGCTTTGGGTGAATTGAATTGAACATATTTTATTGATTAAATCAAATGGATTAGACACAAGTTCTAAATAACTTAGGAAGTCTTCTCCTTTGGGTATGTGTCCGTTCAAGAACTTTACTTATAAATAAAATCGATGGACGCCATTCGCTGAGTATTTTGAGGACCGGGTGGTCGTAGCCAATCTTATACGTTATTGAACTCCTTTTAAAAATCAGCAGAACACTACTTGATTATAATAATGAATAGCATGATGGATAAAATGGATATTAGTCAAATAGGCCCCAAAAATGACAATTTTGAATAAAAAATTTAATTCTGTCAATATGAGCAATAACCCCCAGGATCTGCGGTTCAGGAGGCTGCTAGTTTAATCACTGAGCTATAATGATATATATACAAATCGTTTGATACAAACAATTTTACAAAACATTTAAGTCGTCATCTTGTGACGTAGTGTCTTGAAAAGAATACGTCTAAAATTAGTGAGATATGTTAATTAAAAAAAGCTCTGTATATCTAGACATTAGAAAATATTCAAATTTTAAAGCTTAAATATATGAAATTTTCTGTACTAAATATAATCCTTTATCTTAAAAAGTCATATCTAAATCATTAATGTGGATCTTTGTTGATCGCTTAGCCCGATGATTTTGCATGTCATTGGTTATCTGCTCTATTTTGCCTTTTTGACCGAAATTCCACGTGTTCTCTGCTTGTTTTAGTCGATGGAAATTGGGCATCATGGGGTGTGTGGAGCCAGTGTCCAGTCACATGTGGAGGGGGTACCATACAACGAAGTCGCGAATGTACAAACCCACCACCCAAACATGGAGGGAGCGATTGCGTAGGAGATGCGGTCGAATCTAAATCGTGCAACACAAACCCATGCCCAGGTACACTATATTAAAACAGTGAATGATCATGCTTTGAAAAAGTAATACAAAGATTAGACATGCGTATTTATCTTTAAAATAATTCCAGTTGACGGCAATTGGTCAACTTGGAGTCCATGGGGAGACTGTTCATCAGACTGTGGGAAAGGTGAACATTGGCGCAGCCGAGAATGTAACAACCCCAAACCTGAACACAATGGGAAGGACTGCGAGGGTGACGCGAGGCAACGCCAGGATTGCATCGGGTGTCCATGTATGCTTGATTAAAGCAGAAAGTTCATTATATTCATTATACATGAATGTTTGAAAGTTAAAATGCAACACTTACACTGTTTGCCACTTTTTGCCTTTTTCAGTTAAAAAAGAACTTACACCTTGGACGCCATGGTCCACTTGCTCTGTAACCTGTGGGAACGGAATTCAGTCCAGAAACAGAAGATGTGATCTTAAGGATGATGAAAAACATCTGTGTGGTTATGAAGAAACGGAAGAAAGAGAATGCAATACAAATATAGAATGTCCGAGTACGTACAACAACGCAAGTATTGCTGATTGTATTATTTTACTTGTATTTACAAAGGTAACAAGATATTTACTACAAATCTGTGGGAATTTCATTTTTGCATCATGCATATATATTGATACAAGTGTCAAAAAATCGACCGGCTTCATTATGTTAAAAAAAACCCAAACAAAACTTACTATTTCACACACAAAAAAAAACATAATGATATACGTTGGACTAAATGGGGCTTAGGTCCCGGATATAACATTAGACTACTTTTACACCCACCAGTATGATGACCCACACCTACATCTATAATACTATATTAAAATAATAGACTCGAATTATTGGGCTTTAATACCGAGAAATCGGAAGAGTACTGTCTTTTGTTTAATATATTTTAAACATCATTGGTACTTGAAGATTACCAATTTGTTTTTCTTAATCAAGCTTCACTAATTAATAATCAACGAAAATTCATTTAAAAAATCCGGAAATTTTCTGGATTGTTTGGATTTTACAATCTTGCGCCTGCGCATTACATTCACGCTCAATCACGGTAGGCTCTTTAGTTTATGTTTCCACAATATCACATTTGCATGGATAAATTCAGGAACGATAATACAAATACAGATAATAAAAATTTTCATTGAAAATTTGCTATATATACTGTTTGTCAAAGAAAATACGGGAGATAACTCTAACTCACTGCATTTAATATGAAAAATACCGAGAGTTCCGAATGTCAACATGGTGTGTAAATTTGAAGCGAGTAAAAACGTTGGTGAAAAAGTGTTGAAATCTTTATTAATATGAATTAAATTTTTAGATGAAAGACATTTATAGTCTCAAAATGGTTTCTTATGAATAATTTGACTGTTATTTTCAATGCAGCTTCACTAATTTCTCCAAAATCGTTTCGGAGCGATTCTGCAATTTTTTGCTACATTACGGGTACATGGGAGGCATTGTAATTGTGGTAAAGGCCTGTCCTGAGACACAGTTAGATTGTCTAACTAAGCAGAGTGTAGTGAAATAAATAGCATTATTGTAGGCTTAAAGCTTGGTTATGTAAATGTAAACAATACGGTGTGTTGATGTATCTATTCCGACATCATATGCAATGTCAACCCGTGCACGCATGGGTCAGAGTCTAGTTATCATGAAAAAACTACTTTTTAACATTTTTTCTTAAAACCTGTTTTGAAGAAATGCTTTAAACTTCATATTTTCAGTAATGCCAATATCAAATACTAGTAAAACAGTCATTGAATGCTTCTTGTAACTTTCATATAATTCTGGCGGCCGATAATAAAGGAACTGTAAATTAAGAATGAAATGTTTGATATTGATATAAAAGAAACTGAAATTGTATAGTTGATGGTGGTTGGTCCGACTGGTCGTCGTGGGGTGAATGTTCTAAATCGTGTGGACACGGTCAGGAAACGAGGACAAGAACGTGTACAAACCCGCCACCACAACATGGAGGCAACTACTGTCTGGGAGTGGGATTGGAATCTAGGAAATGCATCGGTTGTCCAGGTGAACAGAAAAATGTTTCATCCATCGATAGTTGATACTGTTCACGAATTAAAAGAAAACATAATTCTTCATTAATTGTTTGCTACTGCATTGTACATTAGGATTATACTGTTTTGGTATATTAAAATGCCACCCTGATTCAAAAGGATTCTTAACTTACGACTAAAACAATTTTTGTTTGCATAGGACTTAATGTTGTTACACAGTGGTCAGATTGGGGGCAGTGTTCGGTGTCTTGTGGGGCCGGAAATCAGACCAGATTTAGGGACTGTGACTTAACGCCCATTGAAGAAGATTTTTATGACTGCTATTTTAAGGACGAAGAAGCAAAACCATGCACAAGGCCTCCCTGTCCAAGTAATCTTACTATTTTATATGCTTTATGATTTATATTGTGTTGAGTATACATGTGCTTATTGGAAATATTTTGCAGACCATTTTGATTTGTACTTTTAACTATTCTATGAAATTTTAAAAAAAAATGTGTATAATAAAGATTTAACACGGGGTCTTATATTTCATTTGAAACGTTTTATATTCGTAGTTTCTTTGTTGTTTTCTTTGTTTTTTTTTATCATGAGTTCTTACACAAACAATTATAAGAAAACAGTTTGATAGAGGTGGGTTTTTTTAAGTTGACGGTGGATGGTCTCCCTGGCTCCCATGGAGCAAAAGCCACTACTTTTTACTTTTGCTGTTTATTTTTTTTACATTGATTTCATTTTAGAATAATTGAATTTTTCAGACTTCATTTAAACGTTTATTTGCTTTCACAAATTTAATGTATGACTTTACCCTAGTGTTTATGATCTTTGTTTTTTAATCACCTACTTTTAGTTAATACCTTATTAAAAAATGTTAGATTAATGACCTTTTGGAATATTGAAAGTTGATGGAAATTGGGGACCATGGTCAATGTGGAGTGAATGCTGTGTAAATAGGCGCTCTCGTATCCGGGAATGTAACAACCCCCCTCCCCAACATGGAGGAACTTGTCATGGGACATCCATTGAAGGGGAAACGTGTTTTGGCTGTCCAGGTGATTATCATCCTTAATACTAATTGCAACGAAAGTTGCATTGTCTATCACATTTCTTGTGTGTGCAATTCATCAGCCATCATCACACTTTTCGAAAAAAAATATCATAACACTGTCATGAGTTTAGTTTGTTGCTGATATTCTGAAAACAGCGTTTTTGAAAATAAGTTTCTAAATTAAGGCCG
Organism: Magallana ariakensis; assembly: GCA_020458035.1. Lineage (NCBI taxonomy): Eukaryota > Metazoa > Mollusca > Bivalvia > Ostreida > Ostreidae > Magallana > Magallana ariakensis. The sequence continues at coordinate 21,078,137 of CM035819.1, read as the reverse complement.
ATGTGAGGGGTTTGTCGTTGCTTAATGTGACTCAGAGGTGTGCAATGAAAGTATGAACATATCAGAAATAGACATAAGTAGATCTGAATCTAAAATGTATTCAAATTGATAAGTTGAATTTAATGTAGATAATTATAGAGGGGACTGCGTTTTCATCAATATTTGCTTGAAGTGGGTATGGTTGTTGAGTTAAACAGCAGAATCGATTGTTCAATAACGTAGAACATTATTTTGTAGGCAACACTCTCCTACACGATTTTGCAGATCTTCAAAAACTTCTCAAATGTTCACGAAATCCACAAATATCGATGTTGACAAATCTAAATGAGAATAAAATGCCGTTTTATTTTTGATTGTTAACGCTTTAGACCTAAAACAATTATTTACAGGAACCTGGCCCGATCCTGTCTGGACTGCCTGGTCTCAATGTTCAGTCACCTGTGGTTTTGGAGTGCAAAGTAGGACTCGCTCCTGTAACCTTCCAATAGCTTCACAGATTAAATACAAATGTTTCACGAATGAAACTGTCTCAAAACATTGTTCAAGGATCCCATGTGTTGGTACGTTAGATTTCTTTTTGCCTTGTCTAGAATTCATATTGTTCTTTTTTTTTTATCTGAAATATTCGCCCCCCTTATATTCGGCCCTTTCGTCCTTAGTTGTCGGCGGGCTAATTTAAGACTTGGCGAATTCCAATGTCTCAAATATATCTCTCTATAACACAACTGAACCTGTATTAGAGAGTTTATGAAAAATGATTTTACCATTTTACTTGGAAAAACCCCCCAAACAAAATAAATTGTTACTCTGCCAAAATCTACTGAACGCAATCTCATAAATTTCACAATTTTACGTACTTATTCGTGCTATGCGAATATTTTGTTCAACATCATTTCTCAAAAGATGGTTACATGACTGTGAAGTTTATTATTAATGTATGAACAGTGGTACTTGTTTTTATTCCATACAAGGTTCCTGTGTGAGCAACTGTAGGTACTGGGAAAACGGCAATTATCAATCATGCAGAACCTGCAATGGATATGTGACTTGTTCAAGCCAGATTTATTACTCACGCACATGCTCTGGGAATCTCGTTTGGGACGATTATGCGAAACAATGTTTGTCCACCTCCAGAACATGCCCTATTCTCCAAACAACGACTAAAACAAACAGTAATTTCATTTTTCTGATACATGTATCCAAATTGCCCTTACTAAAAAAATTAGAAATTCATATTTAGTCTATGTATTATATCTATAATAATTACTGGCATTGATAATGGTACATCTGCTTTCCATTGTTCTCAATAATGCACATAATTTTTTTAAAAATATGAGTTTGTTGGGGTTTTTTGTTTTCAACAGGGTTACTCAGAATGAAGAGGTCTGTTGAGATGGATACAGAGCCTACTCGCTTGACTAATGTTTCCTTGGAAACAAATAGCAAGAGATGGGTCTTGCTGGGCTCCAGTGTTATTGGTGGCGTGATGATTGTAGTTGCTGCTCTTCTTGTCGTTATTAAACTGGTTAGAATATTAGTAACACAAATTAATATGATATTTATGATAAAATACACATATAAAATTATGTTGACGTTGACTACTTTTAAATGTATTTTTTATTTTGTTAATTTTTTAGAGGAGGCAATCGCGCGTTATCTATCGGAGTATGGAGGAATGATACAATTGATAACAGACGACAGAACTACATGTACTTAAAAAACCTAGGATTCGGAACCTGCAACGTTTCTTCTTTTTTTAAATTTGATTTTTATGTATTACCATACTTTTTGCAAATTATTTACAATCCTTTCTTATTAAATACTGCTATATTTCTTAATGTTATCATGTTTTTTTTTAAATTCTATAAATGCTGCAACCTTATTTCGAATACAGATGGTCTAAAAGGTGTTGCATTTATTGAAAAAATAGTTTACAGATTACCATAAAGATTGGTAAAATGCACTATTCATTTAGTTTCTTCAAAGTTGTTTCATAACAGATTTAAAAAAATATACTGATAAAGACATTGATCTCAAATATTGCACTACTAAACATGTGTCAATCGTTTCATTTATTTAAACAATAAAATGCTTTCTTTGGTGATTCATGCGGGATATGAAGGTGGCGACATTGCTAAAAAGAAATACACAACTCCCTGGCTTTTTCTTTTCATAACCAATCGTATGACAGAGATCTCACGTGCCTTACTTTCACTTTCTGCAGAAAACAGGGAGTTGTCGATTTTGTATGTTTAGGCGAGAAAAAATATAAAATTTGTTGATGTAGACGTCAATAGAATTAAACTGGAGGTCAGATCCCAAAGAGGAATAAATTATGAAGGAATACGAATCGGCGCATACATGTATGTCTAGTTTAACAATTTAAATCAGAAATTATAGCTGATGAAGCGAGGCGGTATCCAAGATGGCGTCCTCCCTTGTTATTTTTCCTCCGAGGTACCCACTCTTTATAAACGATGTTCTTTTTCTACACAAGCCCCTGTGCATGAATCATCAAAAAAAGCATTTTATTGTGTATATTTACATCTTTCTTTAAACAAATAATATATTGATTGTAAAAAGTAAGTTAAATTAACTAAATTACTGGTAATGTACATCAGTACGTTAGATAAAAGAAACAGCCAAATCGTCTTCTATGGGAATTTGAGTCTGACATCATCATGATAATTTTGTGCAGTCCGTGATTTTTCTTAAGTCGCTGTAGGTTTCGACCAATCGATAAATGGGGCGTGTGGATATCAGTCCTGTTAGTTTCTTTAGAGCTATGAATTAACTGTAAATTTCCGTAAGAAATAGAGGGAATCAAACTCGGTAGATGTAAATATACTTGCAGATTAGAAAAAAATAAATTGGCAAATGCGTGTTCTGTTTCTAAAAGAGTATATGAAGAAAAGCATGTTTAACTGAAAACGAGGCTAACATTTTTTTTAAGGTAGTCTTATACTCGGCACTAAATGGGCTCAAACATTAAAAGCTTAGCTTTAAATGATAGATATACATTCTAGCAATACATATATACAAAAGGAAATATGTATGTTTACATGCTAGTTTGTTTGTTATCACCTCTCAGACGGGTGTACCCCCTTTCGAAAATTATTGACAATAATGAAATTTGACAGACGTCCGTTTTTCCTAACAATAGTTACCAATTTTGGGGAAATTAGAACTGGACATACAAAATAGAATATAAACATGTATTAAAGCCATATCTCATCAATAATTTGGCGCAAATTGTTGTAAGTAAGTGCGCTTTATGGACCTGGGGCTCGTAACATAAAGCATGCTAAGATTTTGACTTAAGTAGGGTTATAAGTAGGACTTTGGCGGAATCTTAGGACCTACATAAATCATACTTAAGTATGTCTTATACCGTAACATAAAGCAAACTTAGGAATCTCTAAGCTAAATCATGCTTATGTTAAAAAGTAAAAACAAATTGTTCATTTTTTTTATCGAATTTAAATGTTTTGGTAATAAAAAGTTATCTTAAGTTGATATCATGTTTATTTATAGATACAAGTGCTTGGTAGTTTTTGATATTGGATGGGATAGAAGTAAATGTACAGACACAAAATTTAAAATTCAAGGTGGCATGAGTGTAAATATATGTACCTAAAATTTAAAAAAAGCTTAAAGCAATGGATCTCAGGCAATGCTTTGATGAATATTCAATAGTCGTTCTCAAAGACTGCCTTTGGCGTAATATCACGATTCCGTTAGAACTTGTTTGAATAATATAGTGGATTTCTTTTTACCATTTGTTCTACATCTTACCTCACGAATTAGGCAATTCACTTACTCTGAGTATAACTTCTTCATTAAGTAAATATATATTGAACTGAGGCAATCGTCGTCTTTAAAATCACTGAGGGTTTTTTTTTGTCTTCAAACGTCCTTTTTTTTTTTAATAATTTCTCAGGTTTCGCGAGTTTACATATATAGTCACAAGAACTTCTTGTACACTGACCATTACGTGTTTACAACCTATCCGGCAACCCACTTGCATACTATATGGAAAATGCTACAGCTCATTACGACCATTGCTAATGTTTATATCAATTAAACCAAAACTTTGATATTGGTGAATTACAAGATATTAATTCTGTTTAAATTATGTTATAAATACACTGTATTTACATGCTAAATCTAAATAATTAACAAATAAATTTCTAAATTTGTGTAAAACAAACTTAGGAAAAACTTAAGCCACCTCTATCGACTGCCTAAGTTTTGGGTAAATTGTCCTCGCTATGCAGTCTTCTAGTTACGGATTTAAGTCTAAGAATGTACTTAAGTCCTACTTAAGCACTGTCTTAGACTTAAGTACCCTTTATGTTACGAGCCCCTGGTGATTCAAAATAGAATACGAAATATGCGGTGCATGTATCGTGTTTGATCATTTTTTTTTACTATATTATGGACTCAAACTTAAATTCATGGTGTTTATTCTATAGAATGACATCTAAGAAAAAAGATTTCAATTGTTAAAATAAATCATATGTTGACGCGTTACTTTCACGCTATAAGCTCTAAACCAAGTAGACCCTGGCGAAAAAATCCGTAAAAATCACATTTTGTTACAGTTTTCTGCTTGGATCTGTCAACAATGTTAGATATCATTTAAACATTAATTTATTGATGATTGATTAAATTCGAAATAGCTTCTGTCTCTCAATTTAAACCGGTTGTATTTATTTGTTTTTCATTTTACTTTAACAGAATCGAGTTTCTCAACATTAATAATTTCTATCTCTCATAGAACACATAATTATATTACCGTAACGGTTCTAATTGCTTATTATTGCCATTGTTTACAACAGCGATGTAGAGCAAAATCAATACCGAGTATCTAAAACGCTATGTTAAAGTCGAAACAATTAATCCGTATTATGACATAGTGCTATACTCGGACTACTTTAAAGTTATAAAAAGTTCATTTTTTTCTGGTAAAGATTATTACACGATTTTTTTAAGTGACAAGAAACGAACATAAAAAATCTAAATCCGAATGCTTTAAAAAAAATGTATAATCATTAAAATATAACTTAAATATTGGTTAAAGAAATTGGTAAATTTTCATGTGCGAAAGATCGCAATTGCCTGATTTCGCTGCGTATAAATTGTTCTTTTATCTACATAAGTGTTATATTAAAGTTTTGTAATTCAAAGAATTCAAAACTATCAATAACAAAGTTATATATAGTTTTGGATTTTGTGAATTACAAAACTTTAATATAACATAAGCATAAAACAATGATGTAATTGGTTTAACCACATTGATATAGTGTAATTAAATCTTTCATGTATTAATTAATGAACTGTTGCTTATAGATGTACTTTGCTTGAAAATACAAATTATTATGTCATATGTTCTTGTATTACGAAGAATAGGAAAAATTAATAATTTTTGATTTTTCCCCTTTGACTCTTAAATTCAGTGAATGCAGTATATATTGCCGTCATTATTTCATATTATGAAGATAAGAGAATCCTATACACTATGATAAGAGTTACCAACTATTGCATGTACATACACTAATATCAAGAATTCTCACCTTTTACATGTTATTATCTGGGGCATGGGTGTTACAATACATGTATATCCTACAAATATATATATTTGCCCCTGTTTAACCGATATGCTTCCTAGAAGTGCAAAAAAAGTAACTTATTGAAAGTACAAACTAATATTTTGAATTAAAATCAAAATTAACTACTGTCGCTAAATCAGAAATATGCCTATTAAATTGTTATGCAATTTAAAAGAAATCAAGTTTGTTTTATTATTTTTTACACAAAAGCATCTAGCGTTGATCTTTCTCTAATCAATGATCTGATATTCAAATATTGTTATAAACTTTTTCTCAATCAAAAAGAACCTAATGGGATGTAAATCAGTCGTTTACTGCAACTGTTTCTTGCATATTAAAGAACAGAAACATAATTGACTTCTTGTCAGCCAATCTTGGGTATGTACAAATTAAAGCAATTAACGTATTTCACCTAACACCCCCCACCACTTCCAAAAATACGCCCACCCCTTACTCTCGAAGTAGCTGGTAAATCAACTTAATGTACAGAAGTAAATACCACATTTGAGTTATAATACGATGGGCAGAATGTTGGAAAACTCTAAAATCTTATTTTTTTTTCTTGGTGAGATAAAGAGGATGTTTAACTTATATTATAAAGAAACATATTTTCCCTGTGATTATCAATGTTACTAGAGTAGACTTGGCTTAAACGGGTGTATTTTGCAACGGGGTTTCCCTAGATGAAAAGGTTTATCGTGATAAATAGGTAAAATATGTAGTCACTGGACTAATATTTCTTTGGAAAAGGATGGGTCTTACTGGGTTCCAGTGTCATTGGTGATTAGGGCAATCAGAAGTTGTATATAGTATTCGCTATATTCACTACTCGAATAGCTAAGAATTCTGTGGTCTTTTCACTATATTCAAATTACTCTAAGTATGATAATAAAGGTAATTTCAAAATCCACCAAAAATTTCCTAATATTATGGAAAGATATAGTGATAAAGTAAAAAATTGCCACACACTGAAATGACCTGACTAATGACTACTGACCACAGAATAATCTAGATCCCATATATCAGTCTTCATATTTATTTAGAATGGGGCCCCAGTAAACAAAAAACCAGTCGACCTCCAAAAGGAATTAGGTTGACACGGCCGTTAAAAGGTAAAGCTAGCCTGGTGAAAATAGTTACTTTTATATAAAACAGTTATAACGGGAATTCTAATCAAGGGACTGGCTAACACCATATATTTCATATTTCCAACTTCTTATTTGTTCGGGTTGAGGTCCCAGAAAAAAGCCAACCCTTATTGAGTGTACACAACCATTAACAGGTATAGCTAGCCTGCATGGTTAAAATAGCAAAGGATGACTGCACTTAAGGACATGCGATATTTGCGAGAAAATAAACTTTTAAAAGAATGTTTTTTCTTTCAATTGCAGAAATGGTCCACATCTAAACTGCAACTTTACGTAATTGCGTTAAATAAAAGTATGTTGTTACCAAGTACGAATTTGTTTTCATAGGCGGGGGTCATCACGATTTCTTGAATCTCCATACGATAATGAGGACGCCCACTTTTATACTGACTTCGTACATAGTCAGCGCATGTTTGTCTATTGTTCTCCGTTAAACCGTAGTTGTATATTTGCAATATCAAAGTTATGTCAATAGGAGATTAATAGACAAACATGCGCTCATGGTTAAAATGAGAAAAAAAGTGCTTCTTCTTACTTTCGCTTTCCCTGTTGTAACCAAGGGTTGATGCATGTTGAATATTATAATTCACCACGTGATTTCTCACCTCAGGTAACTTTGTGAATACAAAATTCTATCACGTGGCGTGTAAGGTAGCGTGTTATGTGCTAACTAGGACAATGTTTTCGAACACGTTAAGTTGTCAAGCATTGATTTAAAGACTTCTGTACTTTCCTGGGCGTGGTCAAATTGTTGAAACCATAGTAAATAATATACTTGTACCATATAAAATAGATAGGGTTATGATTAAAGAGTGATCACATAAACTTTTATACATAGCATTGTTATTCATGCTAGTCTTATTTTAGTACCATTCTGATAATGTCAGCTCCACCTCTCATGCATATTAATATCGATTTAATGTTTGGTCAAGGGCAGACAAGCAAAAATTCTCCTTTTTTCGAAAGTCGTAAGGAGAAAAACATAGAATGAGGTTATTGTATCACAGTCTAAAATCTTAATTCATGTTGGAAATAGACTAGACTCTTTAAAAAATTAACACAAGTGATATTAGGTTAAGAAATAAACGCAACAGAAGCGACCGAAAAGGGCCCAAAACCCGGCGCTAAGTGCAGTCATCCTTTCGTATAATACAGTTATAATGAGGATACTTTTCTACACTTCCAAAAAGATCTAGCATTGACTGTTTTTTAAATAAAGCATACTATATATCATGTCCCAATCTGAGTGCTCAAGTTCGAAAACTAATTACACATGTATGTGTTTGTGCCTTTTCTTTAATCAAAGCACTGAAATTACTGAAGAGCGGTAATCAAGCTTGATGTTAAGTTTCCAAAATTGGGATATTTCCTTCTTTAACTTTCATTTTCAGAATTTTTCGATAGACGCATTTTGCCGGAAAACGAATCTGACATCCCACCACGAAAAATTTAAACAAAAGAGAGACTAATTAGGTCTCTCACTGATGTACAGAAATCAGGGCCGGAGCTATGAATCTTAATATTTAACATTACCGCACATGGAAAATGCTTCAATGGATTATACCCAACTGCCTGTTTTAAGTGATTTCTTATAGATTTTGTATGTTTTAGAGTTTGTAATTGTAAATAGAGTTCATAAACAGTATATAAGCAGGAAAAAAAACCATTACTCGATAAGCGAGTAACCGTTTACTAAAATCGTCCGATTTGACAACACTAATATATATCATTGTCTCTCATTGATTGGCATCTGTTATAACTACTTGTTACTTTATATCGTAATAGTATTTCTGGCTGGTTATTTAAGCATTGAATCATTATTTTTTGAAAGATATGGTCTCATAACTGTAAAGGTATGTGCAAACGAACGCCGCAATTGTGCTTTAATATCAAATCTCTGCCTTATTCTACGCAATTAACGAAAGAGCTATTGGAACAGCCAAATTATGCTGACAAAAAATAGTGGACAATGCTATAGATTCTAATTGTACAATTTTATTTTTAATTCTATTATTTGATAACTGTAACCGTTGGTATAAAAATAAATTAATACTTTTTTTGAACTGTTAAACATATTTACATCAATGAAATGTTTATCAGCGTAAGTACAATTATAGCAGGCAGTGATCCGGTTTGAAGTCGTTAAGTGAGTCAGCCATGTTCTTCGAGAAATACTAAAGGAAAATTTAATTCATTCGCACCAGATTTGGTGATTGGGTCTTCTGTGTTATGCGTAAATATCACTCATATCATTCCAATCAATGTAATTTAATCGGGGGGAAAAAGTGTGTGTGTATATATATATATATATATATATATATATATATATATATATATATATATATATATATATAAGCAAAGCAATGCCAAAGAAATGTTGATAGTTTCTTTGCAGTTATCTTCGATGTAAATAAACAGAAAGAGATATAATATACAGCAAAATTGAAAAAAATCCGGGATATCAAGTGCAATGATGATCGGCTGCACTGATATAACCTATTTATGACAATGTCCTGGTCACCGTAACACAGTTATTGCAAGTCCCGGTTTGCAAGTTTGTGATCGCATTTCACTTCGGTATGCGTCTTTGATGCGTTCTTATACTTTTCTAAGATGCATCGCGAACCATGGGTTTTATCCCTGGTTTTATGCCTCCTAGTATCTGCAGTGGTACAGTGCAAAGATAGAGGTAAGTAATTAGTATTAAATAAAAGTTCAAAAAAGGGGAAAAAAATTGACATTGTTCCCAATGTCAATTTTTTTTTTGACAAATCAACAGTGATTTTATTTTGAACCCATAGGTGCTTACTACGACAATTCCTTTAAAACTTGGGAGCAGTCCTCGTCTAGTTGTCAACAGCTTGGGGCCTGGGATGAAGGAGAGCTTAGCGTTCGTGGTATACGGGTTCCTCGGCGTCCCCCTAACTACCGTCTAGATCAATTCTTCTGGATTGGAGCTCGGGTTCAACAGACTCCTTGGTTTACACATCAGGGTGAATTAGAGAGAGAGAGAGAGAGAGAGAGAGAGAGAGAGAGAGAGAGAGAGAGAGAGTTAATTTTAAGGAGTCTCGGTGAATAATGTTTCCCTAATTTTTTTTCCGATGAAAAGTTAACTTATTTAGCAAATAGATTTAAAGTAAATTGACCGGATAGTTTATCTGTTTACCGTGCTCATATTGTCGTCGTATGTCCATATTCCAACATTTTATATAAGATAAATGGGGAAAAGGGGGTAATCATTTTAATTTCATATGTAAAATAATTACTAGTTAATTATTTGTCAAACATACGATTTACTTTTAATTTTCAGCAATGAAAGGTTAACGTATTAATAAACATTTTGAAAAATTAAAACAAAATTGACTGGAAAGTTTTTATGCTATGCGCCCTCATTGTTGGTCCTATAAACGTGTCCTGCCACACATTTTACATGTACAATGTAGATATAGAATTGTATAGAATTAAGGCATTCAGAAGTTGGAGTTCTATTCGCTTTTCGCTATTCACTATTCGAATAGCGAATAGAATTCTCTGGTCGGTTCGCTATTCAAATTACCGTAAACATGATAATAAACGTAAATTCAAAATTCCATATAAACTTCATTTTTTAACGGAGAGAAACAATAAAATATCTAAAATTATATATTGCTGACCTGACCTGAACATTGACATAATTAGCTAGCCTGGCGAAAAGGTAAAAAATTCATCATATTCTATTGCAATGGGGAAATCTTTCAAGGGGCTGGCTAACCCCCTGTATCCCATATTTGGGCCTTCATATTTGGTGAGGATAGGGCCTCGGGAATGCCCAGTCGACCCTCAAAAGGAATTGAGTTTACACGGCCATTAACAGGCTTAGCTAGCCTGGCGAAAATAGGAAATTTCGTATAATACATTTATAATCGGATATCTTTCAAGGGGCTGGTTAACCCCCTGTATACCATATTTGGGCCTTCATTTTTCGTGAGGATGGGGCCTTGGGAAAGCCCAGTCGACCCTCAAAAGGAATTGGGTTTATTCGGTCATTAACAGGCTTAGCTAGCCTGGCGAAAATAGGAAATTTCGTATAATACAGTTATAATGGGATATCTTTCAGGGGGCTGGCTACCCCCCTGTATCCCATATTTGGGCCTTCATTTTTCGTGAGGATGGGGCCCCGGGAATGTCCAGTAGACCCTCACAATGAATTGGGTTAACACGGCCATTAACAGGCTTAGCTAGCCTGGCGAAAATAGGAAATTGCGTATAATGCAGTTATAATGGGATAGCTTTCAAGGGGCTGGCTAACCCCCTGTATCCCATATTTGGGCCTTTATTTTTCGGGAGGATGGGGCACTGGGAAAGCCAATGGGATAGCTTTCAAGGGGCTGGCTAACCCCCTGTATCTCATATTTGGGCCTTCATATATTGTGAGGGTCGGGCCCCGGGAATGCCTAGTCGAACCTCAAAAGGAATTGAGTTTACACGGCCATTAACAGGCTTAGCTAGCCTGGCGAAAATAGGAAATTTCGTATAATACAGTTATAATGGGATATCTTTCAAGGGGCTGGCTAACCCCCTGTATCCCATATTTAGGCCTTCATATTTGGTGAGGATAGGGCCCCGGGAATGCCCAGTCGACCCTCAAAAGGAATTGGGTTTACACGACCGATAACAGGCCTAGCTAGCCTGGTGAAAATTGGAAATCTCGTATAATACAGTTATAATGGGATAGCTTTCAGGGGGCTGGCTAACCCCCTGTATCCCTTATTTGGGCCTTCATATTTGGAGGAGGTGGGGCCCCGGGAATGCCCAGTCGACCCTCAAAAGGAATTGGGTTTACACGACCGATAACAGGCCTAGCTAGCCTGGCGAAAATTGGAAATTTTGTATAATACAGTTATAATGGGATAGCTTTCAGGGGGCTGGCTAACACCCTGTATCCCACATTTGGGCCTTCATACTTGGAGGAGGTGGGGCCCAGGAAATGCCCTGTCTTTTGTTGGTGTAGCGATTAATTATGAATTGTAAATAAATATACACCTTATTTTACACGTCGCTTTGTTATCTAAATTTCTTTTATATTTATGTCTTATTATTTCTTCTGTCTTTGCTGAAATACGAAATGCAGTTTTGTTTTAAATTTGTTTTAAATTGTTTTTAAGTATGGGAAAGATCGATCACTTTCCCTTCGAGTGAGATTTCATGTTCTGTCCCCCCCCCCCCCCCACCGTTCCATTATAAAATCGAAAGTGAAAATTTAGGCCACAGTTTCGCATTTTCTATTCTTATCTGATAAAAAGGGCTGATTCTCACCAAAACGTAAATGAATAAATAGTATACCCATTTATGCCCTTCAAGTAATCACCAAAACCCCACATTTACCCCTTTTTGTAAAATTTGACAGGGTCTTTCGTGCGAAACTGTCCCATGCCACCTACCAAAATACCATATCAGTTTGTTGACATGAAAGTCAAGGTAGCCTTCAATATGTAAAAATAACCGCGCACGACAAAAAATTGACTAGTCTTGTTTATTTCTTAACAGGTTAATCAACACTATGCTTCCAAATAGTTAATTATCAGCAATAACCCCCCCCCCCCCCACACACACACCTGAAATATGTCTTTTATTCGACCAATTGCTCAATGTTTTACAACTTTTCCATGTAAAGGAGGCGATGTGTATATGACTTTGTCAATTGACATTATATTTATATCTGTATAGATACCAAAGAAAAAATCAGTGTACCTAGAGTGGGCAATTATATGCGTAGATCTAGATGGAGAGGGTCGGACCCCTCCCCCGGCAAACAAAATTATATTTCACCCCCTCCTTTTGGGTGAATTGTTCTTGATCTTGAAGGCACCACCTCCCCCCCCCCTCTCTCTCTCTCTCTCTCTCTCTCTCTCTCTCTCTCTCTCACTCTCTCTCTCTTTCTCTGTCTGACTGTCTGTCTCTCTCTTCTTTCTCTCTCTCCAACTAACTAACTCTCTCTCTCTCTCTCTCTGTTATACCAACATATAAACCATGGATACACACGTGTAAAATGTCCACTTAGTCTACAGGACGATACCCGGATTCAGAAAATTTCTCTCGCAAGGGTTAAGGGGGGGGGGGATCTGAGAGATAATTTTGTTTGGCGGTGGGGGAGGGGTGGGTGGGTGACTCCCTCCATGGAGATGCCAATTTTAGGGTAACGTAAGTTTGTTCTTTGGTAACTATGAAAAAAATTCACGCTACGCCAGAAGAAATACTCCCACTCTTTATCAACTTGCAAAATTGTGATAGATTTGGAAAACTGAACATATTCTGTCAGTAAAATATGTCAGATAGTATCGTATAAATATCAAAGAATAGTACATGTATGCATTTATTTGCATATAATAATTTATCGTTTAAAGGAAAACAGACGATCCTGGAAATGAGTGGATTGATTACTGCACCCCCCCCTCCTCCTCGTAATCTACATCATTGCCAGATCCGATAATCTAAATGACTCTAATTTAGTCTTTAAAATCAATTAATTTATTTGTTCGGACATATAGCATATTCGTGAGAACTTAAAATATTTTTTTTTTCATTTGGTTCTTGGCTTTTTCACACCGCTGTACATACCAAAGCATTTCGTTTAAAGAACGAAATGTGGTGTGCCAATATCTATTTCATGATTTTAATTGATATTGCACTATTGGTTTAAACCAATTTCGTTCGATGTTATTTTTTCTACAACCACTACCATCACCTAGCTTGCGAATCCGAAGCGTTTGAGTCACCACTGGTGCGCTGTCCTAGCTATATATATTCCTAGTTTGCACATGTTCTAAATTGAATGTATCAGGGAAGTAGCATGTGTTAAATAGTTTTGAATGTGGGTGCCAGAAATATCCTATATCTTAATAAGCAAATACCTTTTTTTATGAATTATAACAAGTCTTCACAATCTATAATAAAGATTTAATAATTCGATACAATTATTCTTTAAAGCTGTAAATTTCAATTCAAGTTATTTATTAATTATAAACAGCCCTCATAGGGGTAACAGGAAGATTTTACAATAAACATTCATAATGTACAATACACATATCCACAACAGGGAGCGATTGTATGATTGAAAGGTTACATACATAAAGCATTAGCATACATGTTTATTTATATATTTAAAACATGTATGTATAATTAAATATAAACACCAATATATAGATATGTCAAAATACATACACATTTTGAATAATATTACATGATGAGAAATTAATTATCGAATATAGTTGATTGGTAAATAGTTAGTTTCAACTTGGAAAGAAATATATTAGTTACAGATTTATTATATCTTAAATAAAAACAGTTTCTCCCGATTCAGCGGTATTAAAGCACAACCAAAGCATTTAATTATTTGTAAAGATGTTAACAAACTTCATGGACGTATTTACATTATTAATCATATTTTCATTCTTTCTCCGACCAATGAGGGTCTTTATTTTATTCCTGGTTTCCGTAATTCTAATCGGATGAAAATCATAGACTCCCTCTATATGGGATACCAGTTTATCGCGGATTAACTTCAGCCTGAGGCGGGACCCAATTTTATCTTTGTGGACTAAGACAAATGTAGATAAAGTTCCTTGTCCAAGGACACAACACATTAAGTGGCCACACCGGGGTTTTTCATATTTTTATATTAGACTCACATAATATATGATACATCATATGGCATATGAATCGTTATGAAATAGCACACCATGTGAACTCTGTTATATGTATTGATAGATAACACAAGTCTATCAAAGACCCATATTGATTTAAATATTCGTTCAACCTTGTACAAGCGATTAAAGAGCATATTACATAACCTCTTGTTTCGTTATCGATTTTATACACTATAAAAATCAAAACGTACTACATACATGTGCATACAAATATTATCACATGTAATACCTCTAATTATTATTCATTTCTGCTTACTTTTAATATTTGATTTAAAAAGTGTTAAGATAAATAGTGTGATAACTGTATTATATAAATGTCCTTATACATTCACAATAATAACTCCGTCTTAAATGTCAATTGATTTCACCAAGTACTACATTTTGATATAAGAAAATATAAATATGTAAGTCACTCCCTAATATAGCATTCCGATTATAATCATTTACATGAAATTTATGACTGTTAGGTGTAATCCCAATTCGTTTTGAGGGTCGACTGGACAGTCAGCTCCTTCAGTGATATCCCCATTTTAACTTTATTATACTAAATTACTATGTTCACCAGGTTAGCTATGCCTCTTCCAGGTCGCGTAAACCCAATTCCTTTTGAGGTTAGACTGAACATTCCCAGGGCCCTAACCCCCTCCAAAAATGAAGACCCATATATAGCGATACAGGGTGTTAGCCAGCCCCTTAAAAGATATCCCACTATAACTGTATTATACGATATTTTCTATTTTCGCAAGGCTAGGTAAGCATGTTAATGGCCGTGTAAACCCAATGCCTTTTTAAAGGTCGACTGGACATTCCCGGGGCCCCATCCTTAATAAATATGAAGGCCCAAATATGGGATACAGGGGGTTAATCAGCCCCTTGAGAGATATCCGATTATAAATGTATTATACGAAATTTCCTATTTTCGCCAGGCTATCTAAGCCTGTTAATGGCCGTGTAAACCCAATTCCTTTTGAGGGTCGACTGGGCTTTCCCGGGGCCCCATCCTCCCCAAATATGAAGGCCCAAATATGGGATACAGGGGGTTAGCCAGCTCCTTGATAGATATCCCATTATAACTGTATTATACGAAATTTCCTATTTTCGCCAGGTTAGCTAAGCCTGTTAATGGCCGTGTAAACCCAACTCCTTTTGAGAGTCAACTGGGCTTCCCCGGGGCACTATCCTCACCAAATATGAAGGCCCAAATATGGGATACAGGGGGTTAACCAGCCCCTTGAAAGATATCCGATTATAACTATATTATACGAAATTTCCTATTTTCGCCAGGCTAGCTTAGCCTGTTAATGGCCGTGTAAACCCAATTCCTTTTGAGGGTCGACTGGGCATTCCCGGGGCCCCATCCTCCCCAAATATGAAGGCCCAAATATGGTATACAGGGGGTTAGCCAGCCCCTTGAAAGATATCCCATTATAACTTTATTATACGAAATTTCCTATTTTCGCCAGACTAGATAAGCCTGTTAATGGCCGTGTAAACCCAATTCCTTTTTAGGGTCGACTGAGCATTCCCGGGGCCTTATCCTCACCAAATATGAAGGCCCAAATATGGGATACAGGGGGTTGGCCAGCCCTTCGAAAGATATCCTATTATAAATGTATTATACGAAATTTCCTTTTTTCGCCAGGCTAGCTAAGCCTGTTAATGGCCGTGTAAATCCAATTCCTTTCGAGGGTCGACTGGGCATTCCAGGGGCCCCATCTTTCCCAAATATGAAGGCCCAAATATGGGATACAGGGGGTTAACCAGCCCCTTGAAAGATATCCCATTATAACTATATTATACGAAATTTCCTATTTTCGCCAGGCTAGCTAAGCCTGTTAATAGCCGTGTAAACCCAATTCCTTTTGAGGGTCGACTAAGCATTTCCGGTGCCTTATCCTCACCAAATATGAAGGCCCAAATATGGGATACAGGGGGTTAGCCAGCCCTTCGAAAGATATCCTATTATAAATGTATTATACGAAATTTCCTATTTTCGCCAGGCTAGCTAAGCCTGTTAATGGCCGTGTAAACCCAATTCCTTTCGAGGGTCGACTGGGCATTCCCGGGGCCCCATCTTCCCAAAATATGAAGGCCCGAATATGGGATACAGGGGGTTAACCAGCCCCTTGAAAGATATCCCATTATAACTATATTATACGAAATTTCCTACTTTCGCCAGACTAGATAAGCCTGTTAATGGCCGTGTAAACCCAATTCCTTTTGAGTGTCGACTGGGCTTTCCCGGTGCCTTATCCTCCCCAAATATGAAGGCCCAAATATGGTATACAAGGGGTTAGCCAGCCCCTTGAAAGATATCCCATTATAACTGTATTATACGAAATTTCCTATTTTCGGCAGGCTAGCTAAGCCTGTTAATGGCCGTGTAAACCCAACTCCTTTTGAGAGTCGACTGGGAATTCCCGGGGCCCCATCCTCACCAAATATGAAGGCCCAAATATGGGATACAGGGGGTTAGCCAGCCCTTCGAAAGATATCCTCCTATAACTGTATTATACGAAATTTCCTATTTTCGCCAGACTAGCTAAGCCTGTTAATGGCCGTGTAAACCCAATTCCTTTTGAGGGTCGACTGGGCATTCCCGGGGCCATATCCTCACCAAATATGAAGGCCCAACTATGGGATACAGGGGGTTAGCCAGCCCCTTGAAAGATTTCCCCATTGAAATAGAATATGATGAATTTTTTACCTTTTCGCCAGGCTAGCTAATAATGTCAATGTTCAGGACAGGTCAGCAAGATATAATTTTAAATATTTTTTTGTTTCTCTCCGTTAAAAAATGAAGTTTATATGGAATTTTGAATTTACGTTTATTAGCATGTTTACGGTAATTTTAAAAAGCGAACCGACCAGAGAATTCTATTCGCTATTCGAATAGTGAATAGCGAAAAGCGAATAGAACTCCAACTTCTGAATGCCTAGAATTAAAGGGTATTTACGAAACAAATTCAATTTTATTTCTTATAGACGGAAAAATGATGATTTCCCTCATGCACATAGGACATTAAAGGATTTCGCATATTTTTATTTTGCAAATTATAATTTTGATTTTTAATTGATTATTGACGCTGCAATATAAAATGAACGAAGTTTAATTATTTTGTCAATTGTTAGGTCAAAGTCTCAACTGACGTCGTCGTTGACTCCGACGCGGATAACGTCAATTTTGAAGTAGCGGGGAAATAAAAATATAATTCTGAATATTATTTTAAGGATTCAGGATTTCACTAGAAATAATTTTTATATTTTGTGATCTTTTTTAATAAAATCGTTTTATATCGTATACTTATAGAAAGTATACCCTTATCCGCTATCCGCTATACGCGTGTTATAAACTCTTGGGATGTGTAAAACGATTTATATCACACCCCTCTCCGGCAATCTTCGGATGTTATATCACACCCCTTTCCGTTAATCATCGGCAATTATGACGCAGAGTTCGGTATGCGTCGTTCAACTCCGATCGCCGAGTATGACGTCAAAAAGTACGTCGACGTCAACTTCGTATATTAACGGCTGGCGCAAAAATTTCATGGAAGTTTATTAGAGATGGAATATATAGACACGGAGCGATATGTAAACAATAATCATTCATTACAAGTTTTTTCATTGTTTCTTTGATATTTTCTGTAAGTATATGATATAAAAATTATAACATGGCAATATTTATATCGCATCCTATATTAGCCCTCGGACGCTGTATATCAGCCCTCGAGCCTGACAGCTCTCGGGCTGATATACAGCGACCTCGGGCTAATATAGGATGCGATATAAATATTGCCATGTAATAATCTATATATTATATACTTGCTATTAATCCAGTGTTTTTCTGACGGTTCTCGGGCTGATATACAGCGACCTAGGGCTAATATAGGATGCCATATAAAAATGTTATGCAATAATCTATATATAATAACTTTGTTTTTTTAACTTTTTTACTCTGCATTTGCATTTTACGACATTGAAACGATTTTCTTTAAGTAATGCGCAATATCATGCGCAGGAGGCGCAAAATTCTAAACCTGCAACTGGCTGACTTTAAGCTTGAATTTTATTTTCAGGTTGTTACGAGACACCCACGGCTCCAGTTAAACGTGACATTTCCAATGAGACCTTTCCCACCTTTTCCTGTTACTTATTTTGTGCCAGTTTTCAGATATATTTAACAATGGGTGTATCGGTAAGTGCATGATGATTTATTCCAATATTATTCTCAATATCAAAATTGTCTGTAGATTTTTATTAAGTCTCATGTTTGTCTCTCTCACTTTTGACAACACAGCAAAAGACCTGTTATTGCTATGACAACGTAAATAAATATCGTCGTCTTGGCAACGAACAGTGTTTTTACATGACATTTCCAAACAACCCTGATGAACCCTACGGTGCTCCAAATCCTGGAAGTGTAGTGGTTTATTTATTCCAAAATAAGAGACCGGTAGCTCAAGGTAATCTTTCGATTTTTTTTCAAAGAATATAACTATATATTAAACAACTATGTGAATCTTCTGCTCACCTTTAAAAAAAAATCTAAAATAATAAAATCATACCTGACATTCTCAAATCATGCGACCAATAATAGTACATGGTGTTTGAAGTGTCGAAAATATTACCAACACAATATAATGTTTATGTTTTGAACTTTCTTGACTACGAAATGATGTGCGTTTAAGGTTTTGTACATAAATATCAATAAATTATAAGACAAATGAATATCTACAGTTTAAAATTTGGTTGATTAAAGGTATATATGCCGTTTGAAATGAAAATTTCAAAAGAAGGAAATGTTTGCGTTTTTCCATTAAGCTACAAAAGTTATAAACTTTCTGCAAATTATACAGTTTAAATCAAACGCATTTAAAAGTATTAAATATAAATTCTAATAATGTATTTACTGACCGGGTCGGTCAGTAAACGCCAAACTTTGAAATATTCATAAGCACGTGATATGACAAGCTAATTTTAGAACGTATACACAAGATGTCGACGCGAAAACATGGTCGGTCCGTTGGAAGTGTAATAACGCGTTCGTAGAGAAAATAAAGAAAGAAAAAGTTTGACAGAGAATGTTGTAAAATGAGAATCTATACTGGGGACCACTTTGAACGGTGGACACGTGTTACACGTAGAAACTTCATGTTTAACTTTGAGCTTGCCGGCTTCTTTCTATAGACAGGTGGATCACACAGCGGTGGGTTTTCTTTGTTTGATAAGATATTTACTCATAAAGGAAGAGAAGCTTATGTGTATGGTACGATATCCATTGTCTGAATATGATAAAACTTGTATAGCCATCACTCGAATACTTAAAATCTATAAATTGTATATTTTTTGAGTCGAGGGGCCATAGAAGGGATAATTTTGACGTTCTATTTTATAATTATATACGTCAAATGTATGAAAATAACGGTCAATTGCAAAAGAGCTCTCATTGATTGTCATCGACACCGATACGCAACAATCCTCATAAAATGCAGATGACAATATCTGATATTTTTTTTTCTGTTAACAGCACAGAAACCTGTTTATATAAACAAACCTGTAGTATTAACTAGTTCTGCATGCTGCTTTTCTGAATCACTTTTCCCGCGCACATGCGCAAA
Organism: Magallana ariakensis; assembly: GCA_020458035.1. Taxonomy (NCBI): domain Eukaryota; kingdom Metazoa; phylum Mollusca; class Bivalvia; order Ostreida; family Ostreidae; genus Magallana; species Magallana ariakensis. The sequence continues at coordinate 21,058,071 of CM035819.1, read as the reverse complement.
TCCACCTCAAACGTTAATCGTTTATGAATATGCATAGGAAAATCACCGTTATTCACTTTCAAGTTATGGCTAGTACCTCGTGAATATTTATCCAAAAAATGCAAAATTTTCTATAAACTTCATACTTTATACATCTAGTCATGCTGACAAAATTTGGGTCTGGTTTTCAACATAGCAAAAATGCCGTTAAAAACGGCATATACACCTTTAAGTAAAATATTGTATACATACAATGTTATTTTCGCCCAGTGTAATTTTTGCCCTTCTAAACTTGCAAACAGGTTTGCCTCGTCTTGAATACGCCCAGACACAGTTTTGTCTAAAGAGAGATAATTTTGGGACTTTAAAATTGACCCAGTCTTAAATTCTCCCGCTGACAACGAGGGCTAAATGAGCGACGGTAAAACGGGGGCGATTATTTCCCTGTATACAGTATGCATTTTTTAAAACTTCACATCGACGCAAAGCTTCCAATACCGAATTTGATTTAAAAATATGTACAATGTATTAAGTTTTATTAACGTCGCACTTTATTTGATAATGAAAATACGTCGTCTATCAATGGTCTTCGTAAAACTTGCAACAGAGCAATAATGCAGGATAACATCTTTGTACACTTGCTTTGCTAAATATTGTCAAATTAAAGTAACAATTTTTTTGTTGATTTTCAGAAAATGACTTTGGGAATTGTGCCAGCTTCAGATTCTTCGGAACTACACCGATTTTACACACATACTCTTCTTGTTTAAATAGAAAGGGGATGATCTGTGCTAGTAAGTTAAACAATATCTGTACAGTTACATCTGTAACTGAAATGGATTTCTTTCATTACTAGCTATTAACACATTCAATTATAATCATTGTGCTAGTAAAAAAAACAGCATTTGTACTGCTACATTTTCAAGATTAACTATTAACACATTCATATATAATTATATTCTAGACGGCTATATAAGGAAGGATGCTAGCATATCCTGGGTAGAGGCCATCAAAAGATGTGGGACATTGCAAACGAACCTGAACGGTTATTATAACGGTTTGACGCATTCCGTCAAATATTGGCCACTATGGACAGGGTTCTATAGACGAAGCATCGAAAAATGGACTCCTTATAGTAAGTAATCAAATTACTGAAAGAATAGGAAAGCTAATTGTCAAGTTGTTGGTAATATTTACATCTATATTTTTATTAAGTTTAATTATCCAATTAAGCATTGCCATAGTAGATATGTCGTTTTATTGTTCAACTTTAGATCAAAACTCAGTAAAGTGCTTGCTTCGCCAAAAAGAACAATCACTATATAAGTTTAAAATTGGACAATTTTTCATTCTTGTTCACAAATTGAGGTAAACACATCTAATAATTGGTCCAGCTTTCAGTACTCTGAATTCTTTGATTCATCATAGATAACGCTTTGACTAAGCATCTGGTTGCGTAATATATTTGGTTAAATGAGTTAAAGCGTTAGGCGTACACGCTAACCGCAAAAAAATAATAATAAAATTACACCAATTAAGATCGCGTCAACACAATGTAAAAAAGGTATATGCTAGCAATTGCAAAAAAGGCTTCCAAAATACCGTACAAATGGACTTTTTGTGCAATGCTTTAAGTGGATCTATAAAGTCCATAGGAGAAGTCACCGGAGCACCCCCGGCTCTCTCACCGGATTAGGATTTTGAGAAAGTTTTTTTCCTTTAACTTTTTTGTTTCCTTTTCTTCAATTTATTTATGTGTTTTTGATTGTCAAGATTTTTTGAAAGGTCTGATTGAGTTCTGAGAGAATGAATGATAGAATTCAAGGTATTCAAGAAATCTACACTAATTACAGATATTTTTTTTTTAAAGAAAATTTAATTGCCTGCAAATAAATGCGATTTATTCAATATCCCTGTATGATTCCGAGGGTAATATCGAATTAATGAAAGAGCCAATATGATAGCCTTAACATTAACCTGATCATAATGAGCATGAAATTTGATAATTCGCTTACGACGTGCACCTCCCGTTTTGTGTTATACTGTTAAGTCTGTCCTTGCATTACAGTAAACTACACATTTTACAAGGCTTGACAAATTTTGTGGAATTCAAATTCTTTTTAAATACAAAAGATCAAACGTACGGGAGAGATAATCTCAAATTTACGAATACGTAAATATTAAAAGTTCTTCAAAGCCATATATTCACTAATTTGAACATATTAAATGTTTTTCTGATAATACTTACGATTGCATGGTGTTTGACAATTCTGAAGAGGGTGAAAAATAGCATAAGGCAAATGAATATGTAAATTATTAATGGATACTTATTCCAACCTTTTCTATTCTATAAAACAAAATGCATTCGGTGAGCGGAGGAAGATGAAAAAAAAACAAGAGCCAGGGGTCACAAGTTCTGGCCTAAATTGTGTTCAATCTTCAATTCTAGCCATTTTCTGCCATTTTTTATTTGTCGTTTAAAGTAACCCCTTATATGATTTTATTTTCTCAGAATGTTTACTGAATAAGGCATGTTTATAAAGTTCAGATTGAATAGTATGTCAAATAATACTGTCAATAAAGATTACCTTTTCAAATTTTAAATAAAATCTTTGTAAGCAAAAGTTTATATCATAGAAACATCGTCCAATCTTACGATATACTTTAACAGGTCAAAGTTCATATCAGGTAGACAACCTTCATTCCAGCCACTGTGTGGCGGTCAAGGTCAATGATGACGGGACCCTTTATGAGATCACATACCCACAACTCTGTACAAAATATTTGCCAACTTTATGTGAAAAATCCACAAGAGGTATGATGTGTTTTCTTGTATACAGTTGCCGTTGACACTGCACATAAGAAGAGTTCTGAATTTAAAAAAGGGAAAATTTCAACTTTTACAGCTAAAATATTTTGATTTTTTTTCTTTGCTAAATAATAGTTTATGGCACAAAATATCACATTTAAAAGTTTAAGGCAGATCTGATTGTTTATTTGTTGACTATCCAGACTATTTGTCGACAGCAAAGCCTCCTCAAGTCCTAATCATTTAGCATGTTACGGGTTATTTGTTCTATTTTGGCCATTTGACAGAAATTCCACGTGTTCTCTGCTTGTTTTAGTCGATGGAAATTGGGCGTCATGGGGTGTGTGGAGCCAGTGTCCAGTCACATGTGGAGGGGGTACCATAAAACGAAGTCGCGAATGTACAAACCCACCACCTAAACACGGAGGGAGCGATTGCGCGGGAGATGCGGTCGAATCTAAATCGTGCAACACAAACCCCTGTCCAGGTACACTATATTAAAACAGTGAATGATCATGCTATGAAAAAGTAATACAAAGATTAGACATGCGTATTTTTCTTTTTAAAAAATTCAAGTTGACGGCAATTGGTCATCTTGGAGTCCATGGGGAGACTGTTCATCTGACTGCGGTAAAGGTGAACATTGGCGCAGCCGAGAATGTAACAACCCCAAACCTGAACACAATGGGAAGGACTGCGAGGGTGACGCGAGGCAACGCCAGGAGTGCATCGGGTGTCCATGTATGCTCCTTTTGTAATTCTTGTTTATTAAAAGCAGAGAAGTTATCTTATTTAATATAAATGAATCTCGCTTGTAAGTATACGCTTCGGCTGATATAGCGTTGCATTCAGTGACGACAATAATGGGTGTATCTTTTAATTGCGATCCGCAACAAAAATTCTGATTGGCGCATTTTTATAGACCCGCCCATTAATCAAATGCATGTTGAGAACATGATGCCCTACACGTGGAAACAAATGTCGGAGAAAGAAAACTTACAATAAAGTTGTACTCGTGAGTTAAAAATTACAGTGTTATTTGAGAACAAACGGGGTGATGTTTACGTACATACAAACCCTGAAACGTGCTACTAAACCTCAAAAACGAACCGTACCGTACCGTGCAAGCAACGAACCGTACCGTTCACAAAACGAACCGTACCGTGCAAAAAGCGTGCAATATAATTTATGCAAGACCCGCCCTAAAACGGCCAAAAAAGCGTACCGTACCGTGCAATAAGCGTGCTTCCATATACGGCTTATTAATTAAGGCCATTCCAAGTTTTTTTTCTATGTTTAGCGTCCGCGGACGGATTGGTTTTGAGATGTAAAAATAAATAAAAAACACAATGGTTGTTCATAAAATTAGATCGCTTTTTCATAAGTCGGACTCGGGATCACATTTTAAAATTAGGATCGGAAATTAAATGTTAATAATAACAACATTCAAAATGGAAACCATAGTGGATATTTGTTATTTTTAAATTTTTGCTACAAAATGAAGAAAATACTTCAAAATATTTAATAAAATTTATTTTGCTAAACCTTTAAAGTTGTGTGTTTTTTCTAAGGTTTGTGTTTTTTTCCTGGTAGAAAGATAGGTTTTTGAGTTTTGGGTGGACGCTAAACAAAGAAAAAATTTGCAATGGCCTAATGTCTTTCGATGAATACGGATTATCGCTGACCAGATAAGTTGAATATTTTGCTAGATTTTAGTTATACGGGATTAAATAACACATACTAAAATTTAAAGCTGTTGTTTTTATTAAAACCTTTACAAAAATGTTTTAATCTAATTTCCTTTGAAATTCTTAGACCTAATCTTTTCTTTGCATAGCGCCATAAACTGTCAATACAAGTACATGTGTATGTCGTAAATTGTGAAATGAACAGGTGTTACATTAAAAGTTTAAAATTTATCAATTTAAACTTAACTATAACAGTTTATGTTATTAGAAACATGAATCAACAATTCATGATATTTCACTCTTCAATTAATTGACAAATGTTGTTATTTGAAATAGAAATTTGTGCGTTTATGACCTATAATTACGTATCAAAATTTAATAATTGAAATTAGTTTAATTAATTTATTTCGTTTAGAGCAATGAAATATCTCATAGTTACATTCTTTTAACTTAAATGGTGTTCTTACACAAATCTTATTTAAACTAATTTTCACTCCCAAGGTTTACTAGCACATCTTATGTAACATATAGAATGTCATTTTACATCAAAGAATTTTGACAGGCTGTTAGGTAGTAATGTAAACATTTACGTTTTTCGGTTTCTTTGGAAATAAATTCTTCGGCGCATTAGCTTGACACTTCGAAATTCTATGTAGATAAACTTATTTATTTTGTTTCGGCTTCAAGTTAATCCTGTCTTTGTTACAGGTCTTCTTTGCGGAAATGCGAGTAATTGTTGTAACACCTTCTTTGGCTTAGCTAATAGTGTCAAGCATCAAAGAAATTTTGCCGAAATTGGGCGTTAACCTTTTTAAAATGAGTTACCTGATTGGTCAATTTCAAGTCCGTAGAGTGACCGCGTTGGTAAGTGATTTTTACGAAATCCCTTTCCAACTTGCGGCTCATTGAAATAAACATCTTTTAATTAATTCTACGGATTTTGATTTTGATTCCTCAGGTAAGCTCAAAATTATTTCTAAGTATTTTTTTTATTAATAATTATTTTGCAGAAAATCTTATTTTAAGATTATTTTTTTTTGAAAAGTTTTTCTTGTTATTTACTTGTAAAGAATTTGATTAATAAATCATAACAATTCTTAAATTATCAAATCAAAAATTCTGATCAACTTATATTAATTTTGTTCTTGAACTAAAAAGCGTTAGTAATTCGTTTCCTTTAATATATTAACTAGTTGCACGAGTTTTTCATACTACTTAAATTATTCTTTAATTTAAATTTTACCGCGCTGAATTAAAAGAACTCTTCTGTGCAAGGAGATAAACAAGTTAACGTATACGAAGTGAAAATAGAAATTTTATCCGCTAAATTCTAAAACATGTTAAAATCTTAAGTAATCATTTTATTCTTTCGATAATTCATTTCCGATCCATCATGTTATTACATAAGAAACATTTTATAGGTAAGCCTTGTGCTTGATTTCTTTTTATGTGTACTGTACGTTATTTTCACTCGTGTTTACATGTTTGTTTACATCATCATTTGTGTTTTCGATAATGATTCTAATCTCTTAAATTGTACAACTGTATATTTTTATATTTGTGATTTGAACAGACTTTCCAACTTGCGGCTCATTGAAATAAACATCTTTTAATTAATTCTACGGATTTTGATTTTGATTCCTCAGGTACTGTGAACGTGAGTATCTCACAGAGCCACAAATCAGCTGAGCTATTCCCCAAACATCACGACGGTGAAAACCATAGTGTGATAAGTGGTGTGCAGAATCAAATCGATCCAGGTTAACCTCTCGCCAGCGAGTTCCTCATCTACTGTAATGGTCAACCCCGAAGATAGGAAATATTTAACGTATTATCTAAGAGACCGTCCCTTAATGTCAACAGCATCGTCCGCATCAACGACATCATCTTTAGCTTCAACAACATCAGCAAGCTCAACAACATCATCCACACTGGCAACAACTTCAGTAGCAGCAACAACAACATCTGCATTGCCAGCATCGACTTCAGCAGCATCCACCACATCATCCGCACCAGCAACGACAAATTCAGTTCCAGTAGCATCGACAACATCACCTACATCAACGTCAGTGTCTAGATCAACAACAGCTACCGTTACAGCGTCATCCACACCAGCAATATCGAGCTCAGTAACATCAACATCATCCACATCAACAACATCGTCCACATCAACATCAGTGTTAAATTCAACAACAGCTACCGTGACAACATCTAGTGCAAGTCAGGTCAACATGTATAGAGCAGAGCAAAGTGCCCAGCTTCCCAAATTCTCTGGAAAAAGTGGAAATGTCAGTGCCACACAATGGTGGATGCTTTTCATACAGATGGTGCCGTGGCCTTCCTTGTTCAGGCAATATAAATATAATAAGTCCTGACAAGGTGAACTTGTGTTGTGTCTTCGGGGTCAAAGACTATTTAAGGAGGGAGGAATGTAGTAGTTGGGGCTATATGGACCGTGGATATCGGCCTGGATAGCTCAGTGGTAGAGCTCCTGACTAGAGTTACAGGGGTCCCGGGTTCGATTCCCGGTCCAGCCATATGTTTTCAATGTATTTATATGCTCATTCCTCCTTTCCTACTACAGATGGTGGCAGGAGTCTCTCTCCTTGTGAAAGGAAATGGTCAACGTCTGAACAAGAAATGCTTGCAGTAATAGAAGGAATTCGTTCATACAGAATCTATCTTTCTGACAAAAAGTTTACTATCTACACTGACCACAAAGCTTTGAAATATGTTATGGACCAAAAGCGTTCTACAGGTCGATTAGCACGTTGGGCTATGGAAATACAGGGTTATCAATTTGAAATCATACACAAACCTGGTAAATCTAACCAAGTAGCAGATGCCTTGAGTAGACGACAGTATTCAGATGAAATCAATGATACAACAATAGCTTCTCTCCTACCAAATCACTCAGTTGATGATGACAAAGAAATTGACTTTCCTGTATCTATCTCTGAACCTGTTTCTGAAGAACCAAATTCAGAACCTACTCAAGTTACTCTTTTCTACCATAAAGATGACCCAAATGAAGGAATCTTTTCTCTAGAACCAGAAATGGAAATTAGTTTTCAAAATCCTGATCTTTCCAATTTATCAAATCTTTCAAGTTTGCAACGCGAGTGCCCAGACTTTAAAGACATTTATGCTTATCTTGAAAATGGTACTTTGCCCGATGATGAAAAATCTCAAATCAAGGTTATTCAAACTTCTAAATACTTTGAACTTTGTAATAATGTACTATATCATTGGTTCCAAAGAAGAGTCAAATCCAACCTACCAATTGATGACAAATGGATCCAACAAATAGCATTACCCAGAGTCTTAAGATTAGATGCACTCAATGCATACCATGACAACAGTGCAGGAGGTGCACATTTGGGAATCGAGAAAGTCATGGCTGCCATGAAAACAAAATATCATTGGCCTAGGATGCATCAAGAAATATATGACTACATCCATTCCTGTGACACTTGTCAGCGGATCAAACGAGATACCCATGCAAGAAGTCCACCCCTTACTTCATTACCAATAGTTGGACGCTTTGAGAGATGGCACATGGACTTCCTTAAACTTCACAAAACTACAAAAGGTTATCAATATGTCCTACTCATTGTAGACTCTTTTACCAAGTGGGTTGAAGCGTTTCCTATGAAAACACAAGAGAGCACTGAAGTTGCTGACTGTCTTTTTCAAAATGTTTTCACACGGTATGGCTGTCCTAAATATCTTGTTTCTGACAGAGGAAAATCTTTTATGAATTCTCTTGTCTCTTGTCTTTGTGATATATTTGAGATCAAACACTATCTCACTTCAAGCTATCACCCTCAGACAAACAGTCAAGTTGAAAGAACAAACAGTACTCTTATTCAATGTCTACGAGCTTACACAGACAAACATCAAGAGAATTGGCCGAAGAAACTCCCAGGAATCCTAATGGCACTGAGAAACTCTCCATCAACACAATCCACTAGTTTTTCTCCATTTTTTATGACTTTCGGTATGGAGATGAACTTGCCCTTTGATGTAAATGCCATCCCTAAAGACAAGAAACTTGGACACAATGCTAAGCAACATATGAATGAAATTATTGAAAATATCAATCTTGCTAATGACATTGCTAAACAAAGCATTGAGAAAAATCAGGAAAAATCCAAAGAGCGCTTTGATCAGAAAACCAAAGTACCAGACTTCAAACTTTTTGATAAAGTCTTGATCAAATCCCACAAGGTTCCAATTGGCTTGTCTCCAAAACTAGTCGATAAATACCAAGGTCCATATTACATATCAGAAATTGGTCCTAATTTCACTTACAAGATCAGAGATTGCAAAGAGCGCAAAGAAGTGAAATCTTTTATGAATGCTATTCAGTTAAAACATTATAATGACCCTGAAATTGACAGACAACATCTTACAGAAAATTCTTGCACTGATGTCCAAAATGAAGGTCAAACACAGAATGATGCTCCAAATCCAGATGAAGAAACTCAAATTGACCCTACACCATCAAGTGATGATGATACACAAGATGAAACTGATCAGTTCCCTTTTGATATTCGAAAGCTTCTTAAGTACAGACATAAAGACCAACATTTTCGAATAGAGTGGACTGATGGAACAAGAACTTGGGAACCACAGGAAAATGTTCGACCAGATTTAGTTGACGAATACTTTGAGAAATATACAAAGAAAGGCCGCCTTAGAAAAAAGTAGTCCCTTCTGTTTTTATTGTGTGCACAGTACATGTACAGTGTTTGTACAGACTTTTTTTTGAATATAGTTTGATTCATTATTTGAAAGTTGTTTATATTACCGATATATATTAGTTTATTTGCTACGGAAAGAGTTATGGCAATTTCAAGGCTCCAACAGAGAAAGCGTTATGCATCAGTCAGATATTAATATTGGTTACCTTTGCTTCCCATGGAATTGACCTAGACTTATAAGGTTTATAGGAACAAAACTTAGCATTTGGTATTTGATAGTCATTACTTGGTTCAAGATTATTTCCTGTGCCTAGTGTTTTTATAGTGCTAATATGTGTCTGATCAACACATCCTCAGACTGTCACCATCTCAATGTTTTCCTTGATGTCTTTGTAGGTTTTGGTCAATGGCGTTGGTATCCTTTCTATATCTGCACTCTGGTCTGCCTGTTCCAAACAACAAATGCCCTCTCTACATCAGCTAAGCATGTACACACAGAGATCGACAATGCCATCCATCGCCTTAATTATGGAACCATTTTCAAGTCAATGGGTAATCTTCATTTCTCGAGAGAATACTGGTTACAGACCTTCCAGATTCCCATTCCAGATCGTATAACATATCCAAAAGGTTTTTCAGTAAACAAACAAGCTTGTACTAAACTTAATTGTCAATTTTTCCAGTCATTGTTACATCAAATTCATGGTATCCAGGTTGAGACATACAATCATGTTAACAGAACACTTCATTTTCTTAAATCTGTCATTCCCTATCATAAGATTGAACCCCGAAGAAAGACTCGATCCTTACTACCATTTGTTGGATCTCTTTCTAAAAGTCTCTTTGGTACTGCTACAATGGACGACGTAAATATTTTAGCCTCTCATATCAATGCTCTAACCAAAACTTCAAATAACATTGTAAATGCTCTTCAAAAGCACAATGAACATATCACGTCATTTATGTCAACAGCAAACAAGAGAATGGATAATCTACAATTTGGTATTTCAAATAACTTCAAAGCTATTAATCAACTTTCAAAAACATTTTTCTTCAATTTGCAACATCTTGAACTTGTCATTGAAAACACTACAGGCATATTAATCAATCAATTAGACACTGCAAGTCAATTGCGAGCAGAATTTGACAACCTGCATGGATCAATTTTAGCCTTAATTCAAGGTAAACTCACTCCCTATCTCATCTCAAAACAGAACATGCAACACTCTATTTCAGAAATTCAAAAATTGTTATCACACAAAGAGCCACATTTCTATCTTTCTCAAAAACAGCTTAACTGGTATTACCAAAAAGCAAAATTTTTCTATGTAAGACACAAAAGTTCCTTATACATCACAGTGAAATTTCCACTCACATCTCAAAGACTCCCACTATCATTATACAAAGTCATATCATACCCTGTACCAATCAACTCTACATCATCACATGCAACTAGTTTATTGAATCTCCCAACCTACTTTGCAGTCACTTCACACCAACAATTTTACACAACATTTACAGTCGCAGAAATTGCCACATGTCAAAATGATGATGATATTCACTCACAGGCACCTGACGTTATACATTTTTCTCAATATAAAAATAAATACCCTATATCTAACAATACACAAGGTACCCATCCCCGCCATCTTGGATTTATTTCAAACTGTCACATCAGCTGGAAGTTTTGCTTGAAACTCATCGGTAAAATTATTTTGCGATCCTCTCCGTCTTCCGATCGGTCATTCAACATCTAAGCTTACAACAAATTCAACCAAAACGATGCATTACAACTGTCATTAATAAAAATCACCCCTCGATCTGCATCTACTGCCTAAAATATGCGACAAAAGGCTAAAGGGTGGACGGAAGTTGACATAAATTGCATCATACTTTGGGTAATCCCTTCCAAATATAGCACTGATACGAATATTCAAAAGGCGTCTATTTTGAATTCGATCAACATACAAGTTAAAACTAAGAAAAGGGATACTATAAACAGTCAATTATATCTTTTGTTACACAAAGTTTATATAAACATGTTTATAAATGCCTATCTTTTGAAATATTGCAACAAACACACGGTGTAGGGAAATCTCATTTACATATAAGTGACAACTTCCGTCCACCCTTTAGCCTTTTGTCGCATATTTTAGGCAGTAGATGCAGATCGAGGGGTGATTTTTATTAATGACAGTTGTAATGCACCGTTTTGGTTGAATTGGTTGTAAGCTTAGATGTTGAATAACCGAACGGGAGACGGAGAGGATCGCAAAATAATTTTACCGATGAGTTTCAAGCAAAACTTCCAGCTGATGTGACAGTTTGAAATAAATCCAAGATGGCGGGGATGGGTACCTTGTGTATTATTAGATAGAGGGTATTTATTTTTATTATAAGAAAAATTTATAACGTCAGGTGCCTGTGTATTCACTGTACATTCAATAAGGCTCTAACCCCTGTTACTTCACCTTCTTGTATCATTGGCCTATTTGCAAACAACAAAAAGTGGATCAAAGATTTTTGTCATTTTAGATTTTTACAAAATGCCATAAAGTCAGATATTATTGAGCTTTCCAGTACTTCTGTTTTAGCCTACAACACATGGAATATTGATATGAATTGTCCAAACAAACAACAAATTTTGAAAGGTTGCAAGTTCTGCATATTGCACATTCCTTGTAGGTGCACTTTGACCACAAATTCTTTGTTTTATTCTCCAAGACTTGTTGATTGTCATAAAACTTTAGAAAATATAACCATCTCACACCCTGTTAATTTAGCACTTCTTCATGAATTTTTCAGCGATTCATCATTAAAATCCATTTTAGGTGACACTACATTTTTAGACCCCATTCAAGTTAATCTTCCAGACTTCAAAATTTACTCACATGATTATAATCAATTTTTGGCTGCAGATCAAAAAGCACACTTAAATTTGACAAAAATGGTTAATGTTGCAAAGAAAGATCAAATTATATTCAAATCTCTAGCAGAACCCTTACTCGAAGGAAACATAGCAATTGATTCATCATGGCCTACAGTTAGTGATATTGTAGACTTTGTAGCTCTTGGTATAGCCATTCTTGCTATTTTAGGATTCATTTTCATGTTTTTCAAAGTTCGGAAAATATTAGCAATCATTTCAATTTTTCAACAAGTTAAACAAGTAAAATCAGAATCAGCATTACCCTCTTTTGTATATAAACCTTTTCAACCTGCTACCTCATCACCAACAGAGTTTGAGTCTTTATTACAAGAATTTTCATGGAACCATGCATCAGTTTTGTTATCATCTATTGTCATCTCCGTTTTATTTGTATTTTCTATGTATCACTGGTTTTCAAAAAGAAACTTGAAATGTACCCAAATTATTTTAGAACTCACAACTGGTGGTGAATGTGTACTTGTACCTGTTTTAACATTACCATTGTGTCCATCATTTTGGCAAATAGACCCCCCATCACAAATTCATTCCATTTCTGTCAACCTTTCTTTATTTGCATCAAAAATGTTCATTAACTGGTCTGATTTTAGTGTTACAAATATAAAAGGTACCAGAGCAATCAATGTCAAATCTCAAATAAAACTTGATCTTTACACTGCATATAAAGCAAAGAGAATTACTGAACAGCCTTTTGATGTCCATATATTGATCTCTCATCATGGTTTATATCAACCACTGCCTCATTTTGGCACTTTTATTGTTGACTCAATGAATTTTAAAGAACATTCCCCATAGATCTTGTGTACATGTATGTGTTTCAACATTGTTGTATTTCACTTGATTTTATTTTTCCTATCTTCGACTCAAGATTTGTACAACATATGTTTTGTGAATTATACACAGAATCTGTGTTTAGTTTTTTTCTCCCCTGTTTGTTTTGTATATACATGTATATACCTATGACTTTTATTGCTTTGGCAATTTACTTAGTTTAAATTTATTCCACCAAGTTTCATTAGTTTTTCTGAATGTAGATTTTTGTATGTGATTTTTGTATGTACTTGTACATGTTGTAGTATAGAGTATTTTTTTTTCATTATAATATACATGAAGTGTGTCTATCAAGTTGTATTATGAATACCATTATTTGTTCATGTATTACATATAGTATTTTTTCCCAATCCTTAATCCTTTGCTGATTGTAATTCATTTGTTTAGCCTATGTTTATTGCCAGTTTTTCTTGTATATATACATTGATATTGATTTTTCAATACACTTTTCAATTTGTAAATATATATATATAAAAAAAAAAAAAAAAAAATCCATTTAACAATAACTACCAGTTAGTCACTTTGCTTTGGAGGACCAAAGCTTATTTTGGCAAGGGGGGTAAACTGTTATAGTTAAGTTTAAATTGATAAATTTTAAACTTTTAATGTAACAGTTATTAGAAACATGAATCAACAATTCATGATATTTCACTCTTCAATTAATTGACAAATGTTGTTATTTGAAATAGAAATTTGTGCGTTTATGACCTATAATTACGTATCAAAATTTAATAATTGAAATTAGTTTAATTAATTTATTTCGTTTAGAGCAATGAAATATCTCATAGTTACATTCTTTTAACTTAAATGGTGTTCTTACACAAATCTTATTTAAACTAATTTTCACTCCCAAGGTTTACTAGCACATCTTATGTAACATATAGAATGTCATTTTACATCAAAGAATTTTGACAGGCTGTTAGGTAGTAATGTAAACATTTACGTTTTTCGGTTTCTTTGGAAATAAATTCTTCGGCGCATTAGCTTGACACTTCGAAATTCTATGTAGATAAACTTATTTATTTTGTTTCGGCTTCAAGTTAATCCTGTCTTTGTTACAGGTCTTCTTTGCGGAAATGCGAGTAATTGTTGTAACACCTTCTTTGGCTTAGCTAATAGTGTCAAGCATCAAAGAAATTTTGCCGAAATTGGGCGTTAACCTTTTTAAAATGAGTTACCTGATTGGTCAATTTCAAGTCCGTAGAGTGACCGCGTTGGTAAGTGATTTTTACGAAATCACTTTCCAACTTGCGGCTCATTGAAATAAACATCTTTTAATTAATTCTACGGATTTTGATTTTGATTCCTCAGGTAAGCTCAAAATTATTTCTAAGTATTTTTTTTATTAATAATTATTTTGCAGAAAATCTTATTTTAAGATTATTTTTTTTTGAAAAGTTTTTCTTGTTATTTACTTGTAAAGAATTTGATTAATAAATCATAACAATTCTTAAATTATCAAATCAAAAATTCTGATCAACTTATATTAATTTTGTTCTTGAACTAAAAAGCGTTAGTAATTCGTTTCCTTTAATATATTAACTAGTTGCACGAGTTTTTCATACTACTTAAATTATTCTTTAATTTAAATTTTACCGCGCTGAATTAAAAGAACTCTTCTGTGCAAGGAGATAAACAAGTTAACGTATACGAAGTGAAAATAGAAATTTTATCCGCTAAATTCTAAAACATGTTAAAATCTTAAGTAATCATTTTATTCTTTCGATAATTCATTTCCGATCCATCATGTTATTACATAAGAAACATTTTATAGGTAAGCCTTGTGCTTGATTTCTTTTTATGTGTACTGTACGTTATTTTCACTCGTGTTTACATGTTTGTTTACATCATCATTTGTGTTTTCGATAATGATTCTAATCTCTTAAATTGTACAACTGTATATTTTTATATTTGTGATTTGAACAGACTTTCCAACTTGCGGCTCATTGAAATAAACATCTTTTAATTAATTCTACGGATTTTGATTTTGATTCCTCAGGTATTGTGAACGTGAGTATCTCACAGAGCCACAAATCAGCTGAGCTATTCCCCAAACATCACGACGGTGAAAACCATAGTGTGATACAGGTGTCGGGAATCAACTTAACAAATCAGTTTTTCCTTCACCAGTCACCTGTGTAAATTTCAGAATATTGGCTAAGTGGGAAGACACCGTACGTCTTCGTCTAATCGTACAACATGCCCATTTTCGATCTTACGGAAGAGATTTGTTATCTTGAAGAAAAGGCAAGAGAGAGAGAGAGAGAGAGAGAGAGAGAGAGAGAGAGTGCTTGTGTGTTAATTATATTACGTTTCAAATTAAAGTTTTATCACTGAACAATTGTTTCATTTAGGTTTTTATAGTCGGTCTTTTGAGCGGAATTTTATTTCAGGACTTCTCGTCCTTCGCCTGTCAATCAGTTTAAGTATAGCAGTACAGATCACGTCACTTACATAGCTAGAAGAAAATTATCGAATGAAAACGTTGTCTTTTGTGTACATAATAATTTTTCGTAAGAAATTGGTACATGTACATGTGCATGTATAGCTTAACTGAATAAAAAAAACTAATAGTCTTATTTTGACTATACACGCGATATTTTTTCAGGTAAGAGAAGCGATGACGGGTTACATGTAGGTGTGATTTGTGTATACGAACAAGTGCAGAAAATCATAGAATCAATATTTAAATGAATCAAAGTCCGTGTCGAAAAAATTTAACAGTTAATTTCAAGATTTCTAAACTGAAATTCATTGTTTATCTTATCATTAATTGCGTGTATTTTTACATTGTCTATTCACCAGGGGAATTTGATCGGCAACAGTACGCAATAAAGAATGATCATAAGAATTATGAATACAAAAATAGAACGATGCTTGTAAATTTAACAACTAGCCGAAAATCAAGAGAGCGAGAAAGGAAACTAAAGATATATCGGAAAAAGTCGGGGCAATTTTTTATAGCAATTTCAAATGGATTTAAAATATTTAATGGCTTCAATACAAGTTCATGTATAAAAATAATAAATTTTTAGATGCTTGTTAGAATTATTACCAGATCGCTGAATTAACAAACATATATCGGGTTAAAGTCAAACAGTTCTTTTAATCTATTGTAAGAATTGCATTTATCTAAAATAAATACGAATAATAACAGACTAATCAAAATTAAAACTACCCTCCGCTTCCTGGTTTTCCATGAGTACACGTTTCACGCAACATATCAAAAACGGGGGAACGAATGAAAGTTCTGATTTTAACTAGATTGAAATACATTTGTAATATATCATATAAATAAGGAAAAAAGGCTCGTCATAATTACCACCTTGCTGAAGTCAATCGGGCAAAAACTAAACAAAATTATATCGAGAAAATCAGAGCGTTCAGGCCACGCCTACATCATTAATAAAGCGCGCAAACCGTTCACAACGCGTGCAGCTATTTTTAGTTTAAAAAATATTTATTCAGTAATTTGCATCATACATATTAAAATTACATTTCATAAAGATTGAGAAACAAGCCAAAAGGCTTATGTTAATCTCGCTCTCGTCAGTTGACAAATGAGAGGTGAACAAAATTTTCAAATACAATAACATTGCACTTGAATATTAATTGGGAAAATGTAAGGAAAAGAAGAAAATGAGATTGAATGGTGAGAAAAGAATAGCTGGAATTGAGTATTGAGACAACTGTAACAATCCAATAGATAATGTCTATACTAATCGACAAAAGTTACTTCTATACTACTATATTAAAATAATAGACTCGAATTTTTGGGCTTTAATACCGAGAAATCAGAGAAGTACTGTCTTTTGTTTTATATATTTTAAACATCATTGGTACTTGAAGATTACCAATTTGTTTTTATTTTTCCTCAATCAAGCTTCGCTAATTAATAATCAACAAAATTTCCAAAAAGAATCCGGAAATCACCTGGATTTTTTTGATTTTACAATCTTGCGCATGCGTATTACATTCACGCTTAATCACGGGAGGCTCTTTAGTTCATGTTTCCACAATATCACATTTGCATGGATAAACTCATAAACGAAAATACAAATACTTGTAAATTTTCATTGGAAATTTGCTATATATTCTGTTCATCAAAGAAAATACGGGAGATAACTCTCACTCAGTGCATTTAATATGAAAAATCCCGAGAGTTCCGAATGTCAACATGGTGTGAAAAAAGTTGGTGAAAAATTCTTCATTAATATGAATTAAATTTTCAGATGAAAGGTATTTACAGCCTCAGAATGGTTTGTTATGAATAATATAATTTGACTGTTATTTTCAATGCAGCTTCATTAATTTTCTCCAAAATCGTTTCGGAGCGATTCTGCAATTTTTTTGCTACATTACGGGTATATCGGAGGCATTAATTTTAACTGTGGTGAAGGCCTGTCCCGAGACACAGTTAGATTATTCTAATTAAGCAGCTCAGAGTGTAGTGAAATTATTAATAGCATTATTGTAGGCCTAAAGCTTGGTTATGTAAATGTCAACAATACGGTATGTCGATGTATCTATTTCGTAAATTTCCGATATCGTATGCAATTTCAACCCGTGCACGCACGGGTCAAAGTCTAGTATACATGTATTAATATTGAAACATAATGTTGTTAAATAACTATAAATAAGCATTTTATATCTGTGAACATACAGGTACATACAAATATGTTCTTTAATGTGATACAATAGTTATAGTAAGACAACAGGTGAACTCAGAACCTTTTACTTTCAACAAGAAATTTCTGGACATGGTAAAAAATATTGTTGTTTTCACTTTCGGATAAATTAGCATTACCATATAACAATAATTCAACATTAAGAAAATACGTAAGTGTCAGGATTGTATTGATCCTAAGACTTGAATATGTATTACAATGTAATAAAAAATGGTCAGTACTTTCAACTTCGTCGCAAATACAAAGAGGCGAGTTGATTAATTTTCTTTGAAACAAATGAAGATTAAGACCACTGCATTCTAGTCTTAGTTTGGAGTGAAGAGTTTGGCCTATTCTGGTACCGAAATAAAAATAATTTGGGATTTTGATCCTACTGGTATATAAGTATGTCTTAAAGAAATGTAATGAAGGATTTGATTGCCCATTTTTAGGTAAAGCATTCCATTGTCTTATTGTAGCCGGAAAAAATGAATTAAAATAAAGCTTAGTTCTTGTATTGATTTCCCGCAGTAGGTGCGTTGTTCTTGTGTTGTAGTTATGTCCTTGAGTTTTTTGTGATTGGATATTGGTAGATAAGTAATTAGGAGCCATATTGTGAAATATTTTATGAAGCTGGATAAGACGATGATTTTCTCTACGTTTCGATAATGGTTCCCATCCTGTTTCTTTATATAGCAGATGTCTGGATGCCAGTCTATTCCCTCCCGTAACTATTCTGGCTGCTTCCAATTGTATACTTTCTATCTTATTGACCAAGTATTCTGGTATGTTGTCCCATATAATGTCTGCGTATTCTAAGACTGGTCTTACAAATGAAAAATACAATTTTTGCAAAGATTTCCTATCAAGAATATACTTGAGTCTTCGCAGCATACCAAGACGCGAATGGGCTTTTTTAACTGTTTCATCTAAATGTAAATTCCAAGACAAATTACTACTAAGAATAATTCCTAGGTGTTTATGGGTTTCTACTTCTGTAAGGTGAACATTATAAAATATAAGTGAGGGGTGAAAGGGTTTCTTGACTTTATTGGATATGGTTAGACATTCAGTTTTGGTTGGGTTAAAAGACACAAGCCACTGTTTTGACCATTTATGTATTTTTTCAAGGTCTGTATTCAATAAACATGCTGAAGTGTCAGCATTATCAACAACAATGTAAAGTGACGTATCGTCAGCAAACAATTTGACCATACATTTAATATTGGTGACCAAGTCATTTATATATATAAGAAAAAGTAAAGGACCAAGTATGCAACTTTGGGGTACCCCAGCCTTAATATGGCCTATGTTTGATTTGCTGCCATTGATTACGACGTACTGTTTTCTGTCATGTAGGTAATTTCTAAACCATTCGAGTAATTCTCCTCGAACTCCAACTTTTTCAAGCTTGTACAGTAGACCACTGTGCCATACTTTGTCAAAAGCCTAACTTATATCGAAAAATACTACTCTAACTTCTTTACCCTGATCGACCGCTTTGTAAAAATCACTTGTCATACTTAATAACTGATTGATCGTAGAATCATTTGGTCTAAAGCCAGATTGGTGAGGTGTAAGAATATCGTTGGCGAGAATAAAGTTGAATAAATATTTAAAAATACAAGTTTCCATACATTTACCAAGAACACTTAATAATGATATCGGCCTATAATTGCTAACGATATTGCTAACGCCTTTTTTGAATACAGGAATAACGTTTGCAATTTTCCATTGGGCAGGGACGGTAGACTTATGAAGCGATAAATTGAAAAACTTGCTTAGTGGTTCGGCAATAGCTTGCGAAGCTTTTTTTAGTAATTAGTTGGGTTAATACAATCCGACCCGGTAGCCTTGCTAGTGTCTAGTGTTTCTAAAACATCTTTAACGTCTTGTTTAGAGATCGCTATTTTCGAAATGGTACACGTGTCGTTAAAACTATCGTAGTTTGGCAACTCAGTACTTTCGTCGTTAACTACTGATTGTGAACAGAAATAATTGTTAAATAAATCTGCTTTAATTTTTTTGTCACTTATTGGTAGGCTGTGTTCCTCACTTTTAATTGGAGGATACGTACTTGAATTTTTAGAACCGATGATTTTTCTTAATATCGTCCAAAATTGTTTAGAGCTTAAGTTACCTGTTTTTAATATATTCGAAACCTTATCATAATATGTTTGTTTTGCATTTCTTATTTTATTTACACATTCATTTCTTGGTTTTCTATATTTTGCCCAGTCATAGGGAGAATTTGTTGTTTTAGCAATAAGATGAAGACGTTTTCTAGCTCAGTGTTTGAAAAGGACCAAATTTTTCTCTTATATGTTCTTGATTGGGATTTCGGTAGTTTTAGTACACAAAAGATTGGACAATGGTATCTTATATTGCTCGGAAGAATATTATCTCCAACACCTGAGATTTCAATAATATCTTTATCATTAACAACTAGTAGGTCCAGTAGAGTTGCGGAATTTTCAGTGAAATGCGTGCATTCGGATATAAGTTGAGACATACCCTGATCGCTTATGATATCAGCTATTTTTGAATCGCGTGTATTGTTTAAATTACAGTTAAAGTCCCCAGTGATGATTATATTATTGATATTTGTGTCTTTGGCTTTTTCCATCGAGTAAGCTATATACTCCCATTTACTAGCTTCTGAGTTGGGTGGTCGATAAAAAGTCCCTATAAGAAATTTCATTTTATATATAAAACACTCTAGCCAAATGCATTCTATTTGTTGAACTTCTAAATCTTGTCTGCGTTTGCATGAAATATGATTTTTTGCATAGATAATTACGCCACCGTATCTATTTTCCTCCCTGTCACGTCTAAATGGTTCTTGAAAGCCTTGGAGTAATATGTCTTGGGATAAAATGTTTTTATCTAACCAGGTTTCGTTTAAAGTTATAATATCGAATTTATTTTTAGCAAAGCGTACCGTGCAAGAAGCGAACCGTACCGTTCACAAAACGAACCGTACCGTTCACAAAGCGAACCGTATCGTTCACAAAGCGAAACTTACCGTTCAAAAAGCGTACCGAACCGAACCGTGCAACTGGTGTAGTAGCACGTTTCTGGCACATGTGCTTGCGGACAGGACCATGCACTACCACTACCCCCCCCCCTTTCCATTTTTTTACTATATTTTTTTTTAATTATTTTTCATTTATTATCGTTAATAACCCCTTATATATGTCTGAAGTCGAAAAATAACAGAAATATATTGACTCTGTGGCATTTTATATTCACACTCGTTTCCCCTAAATATATATAGTATGGTGTTCCGATGTGGCCGCTTCGACCTTCGCACTTTCGCCTTAAGGTCGAAGATGCGAGAGTGCGAAGTTGCGACGGCGAAAGTGCGAAGGTGCGAAGGCGAAGGAGCGAAAGTGCGAAGATGCGACGGGGAAGCGCGAAGATGCGAAGGCGAAAGTGCGAAGTTGCGAAGGGAAGGAGCGATACTACTATCGCTCCCTCACCTTCGCAACTTCGCACTCTCGCCTTCGCAATTTCGCACTTTCGCCTTCGCCTTTTTTTTATTGCATAACAAGTTTCGGTTGATTACATAGAAACTTCGCACTTTCGCCTTCGCCTTTTTTAATTGCGTTCAGCAATTCTCGGTCGATTACATAGAAATTGATGCAGGTAACGTACTTGCCCGAGATTTGCCGAGCACTCTCGGATCTTATTGGTACGCATGCGCTAGGCCATCGTGCTTACTAAATGCTTATTTATCTTTACCTTGTTATGTGACATATATGTGTACCAGTGCTGGCTATGCCTATTCATAATATAATCCACTGTAACATATGAATTTCAGTATGCGACCTTCCTTGTTCATTCACGGATCTAGAGGATGAGAGGGGTCCGACCCCCTCCCTCCCCAGCGCCTCGTAAATTCAATATTATTAATTTCAAACAGTAAAGGAGGAGAGGGGGTCAGGACCCCACCCACCACCCTCTGGAAAATTTAATATTAATTTCAAATAGTAAATTTACCAAAAATATGCTTGGGAACCTCCACTTCCCCACAACAAATACAATTATCCCTCGGACCCCTCCCCTCGAAAAAATTATGGAACTGCGCAGGCTGTTGAAAAAAAAATCTTAAAAAGTTCGTCCTTTGCCGCAGATGTTATTTTATACAGCTAAAATTATCTTTAAACGATAGAGAAGTCCACACACATAAAAAGGCGAAGGCGAAAGTGCGAAGGTGCGAAGGCGAGAGTGCGAAGTTGCGAAGGCGAGGGAGCAATAGTCGTATCGCTCCTTCGCCTTCGCAACTTCGCACTTTCGCCTTCGCATCTTCGCGCTTAGCCGTCGCATCTTCGCACTTTCGCCCCTTCGCCTTCGCAACTTCGCGCTTTCGCATTCGCATCTTCGCACTCTCGCATCTTCGCCCTTAAAGGTGAAAGTGCGAAGGTCGAAGTGGCCCCATCGGAACACCATAATAAAGAGAGAAGGTAAGCAACTACCGTTTGTTTACATTGAGGTACCACCTGGGAAATTCAAACGATTACTATATCAAAAATCGCTATACCTTTGGTGTCATCTATTTTTCTCACTTCCACACATACCCTTCTATCTGAAAACTGACATAAATAAGGAAATATTGTAATATATCCATTAACTAAACATTTGTCACTCGCGACCGCGATATTTTGAAACGTTCCTAGTAAACGCTACGGAAGTAAGTTGCACAGCGACATCTATGCTAAGAACGATAACTTTCCCCGGGTTCCGAATGTCATTGACTTAACGGTAACACACGAGAGGCTCGGAAAAAAGTTCGGGAAAAAGTTTTGGCGCTGAAAATTCTCCAACTTGAAAAGAAGTTTTAGGCGAAAATACATCCAAGATGAACGATAAGCAACACCCACCAAAAATGATATGGCTAATGAACAGTTGAGACCATGGAACAGTCAATGAATTCGTGTAATTACAAGAAATTAAAGTGAAATATCCAGGTGAGGCCTCTAGTATTTCTCATTCTGTTGGAAATTTTGTCAACAAATATTTAAAAAATGTTAACATAAAAAATAGACGTTGCAAGGACAACTTGGCGAAAATGACAAAATGTTATTATGGCATTAAATAGAAAATGGTGACAAAAGCTTTTAATGACTTTAAAACATTTCCATTGCAAATCCCTGAAGATTTTTTTTGTGTTTTCAAAGTTCTCAAATGCTCTAACATTAGGACATTTCAGTGGTGTGGTGATGAATAAAAAAAAGTTATTGTATTTTGGGCCAACTTTTTTTCGGGTCTCTCGTGTGTTACCGTTAGGTCAATGACATTCGGAACCCGGGAAAAGTTATCGTTCTTAGCATAGATGTCGCTGTGCAACTTACTTCCGTAGCGTTTACTAGGAACGTTTCAAAATATCGCGGTCGCGAGTGACAAATGTTTAGTTATTGGATAGATTACAATACAGCATCCTAATTTATGTCAGTTTTCAGATATAAGGGTATGTGTGGAAGTGAGAAAAATAGATGACACCAAAGGTATAGCGATTTTTGATATAGTAATCGTTTGAATTTCCCAGGTGGTACCTCAATGTAAACAAAAGGGAGTTGCTTACCTTCTCTCTTTATATATATAGGGGAAACGAGTGTGAATATAAAATGCCACAGAGTCGCGATATTTCTGTTATTTTTCCACTTCAGACATATATAGGGGGTTGTTAATGATAATAAATAAAAAAATAAAGAAAAAAAAATAAAGAAAAAAATTGGAAAGGGGGGGGGGGGTAGTGCACCGTGGCGGTCCTGTCCACAAGCACCTGTGGTTTCAGGGTCTGTTAGTCTGTCTGTTAGTTGGAAAAAACCCCCAAAGAAAAGGTTCTTTAAAAGCAGGGACGGTCGCAATATATATTTTAAAGTCACAGATCGTACTTCGCTTATCGAATAACGTTATTATATTTAAGGTGGTATGGAACATCTGTCGATATTAATGTAAATTAAATTTCATTATAATTGAAATACTTTCACTGGCTGAAAATTTTCAAATTCAACAATATTTAACAAAAATTCAACAATATTAATATATATATATATATATATATATATATATATATATATATATATATATATATATATATATATATATATATATACACTCTTGATTTTATTATTTATTTAGATAAATAGTAGGTCACAACATGGAAGTGTCCCAAACTACCTTCAGGTGGCATAACACATCATCACAAAACGGCTGACCTCTGATCGAAACGACATTTCGTTTAATTAAAAAGATTTAATGGACGGGAAGATGTAACTTACTCTAAAGTCGAGAGGATAAAGTGTCAGGCTAGTGTTCCTTACATCCCGAGTTCGAATCCCACCGGGGCTTTTGTTGTTACTTACTGAACTAAATTTTTTAGATATTCATTTTTTATTCCCAAACTACAAATTTTTCGCTTATTTGACATTTATCATTATATCTTTCATAATCAAATAATTTACTTTTAGTTTAAGTGACTTTTTCTAGGTGTGTTTTCCACCTTAATGTGAAGAAATTCGTTAGAAACTGTTAATAGACCCGCCCATTTAACAAATACATGAATTCCTAGCACTTGGAGACAAACGTGGGAGAAAGAAAGTTGTGCTTGCAAGTTAAAAATTACAGAGTTATTTTAGAACAAACGGGGCGATGTTAACGTACAAATTGAAACGATGTTAGTGGTAACCCCCCCTCCCCAAGAAAAAGCTTTCCAAAAACAGGGAAGGGCGCATATAGTCAAGTTTGATTGTTCTTCGCCCATCGAATAATGTTAATCAGATTTGTTGTGAAGAAATTCGACAGATAACGGTAACTTTCACGAAATAAAGCGAAACTTTCGCGAATAAACGCGAAAGTTTCGTGTTATATCGCGAAGGTTTCGCGATAAAACGCAAAACATTCGCGTTTATTCGCGAAAGGTTTGCAAATAAATGCGTTAGTTTCGATGCACGCGAAACGTTAATATAAATGTGATCATTTCATACAAGAACCCTTTTGAAGAACAATAATTGAAAATAAACACATTATTATTATATAATCAGTCTAACTTTGATTTATCAAACAAAATACTAGTAATCTTTTTTATATATACATGTAGATATAAATAAATCTGATAAAACTTCATAAAACTGTTAGATGTTAGATGTTTCAAGTAAATAAGCAGGTAGAACATCATTTTTCATTTGCGACCCTGTGTTTGAACTGACATTCATTAATTATCTTTTTTCATCTCAAATTAATAAAAATTCAAACGTGGGAAATCTTTAAAATCTTAGTACTGATTTTTAACGACATAAGTGATAAATTTAGAGACAAATATACGTTATAGCTTAAAAAATGTACTGATTGAACTTATTTCAATTCAGAGCTTGACTTATATTTCTGATATAAAACCGTCAAACTAGACGTTAATTATGTCGCGGCGATATAACATCTATAACGTTTTGAACAGTGATATCATTTCAATTTTACCATGATATTTGATAAAACTTTTAATTCGAATTAGAATTTTTATCATGCAAATGTTGATGCCTCATTTTCTATAAATCAGCGCTTATAAGAATATGAAAAGGGCGATGCATTACTAGTATGTCGTTTGAAAATCAATACTAATATTGAAAAGATTTTACACGTTTGAATTTATATTCATTTGTATGAAGTTTTATCAGATTTATTTATATCTATATATAAAAAGTTATTATTTTGTTTTATTTAAAACTAAAATGTGTTTGTTTTCAATCATTGTTCTTCATAAAGGTTATTGAATGAAATGACAATATTTCATATTAAAGTTTCGCGTTTATTCGCGAAACTTTCGCGATATAACGCAAAACTTTCGCGTTTTTTCGCGACAGTTACGCGTTTTATTCGCGAAAGGGTTTTTTTCAGCATTTTTTTCAGAGAAAGTAACGCGTTTATTTATTATATCAAGAAAGTTTTGCGTTTTTTTGTTAAAGTTTCGCGTTTATTCGCGAATATTTTTTTTTGTATGTTTGAAAGCACATGCACACTTGTAAAAGTAAGTGTGTCATAGGTCGATTAATGTTCAATTAAATGCAATTTCTGTAATATTTATTGTCAATATTTGTTGTAAATTAAATTGATGCTTTAAAAGTGATTGAATTTATCGATGAAGCACTATGATGAAAAATGTAATCGCAAATTCGGAACATGTTTAAAATATCTTTGGACAGCATTGTGTTTTGTTTACACCATAAAAATCCCCCCAAAATGCGATTATTGTAGAGTTTTGAATCGGCTTTCTGTTATTTTTTATTATTTACTACTTGTGTGAATTAACTTTACTCATCTTTGATATATATATATATATATATATATATATATATATATATATATATATATATATATATATATATATATATATATATATAGCCGGCCAGGGCTTGAACTCATGACCTCTGGAACCCATTCTCCTAGCAGTGAGCGGCCACCACGCTAACCACTCGGCCATCTAGGCAAGACAAAAAAATCTTGCTTTCGATGACGAACGGAACCTAGCACGCTGGTCGCTCACTACACGGTCGTTTGAGATACAGGTGGAATACAGTTAAACGACAATTTGAGAGGATCGGGACGATACACATTGCATAGATATATACATATATAAGCACAAACATTGCAATAACTCTCAAATTGACATATACCTGCCCATAGTGAATGATAGAGATATACATAAAGCACAGAGAAATCACCTTTTTGGAGCTCCACCTCCGCCCCGGCCAGGGCTTGAACTCACGACCTCTGTAACCCATTCTCCTAGCAGTGAGCGGCCACCGCGTTAACCACTCGGCCATCTAGGCAAGACAAAAAAGACAGCGTGCTAGGTTCCGTTCGTCATCGAAAGCAAGATTTTTTTGTCTTGCCTATATATATAAGAATTTTTCATAGAAATATGTAGAGTAAATCATTTGAAATCTTCTCAGAAACTAATCAGCCAGAAAAGCTGAAAATTGTGTGGAAGCACCCTCGGGTAGGATAGATTTCATTTTTTTCAAAACATGATCCCCAGGGGTAGAGTGGGGCCACGATGGGGGGGTGGGGGTTATAATTTTTTCATAGGAATATTTAGAGTAAATATTTGAAAATTTTCTTCTCAGGAACCAATCAGCAGAAAAGCTGAAACTTGTGGAAGCATCCTCAGGTAGGGTAGATTCAAGCTTATTTAAACCATGATCCCTGGTTGTAGGGTGGGGCCACAATGGGGGTGAATTTTTGCATACAAATATATAGAGAAAAGTCTTCTTCCTAAAAACTGATTTTCCAAAAAAGCTGAAAGTTGTGTGGAAGCATCCTCAGGTAGGGTAGATTCAAGTTTGTGAAAATCATTATCCCATAGGGGGGGGGGGGGGGGTAGAGTGGGGCCACATTGGGGGGTTGGAGTTTTACATAGGAATATATAGAGAGAAGTCGTTAAATTTCTTCTTCTAAAAACCATTTGCCAGGAAAGCTGTAATTTAGGTGAAAGCAACCTCAGATATAAATGTAGATTCGAATTTGTCAAAATCAGAATCTTGAGGAGAAGGGTTGGGCCCCATTGGGGATCCAATTTTACAAAGAAAAATATTTTAATTATTCACAAAAACTGAAATATTATAATATATGGTTTTACTTATATGCAAGCATTTTGAAATACTTCTGATTGTTTAATATTGTTTAGAATTTGGCCCCTGGACGATTCTTGGTCCTCACAAGGGGTTCAGAGTTTGATGTATATTTATATTCCATATATAAATGATTGTTTAGGATCATTTTGAGAACTGCAATGCTCCATATGTGATGTGATTATAAAATCATCCTGTTAGAAAAGGGACTTGATTATGAAAATAAGAATTTCCAGGTGGAAAATGGATTTTTATTTATACAGGATCTACAGGTATATATATACGTATTATACAACATTGTCCAGCTTTTTAGTATCATGACTCCATCAAGTTGATCTTAACATGCCTATTGTTGCTCAAGTGAGCAAGATGGTCCATGGGCCTCTTGTTACAATAGTTGTCATACATTTAAAAGAAATCTCTTGGGTATAAATGAAAAAATATAAGGAAAATGCAAAATTTTAGCGCTTTTCAACAAATTCTTAATGGGTCGTATAGAAAAAGGTGTTAACTTTCGAGTCGACCCTTTAAGAAATTGGGGCGGTAAATAAATGTTTGATCTTAAAAACATATCATCATAACATCTAGAGTAGAAAAAAAATTAGACTTGATCTCATTAAAATGCAACGTATACCGTCTAAGCTTTCCACAGTTTAAACACTTGCAATGATGCTTAAGGAAAATGATAATTCGTAATTTTTGCCATTTTTTGCTTTTACTAGTAAAAAAAGAACTTACAACGTGGTCGTCATGGTCCACCTGCCCTGTAACTTGTGCTGATGGGTATCAGTCGAGAAACAGAAAATGTGATCTGGATGATGATGAAAAACATTTGTGTGATCATGAAGAAAACGAGAAAAGAAAATGCAAAACAAACATAGAATGTCCTAGTATGTACAACAACGATAATATTGCTGATAATTTTGTTTTACTTTAATTTACAAAGGTGACAAGATACTTCACAATCATTTCATATTAAGCATTTTATATTCAACTCTGCAGACAATCTTTCAAAACATTTTGTAAAAAAGTCAACAAAAGGCGTAGCATTTTTTAAAGAATTAGAAAATTGTTTTTTTCTCTAACAATCTCCACAATAAAACTTCAAAGTTAAGAAAGGAAACACTAATTCCTGAAAATTAAAACACTAAACACTCGATCATGCTGTGGTACTAAACATGCAGTTGATGGGACTTGGTCCGATTGGGCGCCGTGGGGTCAATGTTCTAATACTTGTGGACCAGGGCAGGAAACTAGAACAAGAACGTGTACAAATCCGACCCCAGCGCATGGAGGCAGAAAATGTCCTGGGGAGGGTTCTGAAAGCCGCCCAGGCTGCATTGGGTGTCCAGGTAAGACATTCAATCAATCAAAATCAATCAATCAATCAATCAATCAATCAATCCTGATCAATCATTCAAGCCATAGATCGATTCACTGAGGGATGTGATAGGGTTCTAGACCCAGCATCGGACGCACATGCCTGCTGCTGCTCTTGCTCATCAAGTCATACCTTAAATCACGATTTCAAAATGTAGGGGGCAAAGTGGTGACGCCGTGGTCCAACTGGGGACGGTGCTCAGTGTCTTGTGGAGAAGGAACGCAGACCAGATCCAGAGATTGTAACCTGACAGCTGACGAAGCAGCTCGACATCAATGTCATTTCACAGATCAACAGTCACAAAAGTGCTCGGAGCCGCCTTGTCCAAGTATGAATTGATTATATTTATCCCCCAAATTGTATTGCAGACATGTTGGTTTTTTCTTTAATGATCAAATGCACGACGCCATGGTGTCACAATGTGTGTCCTTCATGTAATGAGAAACAACACAAGCCAGGTAACCGCGGATGACTGGGCATCGGAAGTGCTGATCTAGACTATGCATGAGATAGTTGCTTGAATTCGTTGCAGTTGATGGGGCTTGGTCCGATTGGGCGCCGTGGGGTCAATGTTCTAATACTTGTGGACCAGGGCAGGAAACTAGAACGAGAACGTGTACAAATCCGACCCCAGCGCATGGAGGCAGAAAATGTCCTGGGGAGGGTTCTGAAAGCCGCCCAGGCTGCATTGGGTGTCCAGGTAAGACATTCAATCAATCAATCAATCAATCAATCAATCAATCAATCCTGATCAATCATTCAAGCCATAGATCGATTCACTGAGGGATGTGATAGGGTTCTAGACCCAGCATCGGACGCACATGCCTGCTGCTGCTCTTGCTCATCAAGTCATACCTTAAATCACGATTTCAAAATGTAGGGGGCAAAGTGGTGACGCCGTGGTCCAACTGGGGACGGTGCTCAGTGTCTTGTGGAGAAGGAACGCAGACCAGATCCAGAGATTGTAACCTGACAGCTGACGAAGCAGCTCGACATCAATGTCATTTCACAGATCAACAGTCACAAAAGTGCTCGGAGCCGCCTTGTCCAAGTATGAATTGATTATATTTATCCCCCAAATTGTATTGCAGACATGTTAGTTTTTTCTTTAATGATCAAATGCACGACGCCATG
This sequence comes from Magallana ariakensis, assembly GCA_020458035.1. Taxonomy (NCBI): domain Eukaryota; kingdom Metazoa; phylum Mollusca; class Bivalvia; order Ostreida; family Ostreidae; genus Magallana; species Magallana ariakensis. The sequence continues at coordinate 21,028,303 of CM035819.1, read as the reverse complement.
GTGTCACAATGTGTGTCCTTCATGTAATGAGAAACAACACAAGCCAGGTAACCGCGGATGACTGGGCATCGGAAGTGCTGATCTAGACTATGCATGAGATAGTTGCTTGAATTCGTTGCAGTTGATGGGGCTTGGTCCGATTGGGCGCCGTGGGGTCAATGTTCTAATACTTGTGGACCAGGGCAGGAAACTAGAACGAGAACGTGTACAAATCCGACCCCAGCGCATGGAGGCAGAAAATGTCCTGGGGAGGGTTCTGAAAGCCGCCCAGGCTGCATTGGGTGTCCAGGTAAGACATTCAATCAATCAATCAATCAATCAATCAATCCTGATCAATCATTCAAGCCATAGATCGATTCACTGAGGGATGTGATAGGGTTCTAGACCCAGCATCGGACGCACATGCCTGCTGCTGCTCTTGCTCATCAAGTCATACCTTAAATCACGATTTCAAAATGTAGGGGGCAAAGTGGTGACGCCGTGGTCCAACTGGGGACGGTGCTCAGTGTCTTGTGGAGAAGGAACGCAGACCAGATCCAGAGATTGAAACCTGACAGCTGACGAAGCAGCTCGACATCAATGTCATTTCACAGATCAACAGTCACAAAAGTGCTCGGAGCCGCCTTGTCCAAGTATGAATTTTCATACTTTTAAATACATGTCAGTTATATTTTCATTTTATCGTAACATCAAAGACAAATGATTTTTTTCATATTGTTCAAGTTGACGGACATTGGGGTCCATGGACATCCTGGGGTGAATGCTGTGTTAGCAGTCGCTATAGAAAAAGAGAGTGCAACAACCCACCACCAAAATATGGAGGGAGTTGCCATGGCACATTTCTTGAAGCTTCAACTTGCTTAGGTTGCCCAGGTAATTAGCATTCAATTTTATGTTATCGTTTTTTAGCTTACTATTGGCGTAGGAGCAGGTATCTTATCTACGCTGTAACTTGTCATTAATGCATTACACGTAATTGGGTGTTACATCTGGGGATACACGAGGACTTAACAGTTTGAAATTGAATCTGGGCGATAAATTTCAAATGGCCGAGGACGTTAAGGTTTCTGGAGCTGGTGCCCCTTGTAAGCAATATCTAAGTTAATCCTTATCATTTTTTATTGGTGATGTATTTTGTGCTGGTTAAAAAAACCCTTTTAAAACAAGTTAAGATATCACACCTGTAACTGTTTTCACTGTATACATGTAACACTATAGAGGGAAAAAATTCTTAAAAATCAGTTTTTATTTTACTTGACAAAATATACGGAGGGATTGTTATTTGTCATCTATCTCATCCGTTATTATCAAAAAGGGGCACACGAAACGGCATTTTCTCAAAATATCTAACTCCAAACAGGTCTACCATCAGAACCACGTGTTTTCCGTTTGTATGTAAACAGACTGTACACTCCCCAGGAAGCTGCTGCATGTGCCCTGAAAGAAGTAGTCCCTGTGAAAAAAGATTATCATCTAACAAAATACATGAAATATCCTATTCAGTGGTACAACAATTTTCAAAACTAAGTAAAGGAAAATGTAAAAATGCAGTCATGGAAAAAAAAATTCTGAAGTATATATGGAACTACAATTGACTAAGTTCATTTTGATTGGTCGAATACAGGTTTACCATGTTTTGATTGGTCGAATACCGGTTTGTCATGGTAGCTCGCTATGATTAAATGATAAACAAGTTGCGACATGGTCAAAATAGGAAGCCGCCAAGTTACGATTTTTATAACGTTTAAGCTTTTTCATCCAATCTCTAATGAATTAAGTAGCTAGTTTTTTTTTACACAAAAGGACTTACATCTACCATTGTTGCTAAGTAAAATAAAAAAGACGAGGTGGGCGAGAGTGATTGTTAGACAACCAAGCAGGGTATTGGTGGTCAATCAGCTTAAGATCCGGTAATAAGTAACATTTTTTTTTCAGAAGGGTAGAGTGTTTATTGTAATGATTAAAGTTTGATATAAAGTTCAATTTGTTTTAATTAACTCCCCGTAGTCATTTTATATAATATACATTGTACTTGCAATAATGTAGTTTCCTCAATAGTCGTTGAATATCAATTTCCGGGTTGTTTTTTTTTTCATTGTTTAGGTGACCGACGAAATTAAAAGTTCTAATTTGAAAAAAGAAATAATTCCGTTATTTATTATAAAAAAAACATTGAGTCTGTCATTTTTACAATATCTATGAAAATTGATTACCACAAACATTAATGAAACATCGAACATAAATGCTTATTACTCTCAGAGATTATACACGACATGTATACATGATGCGTCGCTTTGATGAGCTTTAAGATCTTTGATTACCTAGGGGTTTGTTTTCAATTAAACATCGGGGGGTTTTTTTCTTCTAATTTTGGCAATTGTATAATAAGCAGGTATAAAGGTTGCATGTAATCTTTATTCACACATGAATAAATGTTGTACCCTCTTTGTTTATTTTGGTTTATATTCCTTGAAGGGAATTGGCCAACTCCTACATGGACAGTTTGGTCATCTTGTTCGGTTACCTGTGGTATTGGAAAACGTGAAAGAACTCGTTCCTGTGACATGCCAATAACGGAAGCCGTCAAATACAGGTGTTTTGAGAAAGATACCGAAACTGAAAAATGCTCTCAACTTCCCTGTACAGGTACGTATAAAAAAATAAATAAAAGTAGGCGTTGCCGAAATCGATGCAGTGAGACAGGCTATTTTTTTATTAAATATATAAAAACCGTTGTAAGCTGAATCTTTATTTTACAAAACAACGTCTCTAGCCATACGTTTAAAAGGCTGTCTTGCATTAATTTTTTTTTAATTTTACAAACAGCTCTGAACGGCAGCAGTTTATTACTCTTATATCGACCAGTGTGTTATGCATATCGTTGTTGTTGTTGGGTTTTTGTTTGTTTTTTTTTTTGCTTGTTTTTTTTTTAATCAAAAAAAATCTCATTTAGGAATTTATGAACATCAAATTATAATTCATTTTTTAAATAATTAATAAAACATCACTAAGATTGATGACCATCTCAACAAACTCCGCCTCGTTGAATAAAATATAAATTAAGCTGAAAATCACTGCAAGTCCTTTTTTTCAACAAGCAGTGTAAGAATGTAGTACATGTATAAACAAGATAGCGCGAAGTGGTGAATTACGGTTTGGAAAGGGATTTTGCTCATATATATGCAATATCTTTGACATTAAACAGAGAAACTAAATTCAAGGTCGCTTACTATAAACCCTATACTTATATACCTGTAGTCTTTTCAAAAGATATGACCATTAGGCCAAGAGGCCAAGGGAAAAAGAAAGAATCCAACAGTGGATTTCAAAGCTATGACCTAAGGCTTAACATTTGACATAGGAGCATGGTTCAAAGATATTGTACACCTTTTCACCACAAGCACTATTGTTTACAATATAAGAAAGATAGGGTTAAGGTTACTGATATATGATTCTATATAGAGGTCTGATATGATATCTTTTACCTAAAAAAATTGTTCAAGATCACTGCATACACTTTACCTGTATGTGCCAGATTGGAGAGAGAATATATATGGTTTGGGCAAGGCTTGAACAATTTTATTTGACCCTAGCATTAGCTAGACCTAGAACCTTGGTTCAAGGTCGATGCAAATCCTGTGAAGTATGAGCCGTGTTTGGACAATGGGTGAGAATATATGCTCTGGACAAATAATATCGGGCGGTCGGTCAGACTGACAGACTGGCAAACTGTTCTCTACAAAACTATTAGACAGCAAATTGACAATAATTCTTTATGTTTTAAAAGCTATGTATACTGTATTTAATGAATGTTTGTAAAGAAAGAATTTTTTTTTTCTATCCAACTATTGAAGTTATACACTGTCTGCAAATGATATAATTTGATTTAAACGAGCTTTAAAGTATTGAAAATTTCCAATTAACGCGACCGAATACAGTTCAAATGTTCATGGTTTTGTGCAGCTTTTTATTTTCTGTTTATTCGTTATATTACATATTTGGTATTCTGCAATAAACCTGTTTTTTCGTTTTCGTAGAACTAACCCCAGGTTTTTGTCAAAAGAATTTTTAAACAACAACAACAACAACAACAGTATAAATGGCCTAAAACAAACAAACATACAAACAACCACAAACAGAAGCCAAAGAGTGAAAATTGAAACAATTAATTGTAGTACATGTATTTATTTTCGTTGAAATTTAAGCTGCCTGTGTGAACAGCTGCCGTGAGTGGGTGGATGGGAACTACCAGTCTTGTCAAACATGTAAGGGTTATGTATCCTGTATTGCCAAGGAACTGTACAGTCGGTCTTGTCCGGGTGAGCTGGTTTGGGACGATAGAGAAAGAAAATGCGCCAAGTACTCTACAACTTGTTCGCATTTGACTACACGATCAGATGGTAAGTTGCGTTTTGTTTTGTTTTTGTATTTTGTTTTGTTTTGTTTTGTTTTGTTTTGTTTTTTTTTGGGGGGGGGGGGGGGTCGGGAATAACTAGCATTCTCTAGAGCAAAGAAAAGGTAAAATCAATCCAATCAAAATTGAATGAATAGACAGTACTTACATTTACTTGATTTTTAGAACAAGTTTTGAAAAATTAACAAATTGATAAATGATTCATAATTCATTCTGGAAATATTAGACTGAGACACTGTCAGGATGATAATTTGACGACAACAACACAAAATGTGATTATCATTTATTTATCGTCTTTTTTGGTTTTTTTTTTCATTTCAGACGAGATGACAATGACCACATCGGGTGATTAAATGTAGACTTGATGCGAAAACCATACAGCTAATACTATTCAATCTGTCGTCAAGGAGGATTCGTTAAAAAAAATAATAATAAAAATTTACTACATGTAAATCGATTTCCTTTCAATTAGTTAACTTTATAAACTTCTGTATTTTATAGTTGATAAAACCACACCTTTTCCTACTAGCATCTAGGAGATTTATTCTGGTTGGCCAAAAATATATTGTGAGCGGGTTTTTTTTTTAAGGTAGCCGTTTTGTAAATATAACACCATTACTGTTTACATAAAAGAAATCGTATGAATATCATATCTCCTTAAACGTATGCATGTATTCTGTATTCAATGATTCAAGCCATTTAGCATATGATTGTTGACTGAAAGCTCTGGAAAGGTTAGCTATGCCATTCAGTTGCCTTTCAGTTACATTTTACTCACATTTCAGTTGACTGAATGGCAGAGGTTCATCCTGTGATATACTGGTGATAAATACAAAAAAATATATATATTCTGTTTCTGCAAAATGCGAAAAGATATAACTTTTGACAGAAAAAAAAGCAAATGTTGTTGGAATACAAAATAATCATTGTTACCTTGAAGATCATTAACCAAAGTAAAATGACAGTAAATCTCATTCACGATATTTATGTATAAAAAAGCCATAGGTTTGTGAGAAGATCAATACGAGGAATCGTTAACCATGCAAATAAAAGTCCACATGTATATATTTATATTTTTTAAAACGCACAAGTACATGTACATACATGTGCAATATACGTGTACATAATCTACTTCAGTACTGAATTTAACGTGTGTATTACAATAAAAAAATGTCTTATAACTGAATGTACGAGTTATAGTTGTCTTTAAGTAAGTTACAATTCTGACGTAATTAATTCACCATTGTACGTAAATAACAAAAGCATTCGAAGATTATGTTATTATTGCCTTTGACAACGATGAAAAGGTTTTCTCTTGGTACATAAAACTGTTGGGTAAATCATTGTTTACTATATTTCTGCCTACCATTGGAACGTACTTGAAGCGCTCCTGAATAAATTCATACTCTAATTATTGGATCACTTTAAATTTGAAAACTACCCATACAAATGAACAACTGGAATCAAATAAAATTTATGCGTAAAACATAAAATTTCAAAACTAACTTTTTGTAATTTAAACTTTATTCCCTTTTTTTTTACAATAAAAAAAAAATAATCAAGTGATCATTCATTTGAAGGTCAAATGGAATCGACAGCATCATCTTTACTGAAAAAATAATTAGATGGAGCAAATACACTCGGTCAGCTCAAACTCATATTTGTCGAATTGACATGCTGTAGCCGATAATTTCAAGATCAAGTTCACCGAAGGTACAAGTGTTTTAAGTCAGCACGACTTCCATCATGACATTTAAAACAGAAATAGTTTGCGCAAAACTTGTTTACGAGTTTTATTTCCTTCATAAACATGGTGTTGTTCAACTCAGAAAATAGGCAACTACGTACCACGCAATAGTTAAAAGAAATGCTCGGTAGGATATTGACACATTTCAAATTCCTTTCATGCGCGGATCCAGAAAGTTTTTTCGGGGGGGGGGGGGGGGAGGGGGTCTGAAAGATAATTGTGTTTGCCGGGTGGGGGTGGGGGGCTCCGAGGCATATTTGCGATAATTTTACTATGAAAATTTAATAAATCGGGACCGACCCCCCTCTAGATCCGCCCATGTCGTTGGTGTATATTTAGTTTGTACACCTATATTTTGTGTTGACTGTATATGGTGGAGAGCTGCATATGTATGATTGCACTACGACTCACAGCAAATGCGACTGTTCTCCGAGTCTATTGTAACATCGCAAATATAAGTACTCTCGAGCTCTGAACCAATGCTTTCTCGTCCCAAACCACAGTCAATTCTAGTAGTACTATGTATTTTTCTCTTTCTCTCTCTCCCATCATTCTAGAAAAGTTATATGCGGACACCGCGCCGTGGCTGCAGACACGGGGTCAGCCTTCAATGAAGCAAGATGGTCAACTAGTAAACTATCACATCTGCCTTAAACTTTTAAATATGATATTTTTGGCCATAAACTATCGTTTAGTAAAGAAAAAAATCCAAATCTTTTAGCTTCAAATTTTGAACATTTTCTGCATGATATCTTTATACAGAACTCTTCGTTTTAAGGAAGTAATTATAGCTTTAGAACCGTTTTAACAAGAGCTTGGACTTTCGGTGGGATGTTACTATCTAGTTTGCTTATCAAAACAAGCTTTCAAATATTGACCTCCTTTCTTCTAATTCGCTCATTAATATTCATAGACTGTCAAAACCGGAAAGTTGTTTGCAAAGATCTGCCCTGCTGTGTGAAATTGACGCTGTTTCAACGAAATATACATCCCTGGATGAAGTCAGACGAGTGTCATTGCGTTCAATGCATTCATATCTATTAGCCAATGACTGGACAGTTAACCATGAGTAGACTCCGCATTCGTCAAATTGGAGTTTGTCACGTACTACCCAAAGTCCAAGCTCTTGTTAAAACGGTTCTAAAATGGGCACGACCTCTCAAATACTGATCAATGAGCATATAGTTCGATACAAAGACTTAGGTTCCTAATTTTGTTTCAATTTCTCTAACAGCATTTGGACTGTCCACGGGCTGACTAATTTTAACTTATACTTCATAGTTTGTTGTCCCTTTGTATTTACACTTGCAAATGTATCCCCCTTTGATATCACTTATTGAGCCAATAGCTGTTTTTCCTGTGTATTCAACACCAATGACTGGGTCAAGAGGACGAAGTAGCGCATGAACTATCAGGGTCACTACATTTTTCTAAATGTACACAACCTAAACACACCTAGGATCGTGATGAAAATATTAGGCATAAAGAAAGATATTTTGTAATACTTAATTTTTATTCGTTTTCGAAGAGAACAAATGCAGACAAAATTGTATTGGCAACTATTATGACAAGACTGCTATTGTTGAAACAAAGGAAGAAAATGTGGTTTAGTAACAGAGCTATAGACAACGACTTTTTATCACCTTGGAACCATGAAGACGCTGATACTTGTATGTTTCAAAATGCGAAACATGCAGCCTTGGGTGGTATCAAATCTGACAATGAACATATTAACGAGTTCGGATACAGACGTTGTTGTTATTGGTGTGGTTGTTTTTGACGATTTAAATGTTGATGAGTTATGAATGACATTTGGAAAGGGCAACGATTTGCAATGGATACCAATTCAAAATCCATAAATATATCCAATATCAAAAGCACTGTCATTCTTTCATGCATTCACGTGTTGTGATACAGTGTCAGCCTTTTTTGGGAAAGGTAAAAATACAGTATGGCATGCAGGCGTGGAATGTGTTTGAGAACGTCACAGAAGTATTCAGACTCTTGAGTTCTCCTTGTGTCAGTGTGACAGAGCATATAATCAATGAACTAGAAGAATGTGTAGTCATCATGTATGATCGGTCCAGCAGTGCCAATAGAGTACTAGTAAATGACGCGCGCCTTGACCTCTTTGCTCGTAAGCAGCCATCATATAATGGCATACCTCCCTCAAGATCTGCTCTTGTAGAGCATATTTAGAGATCTGTATTGCAAGCTGAACATGATTACGGTTTTTGGGTTCCACACTGGACATCCTAGGCTTACCACCAAGTGCGGTTTCTTGTCAAGAACTCTGAAATGTGGATGTTAAATAAGTTTTTTCTGGAATTGAAATGTTTCTAGTCCGAATTACTTTGCACGGCTCTTTGCAGCTGCAACTGCTCAGACTATTAGACCATTGTACGTTTAAAAAGGAACTGCAGCATGTTTAAAACGCATGCGCAGAGTGTTCATATATGCAACGAGCCTTAAATTATATCATACAACACATTCTTTTTCATAATTAAACAGTAAATTAAAATATTACTCAAAAATATTTAAAATTTCAGGAAAGCATTATGAAAAAAGACGCCATTTTTAAATAAATAGTGGCCATCTTGAAAATAACCAAACCTTGAATGGCCAAGGCCATCATTAAAATTATCTGTGTTTCCCCTAACCCGACCCTAAATTTTGAAGTTGGGTAGGTAGGTAAATAATTTTTTTTCTGCCAGGGCATAATATAGAATACATTATAGATTAAAAATGAAAACAATAAATCAATTCTTTAATTAATTACAAATGTAAAAAAAAATATGACCAGTTGTAAAACAAATTTTTATACTTGTCCTGATGAAATGTAAAACAAATTTAATATCGAATTCACAATTTGATATTGTTCGTCTTTTAAAATTTAAACATGTTTGAATCAATGACTAGATGTGCATGAATGCATTCATTATCATTTGTATGTTGAGGTACATGTAAAACTATATTTAAATATCATTTTAATGATCATAATGTACCTACTTCAAAGTATCAATTAATTTTTCAAAATTTGGTTTATAAAATGTCTAAAACTATATTAAAACAATAATATTTAATAAACTTAAGGTAATGTAATAAATGTAAATATTTGTGAAGTCATATTTAATGATTCTACAATAGTAAAGTTACACAAAATCACTACACTTGCAGAGAATGTCCTTCTTTGACAAGGAAATTTTAACCTAATGAAACATAATGCTAGGGACAAAAAATATATTTAGATACGAAAGATTATTGTAAATTTACCCAATATCACTTTAATTATAGTCATAACCAAAACCTGTTGATTTGAAATTTGACGAAGTTAAGAGAACTGTTTAAATTTTTCAAAACATAAAGAGTATTTCATTTCACAGGTACCAACCTAATTTTTGGGAGAATTATTTCTCCCTAACAGAAAAGTAGAAAGAAGTTTGACATCAGGGAGACTGTCAATATTTGATACAGCATAACCTACAGGAATAATGATATACACAGATTCAACCTTAATTAAAATTGGATTAAAATTTAAGCAAGTTAATAAAAAATAAAACAGCTTCTAAAAGTTTTAAAAACTTATCCAATCTATTAAATTTTATTTATTTGATGTATTCATACATTTTATAGATGACATGTTTTGTAATTGTGTTAGCTAAATGACAAATAAAATCAGTCTCTGTACTTTTGTGTATTTTGGAGGTATTAGTCCAACCTTTAAACCCAATAACAACCATTGTGTAGAGGATCATTTTAATTGATAACTGATAACTGTTGGCAGATGGTTTTATGATTATTTTAGCATTAATTTGGCAGAGTTATTAACTAATTACAAGTTACCAACTAATTTTAATATTAACACTAAAAGTAATAAACATCGGTTGTAATTTTCAATGCACAGTTGGCTACATGTTGCATCACTCGTATTTATACCCATAAAAGATAAGACAATCAATTAATCACAACAGTGGTTAACTGAGGCTGTACAAACGTCTTTTGAATTAAATGATTATCATTTTAATGTCTCTGGGGTTAATTTACACGATCATGAACTCAGAATACAGGGCGACTTCAACTTCTCTTTCGGAGGAAATTCCGGCGAAGTTACCGATCATAAAGCGAGTATTTCGCCCATGTTGATGATCGTGGCTATAAAAATGATTGTAAAACGAAAAAGATGTGGGTCTTCTAAAAACGAATTTAGGTTAAAATTAGGTTTCTTTAAAAAAAAAAAAGTCTTTTCAATGTGGTGAAAAAAAACAATTCAGTCGGCGGGATTTAATTGGGTCGGTCGCGTTAGGGGAAACATAGATATTTTTAATTTTGGCCCAACGATATTTCTTATTCAAGTAATGTTCAAGGAACCTCCATGCAATATTTGGTGCCTGTCTCACCAAGTGAAATATCTTGCTAAAAGTTTGACCTAAGCCGCTACTCTATTAATTTCATTTTTGATATTTCGGGCTCGCTTATCAAAAATTAAAGTAGGTTTTTAATTAATCTCACAGGAATCCCACACATATTGAAATACCAAAGGTGTAAGCAGTTAATTTGGTGCAGGCATTTCGTAGTTTATTGGCAAAATGTCTTCATTTATAAGTATAGATCATTCAACGTCTTTGTAATCATTTGCAAAGTCTCTCTCTCTCTCTCTCTCTCTCTCTCTCTCTCTCTCTCTCTCTCTCTCTGTGGTACTTTTCTTCTTGAAAGAATTCAAATATTACATGCCCTCTAAAGTTACAGTTTTTAATAATGACAGAAATTGGATCTTATCAACTAGTTCTTTATTACGATTTGCTTAACACAATACAATATACAGAAATAATCTAAAGGTTATGACCACTTGATAAGCGCAATGAAATAGTGTCTATAACTAAATAATGAAAAACTCCTAATCGACTATGTTGATTCCAATGGGTTTTTGCTGTTAGGAAAAAGCACAACAGTCCGTATGTCTCCTTCAAACCTTACTTTCTTCATTCTGTATGGGGTTGTTCGTAATCGTTTTCTCTCTAGATACCTATAATAAAAATCCAATTCAATTGTTGGATAAAAAAAAAAATTTTCGTGTCCAAATCTGTCTTTTTGGTACATCAGCTTGATCGTACATCAGAGAGAGAGAGAGAGAGAGAGAGAGAGAGAGAGAGAGAGAGAGAGAGAGAGAGAGAGAAAGTCAGAGAGAGAGAGAGAGAGAGAGAGAGAGAGAGATTTTACCTATACACGAACGCTGTAACAATAAGAACAGATATGATGAGTCCTACGGAGCCTATAATGGATGCCATAAGCAAAGAATGTTTGGTTAAAAAGCTTTCATTAGGACTGCTCTGTGAGTCGTCTGTTCCTCCATGATGATCGTGATAAACCAGGGAAATTTCTGTGACCAGACGGTTCCTAGGGGTGGTATCTATGGGAGTTTCCAATTTAACAGATTTTTAAAGGAAGGTTTTCTTAACATCAAAGCGAAAAATGAAATGCAGAGAAATGCTAATATCACGCTATTAGAGTTAAATTAATTAACAAAAACACTTAATTAACAAAAGTATAAACAAAAACAAAGTTAATCTTTATTTGATAAATTAATGGTTTAAAAACGAAAAGTCTTCAAAATAACATCGACATAGAGCAGGGAAGTCTATTTTTTGACATAAATTGCTTACTTATGCTATGAATTAAATTATCTATACTAATTTATATTAATGATAATCTTAATTCATAAGATTAAGCAAATTAAACAATTTGTCAAATGCTACCTCAATTAAGATTTTGTTTAACGAACTTTATAATTTGTTTGTGTAATTAAATGATGAAAAATTACAAACTACAAACCTGGACATGAGGTCGAGATGCATAGTTTACTCTCAACATGGCTCCCAAAACACGTTTTGCCGCTGTTTTGGGGAACAGGATTTACACAAGCACGGCTTCGGTTAGTTAACCCCATTTTACCACATGCAGCCGTACAAACTTCCCAGGGAGACCAAATGGACCAATTTCCGTCCACTAAGTAAATTCGAAGCACAGAGTTTACCATCATGATGATATATAATTGAGTTGAATACCCAAACATGAAGAGATAAAAAATATTCATGTGTTTCATTTTTACAGATCATTTCAGGATAACATTGTCGAGTGAGCAGAACAGAGAATGGGGGGATTTTAATAGGAATATGCGTTAAATGAATTTTTAGATTTTTAAAATTAAAAAAAAAACTTCTTGAATTATAAAATAGATACTTATTACTGTTATATAAAATGTTTTCAATATCTTTATGTGTAATTTGCAATTGATAATGATCACAGAGAAATGGTTCTAAATGATCGAAACAACAATCATTGTAAAAATCTGAAGGACTAGAAAGAACGAAATGAGTTTAAATCCCCAAAATAAAATTAAGTTGTGAGGACTGTAGCACGAATAAATAAGAATATGCAATCGTATACTCCCACCCTCTCTCTCTCTCTCTCTCTCTCTCTCTCTCTCTCTCTCTCTCTCTCTCTCTCTCTCCAAACAAACCTGTACATTGTTTCATCTTGCAGCCTACAATATACGTTGTTTCTCCTTGACATTTGTAATGATTAACTTGTTCATATGTTAAGTCGCAATACACAGTCCTGCTCCTCAGTCCCTCTCCACACGTTGTTGAGCACATACCCCACGGTGTGAGCTTTACACTAAGCGTTTCATCTTATAAACAATCAAATAAATACCGAAGCTCAGATATTTGTAAAATTGTATGTTTCTTATTCAGTCATGTAGAACGATTTAAACAAGACCTTGGACTTTCGGTAGGTTGTGACTATCTTTTCATTGCACCAAAACAAGTTAAAAATGACGCTGGTTTCAAGTGAAATATGCGCAGATTTCGTATTCATAGCTCAAAAGCGATAAAAATCTTGTTGATTTCAAAGCGCTGTAGCGGAGTGGCCAACAATGAAATAGACAGGCCTACAGGCCTACGTCACATTGCTGTTTGACACAACTACCCAAAGTCCAAGCTCCTGCTAGAATATTTCCAATATCAAAATAATCTCATAAAATTAATAACATCACCAGGACTCTTTTCAGAGTATGTTATTATATAGGTAAAATCAATGCAGATTTTCAAATTTACCTGGACATCCCCAGCAAGGCCGGTAAACTCTATCACTCCCTGCACATTGGGTTCCCGTGCCGTCAAAATAGGACCTGACACACGATCGAGAGCGAGACTGCTTGTTAACACAGCATGCGCTCCAACTTGTCCAATTTGACCACTTAGCACCACAAACTAATAAAATCAAATATGCATGTACTTCCGCGACTAAAAATATATATAGTGCCAGAAACTTTGAAGAGAAAAAATCTTTTTAATTTAGGAGTAGCTAGATATAATTTCATGATTATTTTTCAAAAGTACATATCAAATTGGTTATGTATGGTGGCATAGTTCAGCCCCTTGTGTGCAAGTTATTTTTCTATCAAATAAGTCAACATGCAAGATAAATATGTTGACATGCAAGATAGTTATGTCAACATGCAACATAACTTTGTTGACATGCAAAGAAAACTGCAATCAAATAAGAATTATAAAAAATCTAAAAATATCTCCCACATGTGACATCTAAGATGCTAGATGCTACTTATTTATGTCGACATGCAACTAATTTATGTTAACATGCAAGATAAATATGCTGACATGCAACTTATTTATGTCGACATGCAACTTAGTTATGTTCACATGCTACTTATTTATGTTAACATGCAACATAGTTATGTTGACATGCGATATAAATATGATGACATTCAACTTGTTATGTTCACATGCAAGATAAATATGTTGACATGCAACTTATAAGTTGCATGTTAACATAACTAAGTTGCATGTCAACATAAAGAAGTTGCATGTTAACATAAATAAGTTGCATGTCGACATATATATGTTGCAAGTCAACATATTTATCGTGCATGTCAACGCATGTTAACATAAATAAGTTGCATGTCGACATAAATACGTAGTATCTAGCATCTTAGATGTCACAAGCTTGCAATGTTTGAGATTTTTTTATAATTCTTATTTGATTGCAGTTTTCTTGCATGTCAACATAATTATGTTGCATGTTGACATAAATATTTTGCATGTCAACATATTTATCTTGCATGTCGACATATTTGATAGAAAAATAACTTGCACACAAGGGGCAGAGATATGCCACCATAGAAACCTGAACATTCACAATCTGTTGATATGCATATCGGGGATGAAGATCATACACACGTGGGCTTTAAAACTATAATAGATTCTGACTTGGGGAGTTTCTCTCGAGAGAATTCATAGAACGAAATGATGCGTATTAATTAAATGGCGCGAATCGCTGTCAATGTACCCTGAATAAAGAAAATGAACTCAAAGATTCTGAATTACTCTAGTCTGTCCAAATTTATTGCTTACATCCCTTTTTGATTATATTTAATACAAATACAAATATTTGTGAAAGAAATACAGTTGAAATCGATAGAAGGGAAAATATCCAAGATATCTTCATTGACACATTATCATTTTTCACTCATAAAAGTTCACAGGAACGAAAACACATTTCTTACGGAGATTTATAATGGGAAATGTTTACATCTTTTCACCATTCGGAACTCACTCGAAATACCTCGCACAATTTTTCAACGTTATCATCCGGGCTATTGCATGGCCGATGCAATGCAAAATCCCCGTGGACTTTCTATTTTGGGTTGTGTATTGAAACCTACAGCGATAGAGGGGGCGTTTCAAAACAGATATAATCTGGGCATTTTTCATATTAGTGGATGAACGTAGCTGAAGCACAAAGGTATTTATGATTATCGAAATATCAAGCTAAAAGTGATGGAAGCAAAAACTCGGGACAGAGTATAGTTACAACGCTCTGTGTTGGAGGTACGTTAACAGGATGACATTGAATATCCCCCTCTATATACTCTCTGTTTTATTGTAAGCGGATTACTGCGTCATTTGTGAGAGGAAAACATTCACAATTTTCTTGATGAACATGACCACCGCTTATATAGCCGTTTTTCGCAAAGTTTTAAACGCGCGCTTGAAGAAGCTACTATCAAAGGGCTTAAATACCAAAGTGCAGCAAGTTGATCCAATATTGCCGGTGTAACGACGAAAAGTGACCCCCGTTGAATATTGACCGGGGGTCGTTTTTCTACATAGAAAAATGACCCTGTCGGTTGTAGAATACTTGGATTACATCGTAGAAATTATGGTCTAAGGGTCATTATTCTCCGTGTTGGTTGTAGAAAAATGACCTTGTAGAATATCGACTATATATTATTATTATTGTCTTTAGGGTAGATACAGGGGTGGTGCTGGTTCTGGGGGTGGGGGTGGGATTGCCTGTTTGATACAATGTACTTAGATTGTTCGAATAACCAGCTTGACTACGCTTTTCCGATAATCTGTTATTGCTTATCATCATTATCTTAGTCTGTCATTTAACTTTTCAAATTAAAAATAAAAATATAGTCTTGTTTTGTAAATTAAAGTACACTGAATAAAAATGTTCCCCTCACATTACATCTTGGCAACAGAGGAAAAAGACATACTTTAGATAATAACTGAATTTTAAATAGATATTTAAAATAGGCGCGAATCTAGAAAAAAATAAAAGATTGGGAGAGTTGGTGGGGAGGGTGGAATGACGTATGTTTACACTGTCAAACCATGACTGAAAAGGAATGATATCAATCTAAATGAATAAAAAACACGCCCTTATTGTATGCAGAAAAAAACAGGGAAAGAAAAAAATTATCCATCACAGTCTATATCGCCATGATATATTTATTCACCATGGATCTGAAATAGGCACATCTCATCACATACGTGAATCCAGAAAATTTTATCCAGGGTGGGGGAGGGGGATCCGAGGGATAATTATGTTTGCCAAGGGGGGGGGGGGGGTTCTAGGCCAATTATCGGTCAATTTGATAAGTGAAATTAAAATGTTTGAAATTCCCCCACTCCTTAAATCCGCGATTGTATGGATCATCCCACTTTGATATTTCTAAGGACAATAATTTTTTGTTGTAACAGGTTTAAGAAGAATATATATTAAACAAATACAATCCTTGATTTAAAAACAATATAAACGTCACAAATTCCAAAACTTCGAATTTAGAATTGAACAAAAGAAACAGAATACTTTATAGATGATTCTGTGTGAGTTTGAAATCGATCTCTATTGTGATCAAAATTAAAATGTACTCGCAAACTTCGGTATATAACAGAGATAGCAAATCGCAAAGTAATAATGACACTAAATGGGCTTTACGTGTAGCATTGGCTTTGACTCCAATTGAATAGAACCGCGGTACTTACATGTATAAACGACATTTGAATGTAGCAATTAATACAGGCATATTCTGACTTAACTTTGAACTTTCCTTTGATTTAACATATACATGTACATGTAAGTGTTCCAGGCATTTATACTTATTTTTAGCAGTTTCTAAAAGTAGAAAAAAAACAGCGGTTATTTTATTAATATTCTCGAAAGAGTGATCTCTTAACTGAGTGTTAATAAAGTATATCATCTATTGAGATATTTTTGTCGATAAGTAAAAAATGAAATCTTCATTAACGTGTTGTATATTGCATACAGGAAGTCGGGAAGGGAAATCCTTTACAGTATTGCATTGTATTTGACGGTTCGTGACAGATCAGATTAATTCTAAAATTTATTTGAGACAAAAAGCATCTGTCAGGTAAAGAGCATTCGGTTTAATACATGTATAATGTTTAATGGTTTAAAGAATATTTTATTATGTAAAATATTACATGTAAATAGTTTTATATAAATAGTGCATGTTTGGGAGGGTACCAGTTGAAATTTTTGAAAATTTTTGAAAACACCCTGAGAAACCATTGTCAACCGACGCGAAGCGGAGGTTGACAATGGTTTTCGAGGGGTGTCAATTTCAACTGGTACCCTCCCAAACAGGCACTATTTATTTTATTATACTGAATGTCTTAATTTTATAGCAAATTTTACTGCTTTTATATAGAAAATACGTGAGTTCTACGACGAACCTACGCGCATAATTTACGCGCATGTAACAATTCGTTCTATCGGCCCGTTGCCAAGTGCGTTGCTAACGCTGAAGGTATGAGAATGGATTGTCAACTGCGTCTAAACCAATCAGATTTCAGTATTTAACATGAAAGTATAATAAAATATAATGTCATTTGTGAATCACTGTAACATTGCATCTTCCAATAACTTGATTCAGCGATGCTGTTAATCATTACCTTTTGATTAGAGTAAAGTTTCTTGCATGTGTTGTTTGTATACTTAGAAAACAATTTTTTTCCTATGGGGGAAACTTTGATATCAGAATTTGAACAAAGCAAACCATTTTGCGACCTTTCGTGTTGGTTGGAATACATTTATACAAATCGGTCTCTGCGTTTATTTATTTTTTTATTCTCAAACAAGTATTTGATATTGGTATTGTCTGATCCTGAGAGCAGTTTGAGTTAACTGCTGAGTTGAGAAAATTGAGGAAAAAAAACATGATAATACAATGGCAGTATAACATTCTTAAATTACTTTGTAATCTAAACGCAGACTTAATCAAAATCTATTAGAATCAATCACTCATATCTGTAGTCATAAACTTGCTCAATAGAACTATTACAATAATACTCCTAAAGCCATCTAGTGTGATGTTTCATGTGTACTGAACTTAAAATCAATAAAATCATCAAATATGTAAAGAAAATATGAAATTAAAATTGACGCAAAAAATTTTTGTAGAGATCAATCCATATTTGAGACCAAAAGTCCTAATTCACAAAAAGTGAATGTGTACCTGTAACATAAGTCTGTTGGTGTGACTGTGTTTTGTTCGGTTGTCAGACACTCACTATAGCTAAATAAAACATAATTATATTAATTTTAAAATATCCGCTTAATTCGTCGAAATTTCACATCTGTCTTTTGGTTTTTTTCTTCTAAAAATATGCAATACATGTACATACATAGGTCAATATATACATGTAAGTTTGTCAATGAAATCATCTTCTATAAATGGTGGGGCCTATTCAGCAGAACGAACAGACGCGAGCTGTCGCATCATTACCGTCTTTATAGTTATGCAAAAACGGAGCGCAACCAAACGCATCATCATGCATGTACTTTTTAGGGAGAGACACAACCCTAAAATGGCTTAGCGAACGGGCACCATAAGGCAAGCTGACGAGTACTTTATAATTAAGTTTAAGTTAAGCAAAAACGTCGCTTTGTTCAAACTGATATTATATATGTAACAGGGTAAAACGGGAGGCACATCCATCTGTTATACATATGCTTTCGCTGCCCCCCCCCCCTTTACCATGAATGCTACACGTATCCCCTCTGATTTCTATGTAGTTTATAAGCGAGGTCAAGATTCTTTGGGGTCAGTTTTTAACGTGTGGGGGGTCGTAGATCTACAGGTCTACAGGTAGAAAAATGACCCTTCTTGTCATAGAATACTGACCCTGGGTCAGCTTTATCCGTAGAAATTTGACCCCCGGGATAATATTCTACAGGGGTCACTTTTCGTCGTTACACCGGAAGATGAGGAAAAAACTGGACTCGTGAAGTATTCGGGGTATACTCTTCTCAAGCTCTGCAGTATACAGATATTCGGTCTGAGGGCATTTGACGAACACCGGATTTAGAGTTTTTAATAGCTGTGTAATTAGGCTAATTCATTTCAAGCCTTAGGTGGCTGTGTAAGCAGTGAAAAAAAATTATCGGTTTTCTTGTAATAAGTTTCATTCTTGTTTTTGAATATTGCAGAAACTGTTGTGTTCATTGAAGTTGATGAGGCACAATTTGTAAAAAAAAAATTATCAATACATTTTTTGTGTTGATTTTTATTTTAAATAAAGTGTGATCTATCAGAAATTATGGAGTGTGATCTATCACAGATACACCACAGAAAACTGTTGTGTATCAAGAAAAAATGAACGGCTGACATCGAAGGAAAAGCTCGCAAAAAAAAATGATACTTTAACCCTTTTAAATTTTTCAAACGGAATATGTATACATGCAGTACATGGTAAAGACCTAAACGGTAGTTTTATAATTCATTTGAGTAATTAGTCTATTTTGGGATCGGTAACTTTATTATCTTTGAATTTTTTTTAAATTTTTTTTTTCATTCAACTTATTGTGTTTTCCTCTTAATCCCGTTAGATTACGCAAGGACGCATACACATCCTGGATCTACATTTACGTGTGTAGTGTAACTGGTAATGACCACGATAGAGACAGAATTTGTAAATAGTTTAACAAACCTCCCCATTGATCACCGACGATAAAAATCCAAACTAGCCATAGATACCAGAGTCTGGCCCCCAGCTTGTAGAACATGACTCGACGTCCATCACTTTCAGAAACACGGATCTGTCGGGGTGAGCATATTGTATAATATTATAAACAAGTCGGGCTCGGTGTCGGCCGGATCCTCGTCAACGTTACACCACCGATCTTGTCTTGTCTTATTTGTTTGTAAACATACTTGATCCGGATATATTAAGAAGGCTGTATGGTCGTGGCCATTTTTTTACTGTTTTAATCTCCTTTGGAAGAAGAGCTCTTTATAAAGGTATAGAACAATACTCAAATTTAAAGGCTAAATTTTTTATAGATTTTTACTGGACTAAAATAATAGTTTATAGCTGAATAACTCATAATTATCTAAAAATTTAAGGTAGATCTGACAGGTAATTTGTAAAGTTGACCACCCAGCCTCCTTAATCTGCAAAAATATTCTTGTCACTCACCACGTTCCTTTAATGCGCGAGCTATTGAATTCTTAAAACGGTTTGTTTGGGGGGGGGAGGGGTGGAAGGAGGGGTTGGCGATTAGAATTAAAATTTGATTAATTTTCTTTGTGTTTAATCAGTTATTGCATTATATGAATTTCCAGAGAGAGAGAGAGAGAGAGAGAGAGAGAGAGAGAGAGAGAGAGAGAGAGAGAGAGAGAGAGTTAATAATTGTCAGCTTGTAAACTATTGAACAATTTACGTCAGTAAACAAGATAGATAAAGATGGAGATCCAGGTATGACCTGTTCCAATTGCTTAGGCATCAACCTATACTCATACAGAGGAATGAGAGAGAGAGAGATTTTTACTGGACTAAAATAATAGTTTATAGCTGAATAACTCATAATTATCTAAAAATTTAAGGTAGATCTGACAGGTAATTTGTAAAGTTGACCACCCAGCCTCCTTAATCTGCAAAAATATTCTTGTCACTCACCACGTTCCTTTAATGCGCGAGCTATTGAATTCTTAAAACGGTTTGTTTGGGGGGGGGAGGGGTGGAAGGAGGGGTTGGCGATTAGAATTAAAATTTGATTAATTTTCTTTGTGTTTAATCAGTTATTGCATTATATGAATTTCCAGAGAGAGAGAGAGAGAGAGAGAGAGAGAGAGAGAGAGAGTTAATAATTGTCAGCTTGTAAACTATTGAACAATTTACGTCAGTAAACAAGATAGATAAAGATGGAGATCCAGGTATGACCTGTTCCAATTGCTTAGGCATCAACCTATACTCATACAGAGGAATGAGAGAGAGAGAGAGGTCTTTAATTTAACCCAACAATTAATCTAAGTACGGCTTGTTATCCTTTAATTCAGAAACAACTGAAGTTAAGATCGCCTCCTTCCTTACTATCCAAAATATCAATGAAGGATTATCATTGATTCTTCGGAATAGCTCCCCAAATAAAAGAAAAATCTCTGCTTCTTGGCTCAGAATCTAATCAGCTGGAAAAAAATCCCTGCCAAGGAGAATTCATTTATATTCATGAAAGAAAAATCCCAGTTTTGTTTTTCTCTTGTTGTTTTTCGAAGAAGACAGCACATTGCGAGATTGTCCACTTCGATTCGATTTCGTCAGGCAATATGAATACATGCACGAGGATCTTTCTCTTTATTGTACATGTACATCTTTTAATCATTCCAATTCACTGTCTTCTGGAGGAAAATGAAATCATGAATAGTAACAATCCGCCGGTGAGTCATGAATATTTGTCACTTTTTCACTTGCATGTACATGTACTTAACCCATTTTTACATACGTAATTTGTTTTTTTTTTTTACATACATATGTACATAACCTGTTTTGTAGGGTTTTTTTGTTTATTTGTTTTGTTTTGTTTTTGTTTTTTTTACATAGGTGACCTATTTAATATCGAACTTTTAAATTCCTTAATTCTTAACTATTTCTATGAACTCAGAATTATGTTCCCCGAGTTAACGTGATATAAAAAACTATTATATGTTGTGACTAAAGACCCCCCGATCTATAAAAAATAACCTTTTAGCAATCACTGAACTCTTTGAGGAACTCTATATTGTGTGTGTTATATACATTTAGATTGGTACATACATTTATTTAATGTTTACAATGTAAATATTGATCAATGAGAATGCAAAAAAGATCGACGATGAAGTTCATTTTTAGAACTGTCATTCTATATTAATAGCAATTCCCTTGACATTTACAAAGCAAAATTGCTCCAAGAAAATGTTTTTTTTTTTATGCAGGGAAATGTACGTGGAAAAAAAACGGATTCTCCAAAATTTAAAGTTTGATACTCTTATGATCATCTTTGAGAAATACCCATATGTTACTATCAAAGCTTAATAAACTACCTACATGTACATATGTATTGACTTGTATCAAATAAAGATAAAAGACTGACAAAATTAAGGTATACATACATGTATCATTTTAAAATATGTTACGTATGCCAGGAATATGATGACTCTCTTGCTGCCAAAGACATGTATATCCGAGTTTATATATGCATAAATAAATAAATGTTTCTAAAGTCTAAATGTTATGGCTATTTTAATCAGTATTTATAACAGTCATAGTTTTTGGCATTTTGAACTCATGGGAAGTTCCCCTAGAATAACAATAGTGTTTTAACCTCAGTGTTTCCATGTCAGTTAGACTAGCGCATTATTCTTATTTTATCGGAATCTTAGATACACGCAAGATATTTGCACACCCTGTATCAAAATCATGTTTATATATAAACACAAAAGTTACATGTACGTACAGCGTGCGAGTTATTTCCCATTGAACAGTGTAAAAACGTTAACCTGGCTGAATTATGCATGAAAATATGCGTAATTCTTTTCTGCTGACAAAGCTTTTAAATCAACATATATACACACCTGAACGCACTTATAAATTAAAATGTCAGCTTACATAACTAACTTTCGAATTCCATTAATTTGAATATATTGGGCAGGTAATTATTTGCAAAACAACAAAACCCTGACATTATAATTACTATCAGATTGCTTTATCATGAGTTGGGTTTTTTAAAAACCGTGTTTCACTATCAATTCAATATAATGTAACAATTTTACAACAAACTAAGTTTATGACTATGTAAAAAATCTAAAAAATTATAAAAGAGTTTATGCGAATAGTTGGTCCTGGTAGTTATGTCATTTTGTAAATTTTATATCTACTGCCACCTGGTTAATTAAAAAAAAAAGCATATTTTACTATTCAAATTCAAATACTCAAGGAAAACATCTTTCTTATCCATTCTTTGTTTTTTATTTTAATTCATTTCAACTGGGTTTTTTTTATTAACAATTTCGATTCGGTAAACAAGGTTGACACTTATTTTTGGCAATGTTATGGCCTGTTCGTCTAGTAATTTTACTCCATTATAGCAGCTAAATGGGTAATACCATTTTAAACTACTTAGCCTCCGGTTGATCGGTCTTCCTTTTAGTATAATTTCTTATGTAATAACCAAATAATTAAAAAGTTTTCGGTCAAATTTTGTAATAAATGTTTTCTATCACATGACTAAAATAATGTATTTTGATTGAATCAGTCGGAATTCGATATGTATATTTTTGGTGGCAAATTTTATATTTATTTCCACCCGGTAAATTCAACATCTATAATAACATTAAAGTTGAAACTGCTTGGTACGATTTTATATCAAATTTTGTGTTCGCTTTTAAACGATGGTTATGCTATTTGTATAATAATATACCTTGCAGTAGTTTTCCCGGTCAATTGAGCCAAATTTCAATGAAAAAAAAATATGTACAAAATTTGGTAACAAAACAAACGACATAAACGGGCATCGTGTTGTGTCGCCTCATGTTAAAATTCGCCCCTGATTCGAGACCGGTATGGTTGTATTACGAC
Organism: Magallana ariakensis; assembly: GCA_020458035.1. Classification (NCBI taxonomy): domain Eukaryota; kingdom Metazoa; phylum Mollusca; class Bivalvia; order Ostreida; family Ostreidae; genus Magallana; species Magallana ariakensis. The sequence goes on along the minus strand of CM035819.1, from coordinate 21,004,917 downwards.
TTTGACATCGCTATAAATAAAGGTCATAATGTTCAGGCAAATTAAAAATAAACCTGTGTACATTTTGTTCGCTAATATTTTTGAAGTTTGCTTTCTTTACAAATTACAATCGATGCATATTATGCGGGTTAAATAAACCAAATTATTCGGGGGACGAAACCAAACGGTTTCACTTTTCTAAAAATCCACATGATGCATTTTTGTTGTTTTTTCGTTCGCTCAAAAAGAAATTATTTTTATGCACTTTGAATATGTCTAACTTTGAAAGGATGCCGATTCTGCTGGTGTAAATAGGAGAAAGTGCATAATTTTTTAAGATAATTGGTTTGTATGGAAAATTATTTGATACTGTAAAAACCAAAAAATCGGACCAAGCATCTTTAACATAAGTAGTATGAGGCCCCTAGATTGGGGGGTCAACTGAGTGCACTTGACAGGCCCAACATAGGGGGGTCAAAGGTCAAAATGACGTCATAAAATCCCCTGAGCTGGCTTGGCACTGATTCAAGTACAAAAAATGACGTCATAAAGAGATTTTATATGATATTATTGAATCAACAAGAACAATAAAATAAATAGAACAATTAAGTATTGAATCCTTATTTTTTGAAAGATATAGTCTTATAACTGCAACGGTGTGTGCATACAAATTGAATAACGCGCGTTTGTGACGTCACAATTAAAACTCGTGATTTAACCTTTTAGTACCCTGTCTGTGTAATGGTGCTATACCCGCAGTAGCTTTCAACACACTTTACATGCAAATACATGTGGAATGTAAATATTAGAACAATGAACGTATTTTTTTGTACTTGAATCAGTGCCAAGCCAGCTCAGGGGATTTTATGACGTCATTTTGACCTTTGACCCCCCCCCCATATGTAGGGGCCTGTCAAGTGCACTCAGTTGACCCCCCTATCTAGGGGCCTCATACTACTAACATACATGTATCTACATATATTTATCGTTTCACGGTTATAAATTTTATCTTATAACTATTTTATGTTTTTTAGATTTACATTTTCGGTAAAATGTAATTCATCGTTTTGCGTATTATTTTAATGCAGTAACATTGTATATTACAGAAACCTATATTGAAATATGGTGATGTTGTGCGGGGAAACTGTACCGTGGAAAAGTCTGAATTGCTTGAAAAGGTACAACTTGAAGCAACCAGATAAATAACAGGGCTGAGAGTTAGTTCAAAATTCTTTTTAAAGCATCTTCTATAGTGAAATTGGTTGGGAAACCTTACAATCTCGAAGGGATCAACATATTAAACTTATTCTATTCTACAAAATAATTTTTAAAATGGTGTTGTTATTCAACCATATTTTCCAACTGAACATGCATATAATCGTAGTTCTTATCATAGGTCTAAAGGTAATTTTTAATGTCTTTATGTCAAACTACTTCTTATTACAATAGCTTTATTCCGTCTACAATTAAATTATGAAAAAAATTGTTGCAGAAATTAAAAATTCATCAGCTTATATATCCATTTTGAAGTCCAAACTTAAAAAAACCCCAAATTATACCCAAAGCTTACAAGCACTCAAATTTTGGCAATAGGAAAAAAAAAGATATTATTTTATGCCAATTACAGAAATATTTAAGTAACTTTTAGTTGATGAGAGTCGTTATCATACTGCGGGTCTGAATCTGACGGAAATAATATGCATTTTTTCCTCGAATGTCCAAGATACACTCAAAAAATTAAAGAGATGAACTTTTTCAGCAACTTAATGACATTAACCTCAAAGTAAAATCTAATAGCACTCGCATGTAATTTCAATCGTTGAAAAGGAATATGCTTAAATCTATATTATGTGAGATTATTCACCTGTTTCCAATTGAGTTTACCACTTGAGAATACTTAACAAAATAATTCAAAAATGGCCAAAACAATCAAATGCGTTTAAAAAACGAATTTTGATGTAAAAATAGATTTTTTCCCCGCTTACACTTGATGTAATTGGATTTGTAATAAAACATTACTTATAATGTATGTTCATGTACATGTACTTAACAGTCTGTAAAAGATTAGATATAACGATCTTTTCAGAATCGTTTTTATTAACTGTGTATATTTAAGCACAACAGGTGGACATTTCTGTTAAAGAGAGAGAGAGAGAGAGAGAGAGAGAGAAGATCATTATTGTTCTAGGTTCAGTAGTGGGAAGCACGTGAGGTGGGGGGGGGGGGTGCAAATTTAATCCAAAATTTTATTTTACAGTGTAATAGTAGGCCATGTTTGTACTTACAAATATATAGAATAATTTTCTAAATTGGGAGATGGCAACGTGGATCCCTATTCTAGTAGGTCTAATTACGTGATATAAAACTAAAACGGTCGTGTATAGTAGAATGAATCCTTAATAGTTTTTTTGAGTGAAATAATATCAAATAGGATATAAAAACTACAAAAAGTGACCTATGTTTGTCAATTAATAAAGTCAAATTTGTCACTTTTATTCGAGTTATTTTGTGAATTTAATCATAGTCGAAATAGACAAATACATGTGTACACACATTTGTTTTTATCTATCATTCATACAAGTCATATAGAACCATTTTAACAAGACCTTGGACTTTCAGTAAAACGTAACTGTCTATTTCTTGCGTCAAAACAAGTTAAAAGTGACGCTGGTTTCAAGCGAAATATACACAGATCGCGTAGTCTTAGCTCTAAAGCCAGACAAATCTTGTCGATTTCAAAGAGCCATGGCTCAGTGGCCATCAATGAAATAGACAGGCCTACGTCACATTGCTGTTTGACACAACTACCCAAAGTCCAAGCTCTTGTTAAAATGGTTCTAAGTGTAATATAGATGTAAATTAATCTCTCTCTCTCTCTCTCTCTCTCTCTCTCTCTCTCTCTCTCTCTCAATTTGATATAGATAGTAAGTAAGTAAGTAAGTAATTGTTTATTTAAGTGTCACATTATATATACATGTATATAGTTATATAAGTACAGAAAAAACTAATTACGTATACTGAACTTAAAATGTTTGAGGCATACAGGTTTTTTTTTTAATCTTTTTTTTACGATGGAAGCTGTTGGCTATCAATCTCGAGCTACCAATCCGTCTTCACTCTCAATGACACCGGTATCCATGGGGTTTGATATGTTGTTTACATCGCGATCGTGGCGGCTTAAACGCAATTGCCTCGCCAGAGTGACCTTTTTCTGCGAAATATCTTCTGTCAAACGGATTTTATCTCTTCTCATTTAAATATTTTTTTCCCAGCCAAAACCGTATATAATTTCAGATTTCTTCGACCTTCCCAGCAGAATTTCTTTGGTTCTTTTGATAGGAATTCAGTAATGGTTCCTGAGAGCTTGATTTCTGTTCTTTTAATCCTGGCTAACATAGTTCAGGATTATGCACAGGAATCGAAAGTTATCCCTGTAAGTACCTATGCATTTAATGCTTGTAATTTTTATAAATATATAGGTACATGTACATATGAAACTTTTGTTTGATTTTTGCATATAATGTACATTGCTTAATGTTTTCGATACTTAGAAAAAATTCATTGTACTTGTTTCAAGCAGACGGAAACAGTAGTTAGATGTTTGACGTAATGATAACCCTAATAATGAGTTTAAGTGTAATCCATTTCTAAACATCCTACTTAGTATCATTTGAATCATTATTTTTATTAATAATAATAATAACTAGACTACCAAATACTAAATGCATCGTAATCGTAAAATTTGCTAAGCTTGCATTGTTAATTACGGTGGTACTATACTCTTAATTAAGAGAATATGCGTTACTTATTTCTTATTATAAATCAAATAATGCAAAAAATGTAACCAAGAAAAAAAAAGGGGGAAGCGGGAGCAAATATCTAGAAACATTCTACAAAAGTAAATCACAAAGAAATTTTTATGTCAAATTCATTCATTTATTGGCAACAATTTGGAATCTCCATAAAAAATTTTGTTGGGTCTGGGGGGGGGGATAACATCGCATTAAACCGCACTTACAAACAGTGCGCTAGAACATTTCAATTACTAACTACAATGACTAATTAATCGCCATAAATCAAGTTTATTTAATACCGCAACCTTTGTGGTTTAATTCCTGTACCAAACTTTGTTTCGTGATATATCAAAATTATTAAATCCAATTCATTAGATATTTAACTGAATTTTGGCCTTGTCACGTTTTTAATTTAAAATGCATTTATATGATGCACTTGCCTAGTTGTATGTATAGGTCAACTATGGGGACACAGGTATACCATTAAGTTTGAGTTGGAAAAGGTATTGACATTTGAATTGCATATTTACAAAAAAGGAAATGAAATTATCTTTATATTAACTTCTAGCTCATAAAGAAAACTAAAAGGAAATTAAAAATTCAAATAATTAATCAGCACAAAAAGATGGGATTTTTTTCCTTCTGATTTTTGTTTACACATTATTTCTGTGTACACACATCGGTCAATCTCCTGGCACCGCCTCGCCTTTCCAATTTTCTACATCAGGAAATGCAATCTGTCTTCTTTCAATTAATCTAGACCAACACGGAGGGGGGGGGGGGTGTTCACACAAAACTATTCAAACATCGTTTCAGAAAATTTTATTTTAATAAAAAAGATGTTCTGTAAGGAAACTTTCTAGAGTTCAATTCTTTATTCACTCAAGACCAGTTCATTGGTTTATAAGGTTCAACAAAAGTATATACAAATGAACAATAAAAAAAAACCAGGCAAGGATCACGAGTACATGTACCGTAGTAGAAATAAATTAAAGACTAGGTTGTTTTGGTTTGTTTTAGGAAGAGCAGACTTGAAAATTTTTCTTCATAAATTTTGACAATTTTTTTTTTTTTTTTTTAGTTTTTCTACATCCTAAGTTTTCACCAGCTCGTTAAATTTTATAATGAGTTCACATTATGCATTTTGAAACTGATGAGCCATTATGAAGGAAATTAGCTCTTAAACAATTACTAAATGTGAATTTAAAAAAAAAACATTATTTCACACCATCGATATTTTCAATATAAAATTACATGACTGTTTATCTTATGATACAATAGATTTGTTGGAACAACAAATGAATCTCGTTGGATACATGTAATAATATGGCATATATAGGTCTTCATTTGGAATTGAAATTGCCTTTCAGTGACATGAAAACAAGTAGATAGTTTAAAACGGGGAAACAATTATATTCCAGTTGTATCTTAAAGGATCAAATAATTATATGAATTTGATGAGATTTAAAGCTTTCATACTTTTAAAGATCCAAAAGAAGTCGGTCAAGGCCAGTTTGGTGTTGATAGTAAAACAGCTTCAATTTAATTACAAATCTCTGCTTTACCTGTATTATGTCAAATTTAATATATTTCACCTAAATAACTTCGATAATTGAGTTTCGATAGAGCATGCATCTTTCCGGATTTACATACGACCTTCGGGCGGTTGAAATTTCGCTTCAATAGCAAGCAAGCACGAAATCTAGGCATCATTTAGAAAGAAAAATTAAGAGATGGTGACAGAGGAAAAGAAAAGAGGGGGAAAAAATGACCCGACGAGCAAAAATGACCTACGCGCATACTTTGACGGAAATCGCAGGCACGTAGCATCATTTCTGAAAGTGGGAAGGGGGGGGGGGGGGGGGGGGCAGCTTCATCCGAAAAATCCTGACAAAGAAAAATAAGGGGGAAGGAGTACTTCAATTTCACTGTTAATTTTCTATTTTCACTTTTATTACATGCTCCCCAAAAAGTGGAAGGAGGCCAACTACATTATCATTAACTATTTTATATGTGAATTTAATAAAAATGTCTGCTGCGAAAAAAAGGAGCGGAAACACGCCTCCCTGCCCCCCCCCCCCCCCCCCGATGCTACGTACCTAAATCGACCCCTGCACCGTGACTTTTAGGCCTCGTAAAACAAAGTGAAATGCTCAATTTGTATGTGCACTAATCTAGAGAGGAGCCGTGCCCTCTCCCTCCTAAAATATTACATATTCAGTTCACACAAAAAAACTTACCCCCCCCCCCCAAAAAAAAATAACCCCCCCCCCCGGCAAACGAAATTATATCTCGGACACCCAACCACACCCCTCTCCCCATGGCAATATTTCTGAATCCGCGCGTTTTAGCACTTTTATCTTACTTTTTCTTGATGCAGAGTATGTATTGATATCTTGTTTAATATGTAATTAATGAATTATCGATTCCCAATCCCTTTAAAGAATATTAATAGATTTTAAACACCCAGACATCGAAAGAAAATAGATACATGTACTAGTACATATATGTATACATGCTTTGCATTTCATTTTGTAGAAGAAACCTCGTCTTGTGGTTTCAAAAACACTTTGTCAATTTAATTTGCTTTTAAAATTTTTAAAATCCGTGATATCATAACCAGATTAAAAGTCTTAATTAATTACATATCAAATGTAAGTTTATTAATATGTACACTAAATCTTTTTCTTTTTTTTTTTCTTTTTTTTTGGTCTATTTTTTTTTAATAAAGGTGTTTATAAGACGGAACTCTAGGCGTTGTAGACCCACACCCCCAGATATCTACGGGCCTTACTACGAGGCCAGGACCGACAGACTGACCCAGTACTGTACGGGGGACAAGGACAGCTACTACAACCACACCCTCACTGTTCACGGTCACGTGTACGGGGACGACTGTCGCACGGGCATCCCCAATACCAAAATAGAAGTCTGGCAGGCCGATGTGGACGGGAAATACCATTGGACGGATTGTCGTGGCTACATTATGACGGACAGAAACGGGTATTACGAATTCACAACTGTCAACCCAGGGCGATATACTATTGACAGGGCTCACAGGGACACGAGGCCGCGTCATATTCATTATAAAGTGCACGGGGGACGGGACTTCATGGGTGTGGTGACCCAGATGTATTTCCGAGGTGATCCCTTTCTGGGCAACGACGACCCTTGCAAGATTTGCTCTTCCGAAAGGAACGAGTTAATAACTCGTCCAAGACTTTACTGCAGAAAGGGGGTCTGCATGAAGACAGTGAAATTTGACATTGTATTAGAGCGCAAGCCCAGGGGACAAGACAGTCCTACTGAAATGTTTAATGTCATTAAAGTTTAATATGCTAACATATGTATATAGTATGTGTATCTTATATGCATTGTTTTAATGCGTGTATTATGTAAGGGCGTTGAATTAAAACAACGGAAATCATAAGTGCTCTGCATTATTTATCATAAGCATGCATTATAATTTAACTTACGATGATCATGTTTCTAAATTAGTGGCTGAGAGTATAAATACTTGCTTACTGCCTAATGTTATAATTCGACCGATTGATCATTAGCGGTTGGAGATGTCAACTGTTAATACAATAATTTATAGCATTAAGACTTTCAATTGCAACGTTTATAGCCTGTCCCAAGATTTTTATGCAGCACATTTGTACGATTTTTTAATAAAAACACATACCTGTGAATGAAGTGCAATAAAACTAGATGAAAGGGAAAATATCCTAAATAACTTCATTCAAACATTATCATTTATCAGTCAGAAAAATTCAAAGGAACGAAAACCGATTTCTTGTGGAAATTTATAATTGGAAATGTTGACATTGTAATGTGTTTTGTGGGTTCTAACCACGAATGATATTAATTTTCCTTAACGTTACTTTACGTTCGATTTGATTATTATAAGAAAAAAACCCACTTCACGTTGATTACAACTATGATTGAATGGTATAATGAATTTTCCTTTTAATCCTCTGTGTTTGAGACCTAATTTGTCTGAAACCCAACGTTCCAGCAAGAGTGCTGAACCAAAGCCACACAGTCCGCAGTCTAAAACCTATTGTCTAAGATCACCCTTTTGGCTTTGGTTTAATTAATGATACAGTACCCAAGAATATATACATCTCAAATGGTCTGTCTGCATTAGTTTGAGACACCGCAAATGAGACTTAAAATTCTTACCCGCAAAGTTCCTTTCTTCTCTGTAGCTCTCTGCCAACTGAAACCCGTTCAATAGAGCGTCTGCCTTTTAAAGCATCTCGCTTTCTGTCACATGACTCGTGATCATCTTAACGTTTTATTAAAAAACCAAACACACAGGAATTTATCTGATTCAATGATGCTTTATTTTTTACCTATCAAAAGATCAACTTTATTGAAGAGGAATATTTACTTCAATACCCACGCCTCCGAAACATATGCGTCCCGCATATTGAAAAAAAAAACAAAACTTGAAACTGACGTGCTATATACAAACTTCATACACACTTTTCAATATTTAGTAGGTTTACTCAGTTTCAGTGTTTGGCATTTTCTGAAAATTTATAAATAAAACCCACATGTTTTATTTGTTTTGTCTAAATTCAAGCAAAACAGCGTTATGTTCAAACATTAAACAGAACAAGTTTATAACTCATAGTCTTCCAACCATTTAGGCCGTCGACGAATTCGCTTTTGGTCAGTCCCTTTCACCAACTCAACAGTATCTAACTCATTCGTTTGACCCAGTTCGAGCGTGCCTATCTCTTCATCTTTTAAAATAGATTCACCTCTTACCTCGGGCGCATCATACCGAAAAATTTAGAACTTGCGCTCCTTTCTTTCGCATCCTGTCACAGTGAATAATTTGTTTTTTTTACCTTTTCTGCCACAAGCTACTGTATAAAGCACATCAGACCACTGTTCAAGTACTTTAAATGGTCCTCGCCAAAACGATGTGAGTTTTGGAGAGCAACCAACTTTTCTCTGAGGAAAGAACACAAATACTTTACCTCTTTTCTCGAACTTTTCCCAAGCCATTTTCATGTGATATTTCTTTTGCCGATTCATGGCATCTTCTATATGCTGGTGGACGAAATTGTGTGCACGCTCAAGTCTCTCCCATAAAAAAGATCCAAACCCACTCATTCGGAGTTTCTACTTTCAAGTGTTCAGGCATCTCATAATGCAAGTCTAATGGTAATGTAGTTTTCCTTCCTAACATAAGCATATTGGGTGTGAATTGAGTAGACTTTTGTTCTGCAGACCGGTAGGCCATCATGACATAATGAATGTGCTCATCCCAAATTGTCTGATTCTCATGTACAAATGCGCTGAGCATAGAAGTCAATGTCTGGTTGAAACTCTCAACCATACCATCCGACTGAGGATGGTAGGCAGTGGTTCGTGTTTTCGAGATATGAAACAGTACTATTCCAGTCGTACCAAGCATAACAAACACTTCTACCATTATTTATGCCACTGATTTGGCTTCCATATTTGGCATTGCGAACGCTTCCGTCCATTTAGTGAGGTAGTCTGAACTACTAAGAAATATCTATTGCCATTGGCAGTGATAGATAATTCCCCAGAATATTAGCTGCAATACGGTCCATGGGCAAGTCTGATGGTACCAGTTGCATAGGTGCAATTTTCTTTTTACATTGTATTTGGGTTTTTACGTTTGTTGCACGTATCACAGCCTGTTACATACTGTCTTACAACCTGGTGTAGACCAGGTCAATAATATCTTTGTGGAACCCTTGCTAACGTTATATGGACGCCCAAATGTCCTCTCATCATGGCAACATCTTAAAATGCTTCTTCTTCTGAAAGTGGTATTACTTGCTTCACTATATATCTTCATTTGACTCTAAAACAGTTCACTCTCTGCAAACTATCTTGTTCGTTAAAGTTAGCATATGCCACCGACACCACAATGATTGAAGGAAATATCCTTCGTCAAAAACAGGTATTCTTTCACTTTCTAGCCATGACTTCACAAGTGTTAGGTCTTTATCATGTTCTTGCATTTCTAAAACTGACATTTCGCTTGCGTCTTCAGTCTCTTTCTGTCCAAACACTACTCGTACATGCGCTCTGGTTTTCTCAGATTTGCTAGAACAAGAGTCGTTTCCGCATTGTCTACAATGAATAAATTTTCATGTCTACCTAAAAGTGACTTCACAATTTTTGATTGCTGTTTGCTCAATTTGGAACAGGTTTTCTATATCTGTATTTTCCAAGGTTCCAAGTTTTCCGTCAATCACATCTGCTACTGATGACAGTTGCCCAACTGTTGTTCCTGTTCGAATCATCATATCTTTTTCTGAAGGATTCATCAATCTAATGGGAAAAGTCTGACCACCTTTGACTAGTATGTTGCCAACCATACCTCTAACTGAATTAAGACATGTTTCAGACGGCTCTACAATGCCAACATCAAAATCCATTTGATCACCGTCTGGCACTATTACTTTTCCTGTCGCAATAATCTCTTATCTTAATGGCAATGAGATGTTGTCTGAAGCTACGATTCTAAAACAACCTATTCTGCCTTCAAATTCTAGTGCAAGTGTTTCTCTTCCCAGTATTAGACTTTTATCACTTAAGGAAGTATGGGACACTCACCAAAGTAATTAAAAAATTATAAAACTTGGTTCAACGGTTAGCACTGTATTTCCTCTAACAGAATATAAAAAAAATTTGATAGGTTAATATGTTTGTTTCCATGGTAACGGTACCCAAACATACCCTTGTTTGAAATACTCCAGCTCATTAAAATACACCGCTTGCAACATAAATGAAGCAATGCTACAGAGTTTGCAATTACTTGATTTCATTTTTCTTATATGCTATTCATAACACATTAACAGAACGATCATTTTTTACAAAAATATTTTGTCAACGCCTCCTCAGTATTTTACAAACTGCAACCGAATTTCCTCTGCATAGTTCAAATTTGTTGCTTTTTGTGTTGACCTTCAATACAAAATGGTCAAAAAATATATTTTAATATAATTAAAAGTTTTATTTTTGAACTGAAATAAAATGCTCAAACGTTATGCTTTCACTGGAGAATGAGAAACTCATATGTCAATGACTTAGATAAAAAGATATTGCAGTCTGAATTTCCTCTGGTCTTTTTTTTCAATTTCGCGCCATTTTCACTTAAACACAATTCTAGTGTAGATAAAATAATCAATACCAACTTTTTGTTCAATAAACACTCAGTCAATTAATAATATCTTTATTACAATGCTAGTACTTTTTTAAATTCACCAAAAAAAGTAAAAATATTCATTTAAATCCCAAATTTCCTCTGTTTAACTTGAAATTCTTCTGGTATGAATTCTTTTTTATACATATGTACTAATCAAGTTTATACTGGACATTTAACTCCCCACATGTACAATTGTAATAGATTAACAAACTTATACAAATAATGCACCCAAATCAAAAGCCCTCCCAACATTATTACAGGTATTACCAATCTAGCATGAATAATGAAGCTGACAATTACCGCTACAGAATGAACAACCCTTTCAACATTTTTATCTCATATCTAACATAAATATTGAAATGGACAAGAACACAAGTCCTTGGCTTATCCTTACAACACCCCTTTTTCCTTGGGCAAGGATGTAGTATAAACATCTTTTGAGATACTGTATGACTTTGAAAGTTAAAGTTATGTGTTATTTTTTCACAAAGTATAGATGGTTCCTTAAGATTTTTTTCACACGATTAGCATCCAATGTTTTACCAATATTTGTGACAATGTTTGTCCGAAGTTTGGAAATTATTGTGCTATCTTCATCACCAACTATTGTCGATCTTTACACGAACAGACCCATTATTCATTCACATTGACCATCTCTTCTATCATGTCACTCTCCATGGCCTTCGTAGTTCCGTTCCACTTGATACTGCAATCATGTGGAGGAGGTGTTGATTTGGAATTAAGAGACAAAGTACATGTGCGACAGGATTTCGATCTTGTTGAAAAGTTTTCTATTTTTCCAGAAAATGTTTTGATCATAGATGAATGACCTGAAAGATGGGAAATAGCATCAACTAAAATACTTATACATAGAAAAATATCTAAACAAAAACTGTTGTGACATTCAAACACAAGGATTTTTTAGGATGTACAATTTATGGTTCATTAAGATTGGGTGTGGGACAATTCAGGGTTTATTCAATTGGTTCGATTTCCGTTCAAAATGCTACAATTTATTTTTTTTCTGATTCGATTAAATCAAGATAAGCCTTAAGCTAATATTTCTCATTATAAATGAATACCGGTACTAATCTTTATCTTGTAGATTCCTTTACTTAAGGATAACAAACAAAAAATTCATAAAAAAAATTACATAATTTAGAATTTACTTATAAAATAAACAAACTTTTTTAATAAATGACAGATTTTCAATTGGCACACTCATGCTTAGAGTATTAAACAGAATAAAATCAATGAAATAAATGGCACAGTGATAATCTCTGGGACTATAGATTTCGGTCAACAATACATGGAATATTACAGTTAACTTTTACCCTACTGTCAAATCATTGAATTTTGTGAGGTCTAAGTTTGGGGAATTGTTACCATTCATTAAAGGTTCATTGGGATGCAATTTCATGGATTATTTTGCACAGTTAATGAAGAATTTTTGGTGGTTTTTTGAGGGTTTTTTTGTGGGGGTTTTAATTTGTTGATATGAAAGAGTATACCCTTGAAATACATGAAAATTAAACCAATCACAGAGATACCAATCAGACGTAGTTTATGTAATTTATCAAATACCTGACAAATTGTCATGACTTCCCACTCTCTCTCTCTTCTGCCAACCAGCATATTTTTATATATAGCTCTTCTTCCTTAGGAGATCAATACAGTCTAAAAATGGCCACGACTATTGAGCTCTCTTAAATGCATATCTGCTTACATCCCTAATTCCACCAAACTCCTCCACTGTCTCCAACCACAATAAGACATTTTGACAACTTCTTCATGGTCAACATCTGTAATATTAAGTTACATAATCAGGAATTTTTGCACCATATGAGAGAATATTAATTGGAACACCAATTGGTTGCCAAGTTGATCAGTAATAAAAATATATGCATATGTACTTGATATTATAAAGGCATAAACAGAGGTTAACTCAGATTTAACAAACATATTAATATTTACTGGGAGAGGGATAGTTATTATTAGACACTGACTTTTTAAAATCTTCACTTTTAAATTAGTTGTTCTCCAATCGATACATAAATATGTACATGCAAATCTTTCCACATGAAGAAGGGCATGCATGGGGCTGTGAAAAGTAAATTTTGAGGGAGCATTATTGTGAAAGACTGAAAGTCACACAAAAGATCCAGACACTGTTTTAACTGAAAAAAGACACCATCTGAGGTTGAGTTTTAAATAAAAAAAAAATTGTATTTGACACCTATTTCACACCTATTTGAAATTTATTTTGCTGTCAATATGTGTAAACCATAACAAATATCATTACCTAAAGTGTTCAATCTGTCTTCCTATTTTAAAATACATCTCCTGATGTCATGGGTTTCCGATAGTTTAACACCTAACGCCACACATAATGGCTGTCAGTTAACAATTTTTATCTAAACTGAATCATTTTTAACCTCACTCAGACATAGCATCTGAAATTACTGATACAAAATCAAAGTTAGTTGTCATCATATGCAGTTTCTACTTGTAACTAAAATATAAACTGGATGCCACATAATTTGACTAATGGCTATGCATAGAGACGACAGGAGATTTCGTATGTGTGGTATAACATCATTTTGGAATGAACTCATACGTTGAAAATCGACTACTCGAAACATCTGATTATCTGAAACATGTGACGACATGATACAAATTCTGATATATTTTAGAATTAACTATTAATAATGAAAGACATTAATAATTCTACTGGGTTCTGATATGTGTATTGAACCATACTGTCAAAAACTTGTATACATGATTATAATTATTTTTTTTATTATGAAATTACACCTCAGGTGCTTGGGGCTTTACTCACGAATATGTACGATGCCTACTTATATAGGTATAGGTATCTTACACATTCATGAGCAGAGACCAATACATGCAAGCACCAGTGCATTACACCCACATAGCATAAGAAAAATTCGATGATACCCATACCAATTTTACTTTTACTCTAATCTCAGCAAGATTTGCCAAAACTGATGAAACGTCTGTCAAAAATTTTCAGTCTCGACGAACTTAACCTCGCTGAGATTACAAAATACTTTTACTCTGTCAATGAATGTAAGTCAAACCTGGACAGATCGCTTTTGCTGGTGTCGAGTCATCTTCCTCCATCTGTGATGAGAATTATTCAGCTGTAACATCCAAATATGTGATTGGTCTGCCCAAGAGAGCATCCACGTTCGCACTATGTGACTAGACCATCCTTTTTCTGAGCTTTAGCAACCTTTATGTCATTTCAGCGTTCAAAATCAAATCCACGTTTCCTCCACATTGCCGAAAACCGAACCGATATTTATGTCGTAAAATAAGATTTTTGGGTTAAATTAACTTTTATTATCATTTATGTTCCCGTTTTATTTTAAAAAGAAACTATGAAATCCTTTCCACAATTAATTTTATTGTTAAATACCTTAGAATTGAACCAACAGATTTAACGACCGCGAATTGGTTTACGTCATTCGGAGTTGCGCGGTAGATTCAAAATCATGAGTCCCATACTTCCTTAAACTAATAACACCTTTTTTAGCTGTCAAGCAATCTAAGCCAAGGACAGCCTCTACTCTCATGTCTGCAACGATCACATTCTAAAAGAATCACATTCTCTCCAAATTTAAAATGCACCAATGCCTTACCATAGATATGAAAAGGGGTACCTGAGGCTGAGTGAATTTCCTGTCGTTTCAATTAGCTCTAAGCTATTGCGTCTGTTAATAGCATCATAACTCTTCTTTGAGATGAGAGTCACAGTAGCACCAGTATCTACTAGTGTCAAGACCGGCACACAATTAACAGTACCACGGATGTACATGCCAGCTTCGCTTGGTTTATATTTGAACTCCAACACAACCCTTATTCTTAACCTCTCTTGGAGTATCGTCGTTAGAAAACATCTTAACTTGACCAGAACGGTCGATTGTCTTCATATACATTTTCTCATTCTCTTGCTTAGACCTGACTCTACAATCTTTTGTAATGTGTCCAACATTACCACACTTGTAACACTTCATTGTATTTCGTGACCAAGTGTTTCCTTCTTGATTTCTTTGTGCCCCATGGCTTGTCCGTACCTTTTGCTGCTGCTCTTTTATATTATTAACATATTTCTGTAGAGATTGCAGCAGTCCTTTTATTGATTTAACAGCATCTTCCAAACACTCAGATTTTGGATCAAGCAGTGGACTATCACTTACTGCTCCGCGGCATAATCCACTATCTTCATGTCTCTTGCACTCCAACCCAACAAAAGCGTGTAGCTCTACTGAATGCCTTATAGTATCGTTAAGGTTTTCTGGTCTGGATTGTTTAATCCTGAGACGCATGTCAAAACATACTCCTTGGCTAGTGTTTCACACACATCCCCTGGAGCCGTACGATATTCTAGGCGTGTCAAACGCCTAATGTCTTGTCCAAGTTGAGATATAGACTCGGTCGCTTTCTGGGGTCTTTCTTTAAGTTATGTCCTATACAATTCGGTTTGATTAACAGGAGAAAAGCGTTCTTCCATGGATTTACTCAGCTCTTTGAAGTTCATCTGCAAGTGTTCGGGAAGATTCCCAAGCACCCCCTTGGCTTGACCTCTCAAATACACGGCCAAATACATTCCTTTCTCTGCTACAGACCAATGATTAGGACAAAAGCATGCATTGAAATGTGACCTATAGTCCAACCACGAAGTTGATCCGTCATATGTTGCAGGCTTTAGCTTGCTAGAATTATCTTTTTTTTACTGGATCCCTTGGCGTTCGAACTTTATCAGCCTTATACCTGCGCCTTGTGATGTTTGTCTGAACGCGGTGCGGTGTTTCTAAGTAGTCTTCGTTATCCAGTACAGGTCCTACATCTTCAGGACTAGAGTATTCGATATCGTCTTCAGCGTGAGCTTTAAACTTTACTTTAGGACGAGCTCCACCAAACTCGATACTACTTTTTGCACCTTTTGATTGTGCCGAAGCAACAATGCCAGAATCTCTAGCCGTCAGTGGTGTTGATTCCTTATGATTCTCTTTTTCTTTCAATCGTAGACTTTCGTCTGAAAGTTCTTTTATTTTTTTTTCTTGGAGGAAACTGATTTCTTTATCAATATCATCCATGAATAGATCTAAACTAAATGTCTCAAACTACAATTAATATGTTTATGGAATAAAATAAAATTAACAACTCCAATGCTTAGATCATCCCAAGGCTGCCACCAAAATTTTGTAATGTGTTTTGTGGGTTCTAACCACGAATGATATTAATTTTTCTTAAGGTTACTTTACGTTCGATTTGGTTATTATAAGAAAAAAAATCACTTCACTTTGATCACAAATATGATTGAATGGTATAATGAATTTTCCTTTTAATCCTCTGTGTTTGAGACCTAATTTGCCTGAAACCCTACGTTCCAGCATGTGTGCTGAACCAAAGCAACCCAGACCGCAGTCTGAAACCTATTGTCTAAGATCACCCTTTTGGCTATGCTTAAATTACTGATATAGTGCCCAAGAATATATACATTTCAAATGGTCCGTCTGCATTAGTTTGAGACACCGCAAATGAGACTTATAATTCTTACCCGTAGAGTTCCTTTCTTCCCTGTAGCTCTCTGCCAACTGAAACCAGTTTAATAGAGCGTCTGCCTTTTAAAGCCTCTCGCTTTCTGTCACGTGACTCGTGATCATCTTAACGTTTTATCAAATAACCAAACACAGAGGAAATTATCTGATTCAATAATGCTTTATTTTTAACCTATCAAAAGATCAACTATATTGAAGAGGAATATTTTGTACAACATCTTTTTTCCCATTTGGAAGACACTCAGAATATTTGACACAATTTCCCAACATTATCATTCGGGATACTTTAAATGCAGAAACCCCAAAGACATAACCTTTTTATAGCCGTGTATTAAAACCTGATAAGCTAGAAAGGGCGTTTAAAGAGGAATAGGCAAAATAAGAATCGATGATATCTTGGGATATGAGTTTTTTTAATAATGATATATAAATAAGGGGCGTTATATCATTAACAGTTGTTATAACTCTCCTCTAGTTTTATTTGGTTCATTTGGCGTTGTAAATAAATAAAATCAAATCAATAAGGTACAACATTTTATTTACAGCATAAAATAGTTTTATAAATAAAACAAGAACTAACAATATCCGTTTTTTGATTTTATATTTTAATCTTGACTACATGAATAAATCAGATTAAAGAACTAAATCATTAAAACATAAAATCTAGATATCAAAATAAAATTATATAATGAAATGCCCGTAGAATCTCAAACAATATAATTGTTTAGCAGATATCACCTCATGTTATGTGTACACAAAACCATTAAACATACATATGCATATTAGTTAATGGTAGTTTTGAAATATTTAGTAAGAAAGTAGAAACCATTTCAAATTACATATACAATCCTTCGTATTTCTTGTATAACTGATAGAAATCTATTGAAGTATGAAACAGATAGAACATGGTAACCGGATAAAGCATATCGTTAATGGTCTTCCAGTATTTATCACCGTACACTTCCGTTTCGATGGGCATGATCTTTCGAGTGTTTTTTCCGATGTAACTATCTGCAATCCACATGATGACCCGGATCAAGAAAAACATGTAGAACATTTTGTCCGCCGAAATATATTTTGGTTCTGGGTTTAAATTATGAACATGTAAATTCTGTGCTTTAATGATGAGCGACGTCTGGCACACGACCACAAACATTTCTAGAAGTTTCTGAAGAATGAGAAACGTCGCGATGTAAGAAAGTCCTCGATCGTCTACCACGTGCACGCTTCCCGCAATGAGTCCAAATGTCGAATATAACAACATGCCACTTGTACTTAGCAAGAGAATAATCTTTCCATCATACGTGTCACTATAAACGTTTTGCCGTTTGAATTGAGTATACCAAAGATAGAAGTTTAAACTGACTAATACGGTAAGTTCACCTTTGAAAAAAAACTGGATTACCCCTACACTTAACTGAATATCAGACTCATAAGAAGCATTTAGAATCAATGCTATTAAAATCGGAAGACACGTCAAAAATGCGGCTAGAAGACAACGGTAAAACGACGGTACTTGAAGCTGGGCGGAAATAGTTATGTTTTCTCTTAATGATGAGTCACACTGACAGGAATTGTATCTTTGCACTGCCCTTGAATTGTAGGGCCCAAGCACTGGAAGCAATGAGGTGTTCTCCTCCTGGTCGTTTTGGGATTCCGACCACAGATGAATCGTGTGCTTGTCAATGGATGCCGGTGAGACGTCACCATCATTCGATGATGGTAGCAAACGCAAAACGATCCCCACAGCTAGTAAACTGTATTCTGTAGACATTGGTTCTGTGTATGGGGAAATACTTTCCATTAGGCTTTTAAAGTCGTTGCTATTTAAACAACTGGTGTGATTTGTGTCTTTCGCCATTGAGTTATTTATCAAATCGTTTTTCAATAGAGTTGAAAACAACGCCCTAAACCACTGGACGATATGAGTGAGAATGATCGTTGTAAGTCCGAAGTTGACTATAGTATCTTTTTTCAGTTTGCAAGTTGAATACGAACTTAAGAAACTTAACTGGGAAATAACAAAAGCGATGTCGGAAAAGCTCGTCAGTGTAGATAAAACAAATTCCCCGGGAAACAATTGGGTTGCGCTTTGTTGAATGCAGTGAAAGCTAGTTGCAAGTTGTAATGCAGAAGACAAAATTCTAGCAAACCCAAATATCCACAAAAATAGGATTTTTGGTTTTATCGCAACATCTGATACAATGTAAGCAATCGAATTTATACCACGCAGGCGCAATCTGTTCCATATCACGATGGTTACTATTGTACTAATGATACTTGTTATCGCCATGATGTTCCAAAAGGCGGGGTGATGGTCAGGGTTGGATGCTGCCATGGTGATGATAATTATGATAGCACAAAGCGTTACTCCGCAAGCACAAAGTAGCTTGGAAAGTGAAACATTTCTTGGATATTGGTTTTGTGACGTCACCACTGGTTCTTCGCCATATGCGTCGACTTGAATGGGATTTCTTCCAGACATTTTGTTTGCGCTTCTCTGTAAAAAAAAAATCAAATCTTAACAATTGCGCAAACAGTGATAATAAGAAACTTATTAATAAACGATATTCATTTTAACAAATTCGGTAAAATATATCATGATAATTATACACTGAAGATATACAATAATTGTAGTAAATGGCGACTGTCTAGCTAAGTCTTGCATATTTTATCTTGACTTAAAAGAAGTTGAATCTTAAACGTTTCTAATAAATCACTTTTAGATATTCATATTAATCTTACTTGCGGGGACAAATTGTTAGCTTTCGGTGGTCGACCCTATTACAAATAATCGTTAATTGCACCTTTTATATCAGGAAATAAACAACACGTACATGTACTGCTAATCATAGGCATGACCAAAGTTGCTTGATCTTTAGATTGATTAAGACTTTCGTCCATAAACAACATATTTGTCGGTTTTTTAATTTTATTTTATCAAATTAAATCTAGTACACGACTGTAACGAAGCAAAAGCAACTGTTTTTGACGTTACAAATCTTCAAGATAATTTTTCTACGTTGCAATTTTTTAGCTTAAAGTTGTTTTTTTTTTTTTTATTTCAAATTAGTTTTTAACCGAATTCTAATAATTTGAAATTATTCTGTGATGTATGTAATCTTAGCTTTTAGACTTCGAATGTCAAAAAACTTGCTTCTTGATATGAAACTATATAACAGTAAGGGTTAGTCACAGAAACAAATTGTTCATCAAAAAACATATCGGTTTAAATTTAAACTTACTGACAGTAGCCGTGGATAAACTATAGTTCCTTTATTCATATAGTACATTTGTAATGTGTTTCTCGGATTAAGACTCTTATATAACTTTACCATCACTTTCCGCGTGAGTCTTACTCAAACTTTAGCAAAAGGAAATACTGAAACAATCTTATATGAATGGTTTAAGTAAGTAGCACTTCTTTTCATTGATAAATTTGCCATGAGAGTTCTTAACAAACGAGTGCTCCACTTCATAACTATAGAAAATTTGCCCAGACGTTCAGGCCAGAAATAAGTTCTTGAGATGTCTGTTTACTCCAAGTATCTTATAAATAGAGTCGTGAGATGTTCATAATAGATGGCCTATATTTTTTAAAGAACACGTATTTTTACAATATAAAATGAAAACATTATAATTGTAATAAAAAAGACTAGGGAACGATGATCCTTTATCTTTTTATTTATAATAAAATAAATTCAAGAATACTCTTCGTGAAAATAGATTGTTTAAGATTTTAAGGATGACATTGCTTGCGACATACTTACAGAAACTTTCCTGATTTACACATCGGATTGTGACAATAATAAGTATAGAGAGGAGACACTTACATGTAAGCGTCTAAATATTTCCTTTCCATCCCTACTTGTTAAAAAAAACATGTATATGATGAATATTAGACTTAACCTTGATGATAATGCTATAGTAGTTTGGGTGATATCATGTTCTATTTTTGATTAGGTGTATGGTGTTTTGTATGGCGGCTTTAGTAAGGTTCATTAATATGAACAACAAAAGGTGACGCATACATGTACCCACAATTAAAATTTCTTTGAAGGCATGGAAATAATGAATATAAACTTAGCGTTGGGTTATCGGTCTATAATGCGAAATCACTCTAATCTAGTACACTGCTTGGTAAATGCTTTAGGTTGCACTAGATTAAAATGCTTTTAAAAGATATATATTAAATTTAAACATGCTGTGGAAAAAGGTTTAGATACTATTCATAGATGAATTTCTCTGAAAACTTACACAATTGGTATGAATCTGAATCAAAGTTCAACTACTGCATATCGTAATTATATGTGATACCTTTGAATAAACAGAATTTTAAGATTTAACGTTAACAGTGTCAAGTTTATTCAATTAAACTGCACAAATTAATTAATTTTTGTTCTTGTAGTTACCCATTTCTATCATAATTTACATCTGTTCTTCATGAGGAAATTAAAGGTCGTTGTACTGTTTGCAAAAAGTGGTTGGCTTGTTCCTATCCATCATTACTATCAGCGACTAGGAAATCTCAAAACCGGTTCTCGTAGAAAAACTGGTTCATATATACAACAGGTCTTGGTCTCTAGAGCGTTTGAATATTATAACAAATCTAGAAATCATTTTCAAGATTTTTAACTACGCACTTATACCAAGTTAAATAATGAATAAACATTTTGATGGATTTACATTGAAAGTAATAAATTTGTTCGACCCTATAGCTCATATGAATCAAATTTTTGTTCATTACTTTTATTAATGAATAAAATTAATAAGGTTTCAGTGTTGAACTGACCATTTCAAAACAAATATTTGATTTATCAGCATACACGCGGGACAGATTTTTTTCCCGCAAACGTTTGGTAATAAAAACAACCTTATGCTGTGTCACGTGAAACAATGAATAAATTAACCTTAATAACAATGCGTTTTCCAAACAGGCTAGGACAACCGTATGGCGACTTTAGCAAAGATCCTTACCTTTTTAGATTTTTTATGACCAGATCCTTTGGTATATAATCGATCTTCTGGGCTTCTGCAATTGTGAACAAATTCCTCTAAATTTCACTGCAGCATAATGATGCCAAAACAATGCCTCTAGACAGTGTTATGTTTTAATTTTATTCTTCAGGGGAATTCCCTTCCTGAATTTCCAGTGCAATATGAAGAAGTTATGCAATCATGCATTGAATAAGTTTTACCTGTTGTTTTACCGTGAATAGCAAATATATTTCATTTATTAAGATAAAAATTTACAGTATCTTTAAAATGACAAAATAATATGATTTAGATACCATTTATGTACATATTTAATTTCAACAAAGGTGAGATTCCGACTCCTTACTCCCACTCAACCCCCCAACCCCCCCCCCAAAAAAAAATACTGGTACTTTCAATTTATCAGCCTAAAGAATGCGTCTATAATCTTTAAATGATTTTTTAACAGTAAGATTTTGATTTATACATGGAACAATTTTGAGTACTTTTTTTTTAATTAAAAAGATTAAATCTTATTAGCTTCATATACTAAACATCCAAAATGGGAAACTTTCCACAAAGTTTTGCACAATGTTCTAGAATGTCCGTATGTTTGTTCGATTTTTAAAATATACTTTTTTGATTCATATTAATAATAAAGTTACATGTAGAGTTTTTTTATGCAAGGTTATTACGATTATGCCAAGCCATTTTTGAAGCGTTACCTACGCAGCGTTCAAGGAGGCTGAATGATCTTCGAACAAGTATAATTCCTTTTAAAGGAATGATCGGTATGTAATATCATTGGTCAGCTCTGTTAATGTAATACGAAAGCATTTCGCTACATCCAATAAACATGACAGAAAAAAATATATAGCACCGTTTTGTTGATTTCCGAAATAGCAAGGCATGAATAAGCTTTACTTTTAGTAGGCGAATTATACTTCCGATTATTATTCTTACGAATATGTGATTGAAAACGTGATTTGAATGTGTATGTAATTGTATAAATGTTTTTCTTTCAAGGCAAACGAAGAAGAGTAACGTTTTTAATAATCAACGTGTTACTAACAATTTAAATGAGGTTGTCATTGCACGGTAAATAAAGTAGCGCACGGCGCAATGTTTGCGCATATAGTATAATTTGCCGGATGCCTCCTACGGACACAACTGTGATCGGCCGAAGCCGATTACAAAATTTTAAAGATATAATTTGTTAAAGGGGCATGATCAAAAATTATATTTCTGATTTTAATGTTTACCATGCTTTACTAACTAAAGGCATTTTTAAAAGGCAACCAAATTTGCGTGTCATTTGTTGAGATATAAGCGAGTTACAGAGCTTACAATTTATTGCAATGAAAACAAAGCTTTTGTTTACATTTTGAATGTTGAAGTAACAATTCCAGTTTTAGACCTAAAATGAATGTGATAAACGTTAGGAACTGTTTATTTATGCTCAAAATGAAAAAAAAAAGATAGACAAATGAGCTTGAAAAAGAATTTTTACAGGTAAATTGAACCAATATAAACAAAAAAAAGACACCAGTCTTGTTAACATGACAAAGAAGTGCGAGCTCTGTATCTTGCTTATAACTCTACGACTGACTTTCAAATTTCATTTACCTAAAATGGATTCCTAAAGCATTAAAAATAATAAAATCTGAAAAATAGAATTGACCCAAATCGTGACCATGTCCCTTTAAGGTATCAAATAATATTTGTTGAAGAAAAAATTCCGTGTAATTTACCTTTTAAATTTGAGTATTTTTCTATAAATTTAAAGCTCTTATTATAAAAGAGATCAGAAAAGTCTAAAAATGGCCATGACCATCGAGGCCTTTAAACAATCAATCATTAACCTCATAATTGGCGACCTCTGTTTTTGAGAAGTTGTTAAAACGCTTCCCTGATTTACTTAATAAATCCAAGCAAACAACACCTAATGCACGATAAGGTCTTGGCAAATAAATCTTGGCTCTAAACACATTGGGGAATCCGGCGATGGGTGGAAACCCACCTTCGGCCTGACTACCTCAATATCTCCGGTTGGAAACTTTATGTTTTGCAGTGACGCACTCAATGCATTTGTCACATCTTCGATGGATCTGAACAAAATCTCACTAATGAACTATTACAGAATTCTATAGTCAACATATATGCACCTTTTGCAATTAACGGGATTCTGATTTATATCTATGTCGATTTTTGCGAATAGCATACCAAAGTACGAATTATTATTTCATGTCGTATATTAACTTTTTTTATATTATGTAATGCACAGATAATGCAGTTGTTAAATTAGACGCGCGCTTCACTCGCAGCTTACAAATACTGTAATCTTTGTAAATGGAAATTTTATATAACCTGCAAACGGAAGACTTAGAAATTCCTAGCGTGTCCCAAATCAGTCTTTGCTGGGTGCCGGGCCAAAGGAATCTTAGAGTTGCAAAGACTTGCAGAGATGCAGGAAGATTGGCAGATCACTGGCTGGGCCTCTCTAAGCGGTCTTTAACCAAATCAATGATGTTCATGATGGACTGTCTGTTTAATCGATAACGATGAATGATGTCAAGGCCGTCGTAGGCATCTAGGAGGTTCTGTCTGTCCCTAAAAAACGCGCTCCCGCCTCAAATTTCGTCGCACCTGTTCGTCTACTACTCTCATGAACGCAGCCATTTTGACAAACTAACGCTGAGACGTAAGTTTACGTCACCTCCGGGATGACGTAGAGTTACAAGTTAACTTAAGATGCAACGTAAATAAAGATGCGTTCGTGAAACGCCGAAATTTTGCTACGTACTACTTACGTCGCTATTTCGTACTAAGATTTACGACGCTTTTGTGAAACGGGTGTCCTGAACTTTTCACTTGTTAGAAAATTCAGAAGATGAACCGGTGCCGTTCAGTCAACTGAATGTTAACTGAAAGGTCTGGAAATATGTAGAACCTATGCCATTCACTTCAGTAATTTTATAGTATCTTTCAGTCACTCTTTAGTTAACTGAATGGCAACGTTTTATCATCCTATGAAAACAATTATGTGTTCATTTTTTTTAAATAAATAAATACTAGTAATATTTAATGATTTAGCTTGTTCATCTTGTTCTTTAATTGCTGTTTTCTCTAACTCGTTTTCAGGAGGGTTTGGCGGTGTACAAGATATTTCACAAACACATTTTTCAACTATTCTCTCCAAATAAAAATATGTTTCAGTCATTTCACACAAACTGCAAAACGATAAGCAAGCGACAGAATGTAACAATATTTAACGAAAACGTTTGTCCTTTAGCAACAGTATTATACACTTGTTCGTGTCTGTCGAAGTGAACATTTCATTTAATTATAGAATTTTTTTAATGAAAGGTTTTCTTCTTGCAATTGTCCATTTTAATCGTCCAAAAAACGTACATACATGTATATGTCAACTCGGCATTAGCACACATATGTCAGTGTTTGTGATTGTAAAAATTACGTAATAATTATGCTTATGCAGTATCAGCGATGGATGAGTCAATCAAAAATGAACTTTCACCTTTTGAGGAAACACCTGGGAAATTCCAATGCATCATGTGCAGTGATATGTATACATCCACTTAATGTCGAGACATGCATGTCAACGCACGTGTTGACTTCGCAAATCATTCTTCTGAGTTTACACTTGACAGCTTACGTGACTGGGTTAGAACACATGCATTTACACTTAAACTCTACGGTGGATAAATCCACGTGAATGTAGAATATACATAATGGAATCATCTGTCACTAATCAAAGACGTTTGGGGAATAGGGCGGGTAATTTGCCTATATAAGGATGAATCAGATACTGAAAAAAAAGATATTCACAATAATTAATAGATGTTTCTTTCAAATATTTGTTCAAAACGATGTATGTTAATTATATTAACATCGATTTCACTTGAAACCCTTCAATTGGTTAAATATATGCGCCATCTTTTTTGCCCATCATCTTTGTCATATGCTAAAAAATGTGTAGCATCGATATTAATGTCATATATGTATTACTTATATTACTTTATACACCTTTCAATCTTCATTCACTAGAGGTGGTTGATTCATAAAAAATCAAGAATGACTTACGAACTTTATT
The DNA here is from genome assembly GCA_020458035.1 of Magallana ariakensis. NCBI lineage: Eukaryota > Metazoa > Mollusca > Bivalvia > Ostreida > Ostreidae > Magallana > Magallana ariakensis. The sequence goes on along the minus strand of CM035819.1, from coordinate 20,979,267 downwards.
TAATTCATAAAAAGCAGATTTAAAGATAATACAAAAGTTTTCCATTCAAATCAAAATCTCATACGAAAACAATGATGTACCTTTCCAATATCTATTTTGCATACTCAACACACAATTACACTTGCTTAAAAACAATTTCCATGCCTCTTTATAATCTGTATGATTGTTCGTCAAATTAACGTAATTTTACAATATGACAGGAAGTTAGAACATGTAAAATTAAAAAAATTGCAAACATACACCACAAACAATTAGAAATGCTTGGGAAAAAAAACCCCCATCATATTTAAACTCAATGTCGTTCAAATGTGATTAAACAACATGACAGGAAAATTAGTTCCATAAGTAGAACTAAAACAAATTTGATTTAAAGATATGATGTAATGAAAGTTTATGATAACAAGAAATAATCTAAAAACTGAACATAAGGTTAAAGATGATTTCTGATTGTTCTTAATCACAATTTATAACTTGCATTGTGTACGAGTGTTCGTACTTTTTGTACAACTGATAAATGTCCATCGCCGTATGAAATCTGTAGAAGATTGTGATAGGGTACACAACATCGTTTACAGCTTTCCAGTATTTATCTCCGTAAAAACTCGCTTCTATGTGCATTACACTACCCACTACTTTCCCCATGTAGCTATTGACTAGCCACATTACAATGTTAATTGTAAACAATACACAATGTACTTTATACACAGGTATATACCTTGAGACTTTTCGATCGCGAACCGTATTGTATGCGGGAGATTGTAGAATGAGTATTGTTTGGAGATAAATACAAGCTATCTCAAAGATTTTTTGTATAACTAATGCTATGGAAAGAGTCGGAAACTCCATTCTTCTATACATCATCCCTGCAATTAACCCAAACGTACTGTATGCAACTGCCCCTGCGGTACAGAGAATCAAAATATATCGACTGCTATTCATTTTCTCTGCACTGCAGTCTTCCTTGTATTGTTTATTGCATAGAAAAAAGGCCAACAAAATCACAGTAAAGAGTTGAAGTTTGAAAACACACTGGACTATTCCTGATGAGAGCTGGTAATGGTAGGAGTAATTTTCCACCGCTGACGCCATGATTACAGTGGTAAGAATTGGCAAACATAAAACGATGGCCACCAGGACGCATATATATACAGAGGAACTCCTGACAGCAGATCTAAAGCTATGCGTACGTTCCAACCCAATTTGTATGTTCCCAATATTGCTTATTTGGGGAGAACAGGAACCAAGCAAAGGGGTTCGTTCGGTGTTAACTGAAGTAGCAAAAGGCGATGATGTATCCTCTTTTTCAAATGATATCCACATTCGTAACATGAACGAAACTGCAAGAAGACTGTATTCTGTCAGGGTTGGTTCGATGTACGATTCGATGGACTTCCGGAAATGTGTCAAATCGGTGTTCCAATAACAGTTGTTTAGGAAGCTTTTGGTTTCATTTGAGTGATATATTAAGTGATTACTTAAGAGTGACGAGAAAAGTGTTCGAAACCACCTTATGACATGGGTCAGAATAATTGTCGATATTCCGTAATTTATGAGAGTTGAAGATTTTAATCGATATGCAGAGTAAGAACTTATAAATCCAAGTTGTCCTGTGTTAAATATTATCTCAAAAGTGTGACTTGCAATGCTAACTATTAGTTCTCCAGGAAATTGTTCTCTACCATGTTTATCAATACAGTCACAATTTATTGCCATGTTAATAGCAGAGTTAAGGATATTAACGATTCCAAATAACCACAGAAAGCATAATTTCATTCGGATGGTGACGTCTTCTGTGTTCTGTTCCAGGGATTGAGCTCCATTTTTATGAATAACAATCCAAACGATGTATGTAAAGACTCCACCTATGGAAGTTAAGATGGCCTCCAACCCCCAAACGACTGGACTATGTCCAGCATACTCTCGAACGGTTGAAAACACTATGACGATTACTAAACAAATAGAGCAGGCGCAAGCCGAAACAACACCTGAAAAAACTCCTTTTCGTTGCTGTACATTCGCAGATGTCCTATCCACCGGAATCATGTCTGTTAACTCGGAAAGAGCTGCCATTGTTAACTTTGATGATCCCTCAAATCGTTTTAAAGTTAGGATATCTGAATATGGAGAAGTATCTTCTTCAGTTTATTTTCAATACAAAGGAGACAATGCACGATAGAGTTATTTATTCTTTCAACATAAAAAAACATCTAAAATAAAATATGAAATAAAACCTGAAACTTTACCTTTACAATTATGGTCTTGCTCTGTTGTTTATTTGTTACCAGTTAATTTAAGAAATATCCATATAAAAGCTTTAACTCCCACTCAGAAAATTCATGGACACATGATTAAAGCGGAAATAAAACATGTTATGGAACGGGAAGTGTTACTAAACCCTAAAAGAGAGAGAAAGAGAGAGAGAGAGAGATTTAATAAATGCTTTATCCAGCAGTGTGTCATATTTGTATAGAAAACTGATAAAAAAAAATTCTCACAGAAATTGTGTCAACTGTGAAAATGCACGATTATGGATATTGTGAGCTTATTATTGTTTAAAAAAAAAACTCAGGAGATATTTTAATCAAAATTTGTCCGGTTTCTGTTGTTGTTAATTTTCCTACTTCAATTTCAATTCAACCATTGAACCAATTCTGTTATTTTTAATTTAAAAAAAACATATATGTATTTATTTCTAAACATTCAAATAAAAGTCTTTATTATCATTCGAAGATGAGAGGAATTACGAAGAAATATTTCGCTCTGCTGCGTTGGCGTTTTAAAATCTTACAACCACGTGTTCTACTTTCTGGGTGCGTGTTATACAAAGTTTTAGGTGCTTTTTCGTACTTGAAGACATTTCTTCTTTTTTTTAAAAGTATTAGGTAAAAAAGTTCAAGATGAGATACGAGAATTTTCATTTTTAAATAGTAATACGAAGAAACACAAGTACATGAAAACAAAAAATCAAATCTGTATTTCACTAAAAATGTTTTTGTTTTTAATTTACTTTATCCGAAATAAGAGAAGGTGTATTAAATTAACCTATAGTTTGAAAACATCTAACATCTTTTTTCATACCTTGTTTCCTTTGGTTCAGAGAAATCTGATTTAAATCAAGAAAGGTGTAAAAGGGTTTGAATATGTTTTTCCTTATAGGAAAAAACACTGAAAAGGAAAAGCTTTAAAAGAAATGTCTTTAATTAATGATTACGCAACAATAATTATCACATGTGTCATTTGATTTATGGCATAACTTTGTAATTGCCATCTTAATTTTTACATGTTTATAAGAAGGGGATATCTCCCTGAATTTTGTTTATAATCATAATATGTTATCTGGTGATATCCTTTGTTCAAGTGTTTTTCTAAACATGGGTTAATACTTATCAATGAGATCCCACAGTACATAATCAATAAGGTTTTTTTAATAAGTTTAAGTATTGAATTTGTCTGGGATCTCCCCATTAGTGATGTAGTTTATTTGTATAGTATATAAAAGATTCAATGAGGCTAAAACAGTAAACATCATTATATAAAAAAACCCAGCAATGTTACTGGAATATAACTTTGCTTGTAAGTGATCAAGTTTCGGGCATCTCGAAGATTTTCATGCACGTACATGTATTGATCTTTGCAAGTTCCTTTCACCGTTTACAAAGTGGTTTATATCTACTTAATTAAGAAATGTTCTTATCACGAAATTAAAGTAAAATTAGTTTGTTAAGAAGAACATTCAGTGCTTCCATAACAGCATAGCCTATGGGTTTGTTTTCCATGTATTATACATGTACATTTTTATTAAGTAAATTCTAGTCTCATTAATGATAAACAAAATAAATTTGTATACATGTATATGGAAGCCACTCAGTCGTGTCTATATTCCAATTCTATAAGGGATGGAGTGAGTGCACGTGTTCCTAATCTTTCTCATATTGTCTTGCAATATTCACGTTATCTTTATTTTAAAAATACAAAATAAACGTTGATGATAACTTAAACTAGAGGGATATAAAAAAAATATACGAAGGATTATCGTGATCTTTAAGGATCACCCATGAGTAAACAATACTGGTGTCTCGTATGTCGTACAGTGACTCAAAGACATGTTTCCGATAATATTTATAGCTGAATCTTATCATCCTCATGACTTAAATATACATTAATCTTAAATGACGTATTTTGAATATATCAAGTGCTATTGAATCAAAATGTAATTTCTCATATATGTAAGTTATTCTCGAATAGACCTTCCCTATTAGAATACTAGTAGTTAAACCTTCTACTGGTACTAAAGTTAAATATAAAAAATAGGATAATATATATTTTCTTGTTTTCAGTTGTTGCAGAAAAAACATTGTATATGAGGCAAGTATTATGCCAGTCAATATGGCCATTCGCTTCCTGCATGAAACACGAGGCAAACATTTAGGGACATGTTATTTTCATTTTTCCTGCACGTGTTTCTTTATACGGAAATTGGAACTTAATTAAATCTCTCTTTTTTTTTTTAAATGCTGATCTCATCACGTTTTTAAAACCAATATATTAGTCATACGGCAAAAGTGTTGAAAGAAAATATATACATATACTCAAAATATTGGAATTACTTTTGATTATTATTAGAGAAAAACTAATAACAGATAACATGCACCAGAGTTTTATTTTATTTGCATTGATAATAATTTAAAATCATCTAGTTAATACCATTTCATTAAATGAATATGCCAACACTTTACCACATGTATACATCGGCAGTAACTGTTCCTTATCATTCTGCCATCCTTCATTTTTTAAAATTCACAACAAGTATAATTGTTATTTTTGTTTATTTTCAATTATGCGTAAAATATGTATTTTCTACTAGAGTTGTGCCTGATCCTAGATAAAGTGTACCTTAAGAAATATTAATTTTATCTAGATAGATATATTTTAAACATTTATATCATGATGGCGAGGAAGAAATAAACTTTTATCCCCCACGAAAAATCATATTACCGAAGGTAACACCCTCTGGGTGAATAAATCTTTTTGTATCTCGAATATTCATGCAATAAGTTTTTATTTTACCGAACGATATACGTTTATATGATTACGTCGAGTTCCTATTGTTTTTCAATTCCTGAAAAGCAACAACAAAAAACCATAGGGCCCGTTTCAAAAACTATGACTAAGATCTATCTTAAAGGGGCATGGTCACGATTTTGGTAAAAAAAACTATTTTTCCGATTTTAATATATGTTTACAATGCTTCAGTAAGGCATTTATAATAGGCAACCAAAATATGAGTGGCATTCGTTGAGTTATAAGCGAGTTACAGAGCTTACAATACTTTACTAAGTAAACAAAGCTTTTGTCAACATTTTGAATGTTGAAGTAAAAATTCCAGTTTTAGGCCTTAAATTAACGTGTTTAACGTTTGGAACTGTCTATTTCTGCTTACAATGAAAAATAGATAGACAAATGAGCTTGAAAAAGATTTTTATTGGTATATTGAACCTGTGTAAACAAATAAGGATACGATCTTTGTTTACATGACAGAGAATTGTGAGCCCTGTATCTTGCTTATAACTCTACGACTGACTCTCAAATTTCATTTGATCATTAGGAATGCATTCTTAAAGCATTGTAAATTTAAAAAAAAAAGAAAAATAGAATTTGACCAAAATCGTGACCATGCCTCTTTAAGACCAAAATTTGTCATACGCACTCATCATAGCCGTTTCACAAAACTGTCATATCTTATGATTATCTTAAGATCCGTCATAATCTTGATAGAACCAAATACATGTCTTAAGTCTTAAATCCAACTTTAAAATGGCGATGGATTATAATTTGGTCCACCACGTGCACCGAAGGCCGAGTGTAATTGAAGAGCGCGCGACTTTGCTCATCCTTTTATTTTCATGCTGTCATTGGAGCAAAGTAACAAAAATCTTTAGTAGTGTGTTTTTAATTAAATAAAACCCGTCCGTAACACCCATGCGTTAATTCTTTTTTATTTGAAGACATAAATCGGGTAAATATCTTAAATGGTGCTACTAAAAGCATCTCTAGTATTGTATAATATGCAAGAAACCGAGGGAATATGAATAGCTTGCATACTGAAGGTGACCATGTATTTTTGTACTTAGAATTTATATTTTGACAGGGCATCAAAGAAGCATGCACGTTTAATATATTTCATCCAGAGTAAATTAATGAACGGCAATATATACTTCGATATGCCAATTAAAAGGATTGGGTCATTGAATAAATTACTTTGATATAATATTCGACAAAATTTTTGCCAGATGAACAACAATTTTAAAAAAAATCAATTTGGTGAATTTTTACGATAGTTTTCATGCATTTGACAGAAAAACTTCACCTTTAAACAGAAATACAAAAATTACATGTAATAACTTATTTGGAGATCATGATGATGCTTCTTCAACCGTGTTCGAGTTTGAGACTTCATTCTATATCTCCTCAACTCTTATTGCTTTATTTTTCGTACCTTCTGTATTGTTCTTCAGAGTATTTCCAAAAGGGACATTCTGTATTGAAACTAAATTTCAACCGCGTCTGTTAAGATGGATACCGCACAAAACTCATCAAAATAAGTCAGATATACTACATTGCATATAAAAGGTAAAATATAAGCAAAATGAAAACAAATAGCCTCCGCGCAAGTATAAAAAAAAATCTAGACAGATTAATGATTGTAAAAAAATAAAAAAAACAAATTAAAAAAATAGTATATTTAAGAATGAAGTGTGTCTTAAGAACTTTCTTTAGATTTTTTACAGTTAAGATAGTTTTATGAAACGGAACTGATAGATCTTATGTTTGTCATAAGTCAGATCGTATGACAGTCTTCAGATATGTCTTATGATTAATGTTATGATAGTTTTGTGAAACACATCCCTGAATATTTCACTCTCAACATTACTTCTTCATTTTCGTTTCATAAACTCGATTCATATATTTGAATTTGTTCTCTGGTGTAAGAAGACTGAAGATTGTAAAATATCATAGATGCTCATCTCGGCTTTTCCATAGCAATGGAATAAGAAACACGAGATTTCCGAAGACGTGGGATATGATGTTTATTCGCCGGGAGACATGGTGTTTTGTTCGCAGTGTCATATGATTGTCTAGACCAATCAGATGCCACGTTATATAGAATAATATTCTATATAACGTTATACCTTAATATGAAAAATCATATTAAGTTATAATAATAACTTATCGGTACTTTAAGGTATATTAATAACTTATCGGTACTTTAAACACTGCAAATGTATATTATTGTTGGTTTATATGAGACAGTCCAATTTTGAAGGATATCAGTACTGTACATGTAACCACTGATAAAGGTCTGATCTTACGCAGTTATGGGTTGTTATGGATTAACAATCCATAGTTAATGATTTTCTCTATACTTGATTTAAATCAAATTTTATTGTTCAAACGACAATATAAGCTTTTTGATAATTTGAAATGATTGGTTTTCTACTGTAAGCAAAGGAGTAAATTTGCTCCGATTACAAATTATTTTTTTCAATACCATGTTCATTAAATTGTATTTAGATATCTACAGACACAATCCGGATTGCTAAGACAAAGCCGACCGCTACAATAAGACAATAACAGAGCGTAGTCAAAAGAAGAACCAATCTAGGAAAAACTAAGAAAGACAAGTGTCTTTACTATTGCGGCCAAATTCATATCGATAGTAGTATATACAGTTGCAATGTATTAGAATTGAATTGTGCTCTACGGCATTTTTGTGATTTTGACTATACCTGCCATTCTTCTTTTGAAATAATTATTTATGTAGGATAGGAAAATTTAATTTTATATCATATGATATCTTTAAAATGTCCTGTCGGATAACTATTTTTAGATTAAGGTAAGGTTTGCGACTTGCATTTTTTTAGGAATTGTACCAAAGTTACATACCGTTTTGTTCACTACACTAAAGTCTTTTTACTCATGAAATTCAAATGATATTGCCCGTCCCGTTTTATAACTACTAAAGGTCAAAGTTAATGATTTTCATTTTCATGTTGATTAAATGTAAACAATTTAGTGAAAAAATGTACAATTTATATGCGACTATTTTGGGGGTTATTTATGCTTAAAATGTTCGAAAATAATGTCACTATTTATATCATGATACATTTCAATTAATTTCTAATGAACTATCTAAAAATGTAATAAAATACAACAAAAGTCTTAATTTTGGACTACTATTATGTAAACGAAAACATATTATTTGAAACCTTTTCAGGTCCACCGAATTCAGGAAAAAATGTATCTTAGAATATGTGTAATCTGATGTTCCTAAAACGCTATTCAAAACCATATGATGCGGACTTCGTTTTTGTGGAAATTGATAAATTACTTGTGTCCTGTTATTCTTTCATTGAAACTACAAAACCCCGCGAAATAAAAAAACCTGAAATCAATTAAGATGTCATATAAATTTTAATGTCAGAGCTGAAATAAAGGGTAGTTGGTGTTACGTCACAATGAAAATGTGTGAGTTATCTCCCTGTAACCGCAAACCTTAAGTAAGTTATTGTTTCCTTACAGAAAATTTGATTCCTCAACGACAAAGTAAACATGTTGAGAACAAAAGCAATTATTCTAACGGGAAATGAATTTATTTTGTAAGAAATAGAATTCCTGTTGGAATTTTACATTATCTTTTAGGAACTGAATATACCCTCTGAAGAATATAATTATCATGCTGGAAAAATGTTTGTAAAAAAATGCATTTGTCAGCTAAAAGTGTTATAATCTACTAGATATTCTTCAACTTGAAAACCTCTTTTAACATATATTGAATCATTTAGCCAATAATTTTAAAAAAATGCTAGCTAATTATTCAAATAGTTTGCTTGGAGCAGAGTAAATGTTTTATTTTAAAAGCAAGCTTTACATTAACATTAAAACAAAAAATTCTTAAACATGCAATAAGGAAGCTTAAATTCTGAACCTAATGATATTTCCTGCAACGTTCGTAAAAGTGCATTGATACGTGAAAACGATAGAACACGGTTATTGGAAACACTCCATCACGAATCTGATACCAAAATTCTTTCCCGTAAAAACACGCCTCAATTATCGTCGTTCGAGTATGACTGTCATAGAGAACACTAAACACCAGCCAGATAACCAAGTTGATCAGACAAAGGGTTCCAAAAAGCCTTTTGATGATTGGTATTTTGTTTACAGTTGTGCATTTCTCCATGTGCCATGACTGGCGAATTAGTAATGTTTGTAAAAACATTGTAATAATTTCAAATAAAGTCTTCATAAAAACTATAATGCGGATTTTAAAATCTAAAGAATCCAACTTTGAACAAGTAGTTACTTGGATTACAGCCAATATTTCGAGTGTGCTGTAGACTATAGCTCCTGTCAGAGTCATAAGGAGAAGGATGCTTTTATTCTTTGAAAAGGTTGTTATCCTTATATCTCTCCACTGAGAACATTTCCGAACCTGAACAAATGTTGCCAAAATCAAAACAAAGTGTTCAATGTAAAATATAAGAAGAAGTACTAAAAATGCTTCGTAATGTATAAAACGGGGTTGTTCTGAGTATAGAATCACAACGCAAGAAACCACAAACGGAAGACTAAGAAGTGTCCCAATCAGTACACAGAAATAAAAGGTATTGGTGAAGAAATGTCTATTTGGTGCTGAGGGATTTCCGACTGGATATTGAATTAGAGATGTTGTTTCATTATCTCCCGAAACATAGCTGAATTCGTGTTCCTCATCATTAGAAATATCACTGGAAGAATAAATCCACATCATCATGAGCAGTTCAGCAGCTAGCAAACTGAATTCTGTAATAGCTGGTTTATAAAACGGGTTCAACTTATTTCGGAACACTTGGTTATTCGACTGATAAAAACATGAGTAATTTAATTGAACAGTTGTTTCGTTGTGCGTGTTCGGATGCATTTTCCTATGCATGGTTCTGTAAAAATTCATAAACCATATAACAAGATGTGTTAAGATAATCCAAGAAATCATGTAATTCTGGATGATAGAAATTACAAGAGCGTAACCGGCAAATGAACTCAAAAAACCTAGTTGGACTAAATAAAATAATATTTTAAAACAGTGCGTTGCGATACCTAATTCATATTGCCCTTGAAACGAACGTGGCTTATGTAAAAACAGACAATCAAAGTTTACAGCCAGTTCGTAACATGACATTATTATGCATAACAGTCCAAATATCCACAAAAATATAATCTTTATTCTTCGGGTTAAATCTTTGTTTGAGTCATTTCTCAGTTGTCGCCTTCTCTGCCTCAGCACAGAAATCCACAATCCCATAGATGAAAAAACTCCTAGAATCAACACTGCTCCTTCTAATACCCAATAACTGTTGGTGATTTCACCAGAGTGTTGAGGGGCATTGACAATGATAAATACTAAACAAAACGAAGTAAGTATCATTCCGGACGAGGCCGCCGAAAATCGTCCATCTTGTCCATTGATACAACGGTTTAGATAACTAATAATTTGCATTTCGATTATGGTAGATAAAAAGTAATGCCGTTTTCTTTAAACAGGAACAGTCAAGCTACTCCTACGTGTCAATAAAAGGGGATGTCAAATGCGTGTGATCAATACTTCCCGTTGAGCAACATTTTTGTCGATTCGTCAGGTGACAAATTTATAAATTTCATAGATTCTTAATGTACATGTGTATTTATGAGAAAAAACCCAAAGTCCTCAAAAATTATTATCAAAATGGGCTTATCACAAAACAAATAGGTATTTTGTTCAAGGACCCAATTGCAAAATGTTTCCTTATTGCTTCTACAAGTTTCTCCATTACGCAATTTTTCCTGTCTATATTTTAATTTCAGAAACAATTATATTGTCTTTTATATATATATATATCGTTCTGTTTACAGTAGTCATAAAACTAGCAATCACCTTGCAATGGTTTGTATAACAAAATGGGTATAATGAATTGATATCAAATATAACAAGGGCAAATAGATGGATATTTCATTCACAAAAGATTAAATGGATAACACTTTCGAGCTCTTAGCACATATATCTAACAAGAGTTTTACGCTGAATTACAATATGAAACAACTCCTTTAAAAGGACATTGCGGAACAAATTATGTTGGTTTTTCACAAAACGCCAACATGTTGTTTATCATGAATTGCTAATGTTATATAATATTTATAACTATAACTTTGTATGATTACGCTAAACTTGTTTGAAATAAAATAAATGTCAATGTCATAGAAACGAACAGAACTTTAGCCAAAATGTTTACGAAGACTAAGCTGACATGTTTTTACGAAGACCATTTTGTTTGGTGAGCCAAAATTAAACTCTATTAATTTATTTATTTTTATTATTTTTATTTTTATTTATTTATTTTTTTTTTTTTTTTGCAAAATTGTGCAATCCGTAGGTTAACTGTCCGTTTAGGAGGTTGGATCCTGCGATCATAAGTCTTTAAGTTTTTTTCTGAAGTATTTTAAAAAAAAACTACATACATAGCTAAACCAAAAATCAAAACAAAATTTTGGGGTCTATATGCTCCTTTCGGTGCTAGAGTGTATTTAATATGACCTTTCTGCACTGAAAGTGCAAATTGCACATAAATAGCTTTTTCCTCAATAATTTTTAATCAGAATAAACCATGGCATCAAATACAAATTCATATTATTTAAAATTAATAAAATTAAAATAATCATAAAGAAAAAGTTTGCAATTTCTTCACCTAATTGATATTTTGACCTTTTTGCACTGATAAAATGCCGTTTGTATCCATTAACGATTCAACATGCAAAAAAATTATTTAAAAGTCTCAAACTTTTTCTCAAATTTTAATAGAGTTGTCAAAAATATCTTACAAATTCAGAAAATAAAACCAAAAGTATAGGCCTATAATGTAAATTTTGAGATATAGCATGCAATAAGCTAATTTTAGGCAATCATTGGAGTTCATTTTTTCTTGACTTTTATGAAATATTAGTAAAATTAGTAAAATGTGCCAATAAATGTCGATAGGAATATTGAAATTTTGTTAAAATGTGCTTTTTGAAACAACAAGAAGATAATCCAATGAATAAACAAGCTGGAAATTTGGTCTGCACTGGAAATAAGGAAGCTAAAATTATAGTACTCTAAAACAACTGTGTTATGAAAAATGTTCATTTTCTTCTTAAAAACCTTCCATCACAAAATATAGTCCCTTACTTAACTCTGTAAATATGTAATTTTTCCTTAACTATTTTATTTAAAATAGTTTTTTGGCATTGTAAAAAAGGAATTTACAAGTAGAATTAATATATGACACATAATTTCCAGACTAGAGGTGACCCAAAATGGCTACCCAAAATCAGAGGATCGAACTTCTTTAAATGGAAATGTTTTAACGGCTATTACACACATATTTATGATTTTATCTGATTTTATAGATCTGCACGTTATTTTGAGTGTAAATAGAAAGAAATTAAAAAAGACGTTTTACACCAAATTCATTTGTTGAATGTTTAAGTTAACCTATTCCATGGTTCATTAAAGTTTCCATCTTAACATTGTTTCTAAAAATGTACATAATGTACTTAGAAATGTATTGATTAATATTCTTAATGTAAAGGGTGATTGTGATTTCAAAGGTTAAAGACAATATTTGCATTTAACCGTGATTGAAATCAGGGCCTTTGTAGATTTCAAAAAGCAGGCAAACGTTGAATAAGAGAAATACTAGGTTTTCTAATTATCAAACCTAGTGCATGTATTTATAAATATAATCATCTAAACAATAAAATGTTAACTTTGGTGATTCATGTGGAATATGATGGTAGCAACATTGTCGAAAAAACAAATACATAACCTGCTAACGAGGTTATATATTTATATCATTATTTTACATCATTCTTTTAACAAATAATGCAATGGTTGCAACGAATAAAATAAAGTTTTTTAATTATTGTTTTTTGATTATTGTTCATCATATAATTTATCAATACGTAAGAAAAGAAATAGTCAAATCGTCCTACATGAGACTTTGAGTCTGACATAATGATGATGATCGTGCAATCCGTTATTTTCCAAAATTGCTGGAAGTTTTGACCGATCAATAAACTGGTTAGAACTGGATCGTATAGATTACAGTCGCGTCCGTTTTTACAGAGCATGAATCATAGTCGTTTTTTTTTTAAAGAGCAGAAAATATTCGGTAGATCTAAATTTATATTATAAAAACAAAAAGTATGATAAAATTCACTTGCAAAACTTCATCAAAACGCTGATTTAAAATGTATTCAGAAATTTTAAAGCTCTCAGAAAAGCTGACCTCATGTGTCAGAAACAGATGTTGTTCTAAAAATGGATTAATCAAAACAAAATTCTTTAAAGGAATCGATGAATCAAATGCTTTATTATGAATCAAAACCATAACTTAAAAGAGCAAATAAAGTAACACGTTTCGAAGTATAATAATCAAATAAAATACAAAATATTTTCTTTGCAAGATAAAACCGCCAACGGATTGATATAACAATATGTTATGAAGGCGGCTGTAACATACATTCTAAAACTACGAAATTAAATTCATCATTTGCATCTTGAGTTGTGCAAGGTTTCAAAGAGTTTGTATAACTGATAAATGTCCATCGCTGTATGAAATCTGTAAAAGATTGTTATAGGAAACACAACATCGTTTACAGCTTTCCAGTATTTCTCTCCATAAAAGCTAATTTCTATGTGCATAACACTATCTACCACTTTTCCCATGTAGCTATTCACAAGCCACATTATGATATTTATTGTAAACAATACACAGTGTACTTTATAAACAGGTATGTTCCTTGAGACATTTTGTAGATTAACAGTTTTGTTCGATGAAGATTGTAAGATAAGTATTGTTTGGAAATAAATACAGGCTATCTCAAATATCTTTTGAATAACTAATGCTATGGACATCCTCTGAAAATCATCTTTATCATTCAATATTCCTGCAATTAACCCAAATGTACTATATGCAACTGCTCCTGCAGTACAGAAGATAAGAATAAACCTACTGCTATTGATTCTATCTACACTATAACTAGCTTCCTTATACTGTTTATTACATAGAAAGAAAGCCAACAAAATGACAATAAAAAGTTCAAGTTTAAACATACATTGAATGATCCCAGAGGAGAGTTGGTAATGGTAACTTGTGTTTTCCATTGCTGAGGACATTACAACAGTGGTAAGAATTGGCAAACATAAAACGATGGCCACTAAGACACAGATATATACAGAAGAATTCCTGACAGCTGATCTTAAACTAAGCATTCGGATTGCTCTTTTGTGTATATTTCCCCATTTGCTTACTTGGGATGATCTATCACAAAGCAATGGGGTCCTTTCGTTGGCTAGAGGGGAAACAAAAGACGATGTGCTGTCCTCTTTTTCAAGTGCCATCCACATTCGCAACATCAATGAAACAGCAAGAAGACTGTATTCTGTCAGGGTCGGATCAACGTAAGGTTTGATAGACTTCCGAAAATTAGTTAAATCGGAATTCCAATAACAATTGTTCAGAAAGCTTTTGGTTTGATTTGTTTTATATATTAAGTCATTTCTTAACAATGAAGTGAAAAGCGTTCGAAACCAGCGTATTATATGGGTAAGAATTATGGTAGAAATTCCGTAGTTAATGAGATTTGAAGATTTTAATCGATATGCAGAGTAAGAACTTATAAATCCAAGTTGTCCTGTTAGAAATATTATTTCAAATATATGCATAAGAATGCTGACTTCGTGATTTCCTGAAAACTGTTCTTTGCCATGCTTGTCGATACACTCAAAATTGATTGCCATGTTGACAGCAGAGTTAAGGATGTTAATGATACCAAAGATCCAAAGAAAGCATAATTTCATTCGGATTGTGACATCTTCTGTGTTTTGTTCCAGGGACCGATCTCCATTTTTATGTACAACTATCCAGATTATATATGTAAACAATCCACCAATGGTAGTTAGGATTGCTTCTAATCCCCAAACTACAGGACTATGACCGGCATACTCTTGAACGGTTGAAAACGCTATGATGATAACCAGGCAAATTGAACAGGCACACGACGAAACAACACCTGAAAAAATTCGTTTCCGTTGCTGACTGTCCTCGGGTATGCTTTCCGAACTTATTATGTCCCTTAGATCGGCTAAGTTTGCCATCGGTAGAATCTCAAATCCTTGGGGTTTTCAATCTGAAAAAAAAAATGAAATGAACATGATCCAGTGCAATTGAAATATACACATTTGTACCTATGATTATTTTTTAAAAAGAACTTTTTAAGAACGACTTGTCTTTAAGAAATTACCCTGGTGCTTCTTTGCTCTGTTTTACGGTTGTCTTTAAAGTTTTCCTCATGACTGTTTTCACCTTTAATCAAAAAATTTATGAACACGTGATTGAAAAGGAAGATAGAATTGTTAAAGGAAGTTTTTGTATTCTTAATTCCCATAAAAGAAAGCACATAAAAAGCATCTGAGTAAATGGCAACATCTTTCTGTCGTTTTGTGGTCTTTGCATTGTCTTCAACTCTTCATTTGTTTATACCTTTTACTAATTTTAACAGATCTTTACACAAAACAAATTGATTGTTCCTAAATAATATAATTGACTGTCGTTACGAGAAAAGGGCCTTTATCTTTTGATGTCACATTGCTCAGAAAATGACGTCAATGGCATTGTAAACGTAGTTTTTTATTTTTATTTTCTATTTTTTTTTCTGTGTCTGTTGTGTTTTTGAATATTTTGAGTCTGACCTGCTTTAAATACTATGATTAAAATATTTGTTTAGTAAAATTGATCATTTCATGCATGAAAAATGACAATAACAAGCTGTCAACCATCTCAAATACCCATGAAACGAAATACAAATTCAAAGTAGAGCAACAAGGACCTCTAAAAAGATAAACTAAGGTATGATCAGGTGCCTAGAATGAGTGAGCATTCTCTGCTGGCCGGTCAAACCCGCCGTGTGCTCTTTGTCGTAATCGGGAAAAAAACCCGGAAAAGTCCGTAGACAATTAATAGGTGAATTATTATAATATAACAATTTATATGAAAAACGTCAGTCAGCATGCGACCCAGTGGAAGATGGTATTTGCCAACAAGGTCGTTGTATCGACCATAGAACATACGAACTATGCATATTTTATTTTTACAATTTTATGCTATGGTATGAGATTTTAATGATATGCTATAAATTTTAATACAATGCTATAAAATTTGTTTGCTGTGCTTTGAGAAATTGAAATGAAGGGCTAAATGATATGGTGTACTATGTTATGATATTGTATGCTATGAGTTTGAGCAAAAACGCCTCTATAGACCAGGAGTTCAAAACAATTCGAAGAAAAATGATAAAAAGCCAACGTTTATCACTGATTTGCATTGTGAACATATACTTTTTTAAATAAAAACATTGAAAACCGAGTTAAAATCATGTTGTATGCTATGTTATGGTATGCTATGGTATAATTTGACAAATAAGAATCTATGAGATTGTATGCTATGGTATGAGATTTTATTGCTGTGCTATGAGATCTCAATGCTTTGCAATGCTATGGTGTATGTTGTAAAAGATGTGCTTGAACTGACTGTATTTCATTTTAATTTAAAAAGTTAACATTTAACAAATGAAATATAATTACAACTATTGTCAATATTTACACCCTCCGAACGTAATATAGCACATAAGTTGAGTTCACGGTTTCATAAGAATATGCTGCTTTTGCACCCGGTACAAAACTTAAACACCATGTTTTTCATTCTATAGTCAATTCATTTTTCTACGGTCTGGTATATCTAATTTTTCACAAGTAATAGCTTTCCAAAAAGCTTGCCTAACTGAACAAAATTGTTCAGTGGAAGCAATCATACGGCTATCTTATAAGAAATGAATTTTAATTTTCGCTGCTAATCATAAATTAAAAAAACGTAACGTGCAAATTTAAAAGAAATTTCAGTCTTTTCTTCGATCAAGTGCATGCATGTTAACACTTAAAATCAAATTATTTCATTAGTTTATATTATTTTAGGAATGAACACATATCAAATTAATTGCATGTAAGCTTGAAAGCGGAAGATAAAACAGTTAATCCTTAAATTGTATTTGTTATATTAAGCTGCAAAATCAACTGAAAGGCATTTTTTTAAATTTCCAACCTTAGGAAATAGGAAAGGATATTCAAGCTCGTAGCATTGTGTTTTAAAGTGTGTAGGGCGGCGTTATCCAAAACATCTTGACAAACAATTAAAAAAGGGTGAATTCTCAAAATCACGAAAGAAAATCTTAATTAATAATATTTCAATTTGTAAAAAAGGTGCAGCTCCCCCCGCTTTCCCTGATGGTTCCTGCCTGTGATGTGTACACCCGGTGTGCTCTGGAGTATTCTCATGACCCAAATTTGGACTCGTCCACTAATCGGCGCGCAAAAACAATGAATGAGACATTATGGCGCGAAGTTATGCTTTACCATTCACGTCACGGTGGACATCTGTACCCGATGGTTTGAATGGACTTGATTCATGGGGAGGGGGGTTAAAATGAATTATTTTTTACATTTGTTTTGAAACAACTACATATTCTATACTTTGGATCGAATGATTTGGAAGAAATCTATTGAGTTAACCCTTTTTTGACTTGTAATGTTAAATGTACATGTACATTTAGTAAGACACGCGAATTATGTACCATTTTCTTATTTGTGAAAAATCTTGATATTGCTTGCTCCCATTGTCCGCAGTTTAGGAAAAGGGAAATAAGCCTGGTGTCATGACGTCAAGCAATCAAATCCAAAAGGCTAATGATTAAAATTCGAATAAAAAAAAAAACAATCAATGAACTCCATATAAGGCAATTATGATTACAGATAGAAATTGAAACCTACATTGATTGTTTCAACTTTTGTTTTAAATAATCTTTTGATTTTAGTTTGTTTAAACATTATCCCCTAATGTTAAAAAGAGACTTCAACAGGGACACTGAGATGATACAAAAGATACAGTAGGGGTACAAAAGTCTTGAGAAAAAAAATGGCGTCGCTATAACATTACATAAATTTTGTTTACATCACAACGGTTTTAAACTTTGGAAATCCCAATGAAGTATAAATAGGTTAGTATATGTCACGTGCATTTGACGTATTTTTTTTTGTCTGCTCAAAGTAATTTTCTCATTCTATCGGTAAACAAAATGAAGGCGAGACGTCAAGAAATTTCACGACCCATGAAACAAGTCATCGAAGAGCTTTATTCATATGGAGAAAAAGTGTCATACATTGCACGAAGTGTCAGCAGATTTTTAGCTTCTGTTTACCGAGTTATTAGGAAATTACAAAGAACCGGGTCGCTTGAAAACCTGCCGAGATCGGGCCGACCCCGTTCCATTGGCAATTGGGAATATCGGAGGCTTCAGAGGATCGTCAACAGGGATCGCCTGGGTCCTCTAGGAGAAATAACAGCAGGATTTAACGAAAATAGACCAACGACTGTATTTAAAAAGACCATCAAACAACGGTTGAAAGAAAATGGATTCTACAGAGGCGTATATAGGAAAAAAGTTGTGATCAAAACTGTCAACAAAAGAAACGCTTGTCCTGGTGTAGAGAAAAGAGGTGGTGGACAGTGAGAAATAAGTGGTCAAAGGGGATATTTAGTGACGAATCTCAAGTATGGTTGGTGAAAATAACCGTGTCTATGTGTGGAAAAAAGCCGGAGAGGGTTGGAGACCTGACTTGGCAACGCGACAAAATGGCCGCACGTTCAGTGTTATGGTCTGGGGCTGTCTGTGTTTTAACGGTGTTGGGACATTGAGTCGAGTTGAAGGGAATATAAATTCAGAGAAGTACATTGATATCTTGGACACGAACCTTTGGCTTGTTATAGCTCGCCATTTTCCAGATGGGAGTTACCTTTTCCAGGAAGATAACGTCCCGTACACCGGTCCCGTTTGACTCAGGAATTCGTCGCCAGAAATCGAATTAAAAACATTAGCTGGCCTGCACAGTCTCCGGACTTAAATATTATAGAAAATGTTTGGTGTAAAATAAAACTTCAATCACGAATATACATCAATCAATTCTTCGGACAAACTCTTTCAACAAACATTTCAAATATGGCAGGATATCAATTAAAATTATGTTAGAAATCTTTATGAATCCGTTCCTCTAAGAATCAAACACGTCATCCGTTTGTAGGGACACTTAACTGAATACTGAGGTAAGTTGTTTTATTTATATTCGGCAAATCAGCTGTCAAAGCGGTTTTTGTACGAGTTGTCCCTCTTGCGTTGGAAACGTGACGCCATTTTTTTTCTCAAGACTTTTGTCCCCCTACTGTACATGTAAAAAAAATATATTTTTCAAGTAATTTAAATTTTTAAAAATCAGTACCTATGCACCTGGCTATACGTCATCAAATTCATTTTTTCAACTTAATGTAACTTACGTTTTTATGATATCTACTTGATTATGAATATCTTTACGAATATTTTCTAAATATTCACTTGAATTTGGGGATACATGTATATCGTACATGTATATCGTTTTGATTTCATATATTCATATTTACTCAAATAAAGTCATTGGTCTTTTTGAAATAAGAAAACAATGAAAGTTTTCTTTTCAAGGTATAAGTTTGTAATTCTAAACTTAAAATGAATTGACCGTACATGTATCGATATTTCTCATTCAATCTCTAATATATCTTTGATAAAATTATACATGTATTGCATTGTTCAGTATATTTAATAACTTTATTGATATCTTCAGTTTGAATTTTAGTGATTGTAGTGTTTTTCTTTCTCTCTTTCTTTGTTTCTTTTGTTTCTTTCTTTGTTTCTTTCTTTGTTTCTCTCTTTCTTAACACTTCCTTCCTTTTTGTCGGCAAAATATTTCAGAGATGACTGAATAGATTTTTCTAAAATTTTCAGGAATGGTAGACAGTGACAATACCTCCAGGTTTTTCTTTTCATTTGGTCAAAATAAATTTTTGGTCGTCCGTTTCCTGCCCCGCGACAAAAAGCTTGTCACCTGGAGATCTCAGAAACGATAAAGAATAGATCAACCAACCTTTGTCTGATGATAGACC
Organism: Magallana ariakensis; assembly: GCA_020458035.1. Classification (NCBI taxonomy): domain Eukaryota; kingdom Metazoa; phylum Mollusca; class Bivalvia; order Ostreida; family Ostreidae; genus Magallana; species Magallana ariakensis. The sequence goes on along the minus strand of CM035819.1, from coordinate 20,959,132 downwards.
TATATCTGTAGATGTGTCTAAACTATTTTTCATTCGTCATAACTTCCGGTTGTCACTGAAAGTACTTCAAAAATTATTTTTCTACGTAATTGATTTATTTTACATAGAATGAATATATTAACATAAAGTCTTACATATGTCATCTGTGCGCTGTCAAATAACCAAAACATTCTACTTCTGGTATAATATCTAAAATATCTCGGGTAGCTTTTTTAAACAAATTCTGTACCCTCGAAGTCTCAAAACCTGTAAGAGATCAAGACGCAACACGTATATGAATGATAGACATTTGAATGAGAATGTGTTAAACCGGTTTCCTTCTGTCGACCGTCACTTCCAGTCTTCACTGTAAGTGTTCAAACAAATGAAGCTTTTTATAATTAAATAATTTTTCTTTGAAAGTTTTAGTTAAATTGATAAACAATAATGAACGATAATATGCAAAACAACCTAACTTCAATTTTCATTCAGCACTTTCATTTATCCGTTTCCTGTCGCAAAACAAAAAATCTTGTCTCAACGAGATCTCAAAAACGGTATTGACTTTAACAACCAATCTTTTTGAAATGATAGACCTATGTATGGATATGTGTTAACACTATTTCGTTTGATTCGTCGTAACTTCCGGTCGTCACAGGAAGTACTCCAACATTTTTTTTTAATTTAGCATGTAAGTGAATATTTAGTAATACAAATACAATAGGTCATCTACACATGGTTAAATAAACAAACAATTCTACTTTTAGTGAGATATCTCAAATATCTCAGGTAGCTTTGTTTTTTTCCAAATTTTGTACCCGCAAGATCCAAACAGTTGTTTGTAATCAAGACACAAATCTTATATGGATGATTATATAGACATTTGGGTATAGTCCACTAATGCATTTTCCATAGGCGGTAATGTTAACGTTCGGGCTCATAGCTCCGGCTCTAATTTTCGTTCAGCAACGATGGACCTCTTGAATAAAAGCTCATCAAATTGTCTCTCTCCTGTTAAAATTTCGTGGTGTGAAGTCAGATTCGTTTTCCGGCAAAATGCGTCTGTATTGAAAAACTCTGAAAATGAAAGTAAAAGTAGGGAATTTCACAGTTTTGGAAAGGGTGTACATCAAACAATTTCAATTCTTTCCTTCAAATGATAATTTAATTTTGACACTTGCTTTTAAAATTGCAAATCCTCTTTTCTGACATGTGTCAAGCATTCTGATTTAAAATTTCCCAATAAATGTATATACACTCTGCAAGAATAGGAACTATTTTGCTTAAAGGCACTACTTTGTTGTCCTACCGATTCTTAAAATAGTTAGAGGGATATACCCATTTGATTGAAGATGAGTTTAACAGGTTTCATTTTGTCGTCCGTCACTTTCGGTTCTCACCGGAAGCGTTCAAGCAAATGAAGTTTTAATAAGTTAAGATTTTTTCTTTGATTATTTTATTAAATCTTATGAAAAGTAATATACCGTTAGGTAAATGCATTAAATACTTACTTCAAATTTATTTGATCACTTCCGTTTGTCCGTTTCCAGTCCCAAAACAAAAAATAATTTCTCAACGAAAATTATTCTCATACTTCTCATTATATAATATATTCATTTTCTTTTTACAAAAAAATTGCTTTTACATATTAATAAATGAGGAACGGAAGACCTTATTGTTGCTATAGCAACAAGAATCTGGTTAATATAAAAATTCGCTTTTCGAAAGAAGGGCGATTTTCATACCAACCTGTGCGCATCACTTAAAAAGAACATCGACATGGTCAAGAAATTTATCTTAAGAAACTTCCAAACGATTTAAGAGTCTTATTTACAAAATTTAGAACATGTAACCATAAATTACCTTGTTGAAACTGAATTGAAACTGGAAGATGGACTAATATAGAAAGATTTCATAGAATTTGTTTATTCTGTAATAAAAACACTTTGGGTAACGAATATCACTATGTTATGGAATGTCGGGCATTTTCTATATTTCGCAACAAATTAATTGAAGAAAAATATTTATCAAATGTTAACACTTGTAAATTTGGGAAGCTTATGAATACCATAGATATCGACTCATTAAAAAAATTGTCCATATTTGTTAAAAAAAAATATTAGATCGATTTATTTAATTCCTGTACTTTTCCTAACTTGTATTTGTACATTTGTAAATATATTTGGGCTTTTTTTGTACCTCATGTACCATTGATATGGTTTGAGAATAATAAACATTCATTCAAAACATTCATTGAGAGGGCCAATTACTGTTTATCTAGCTTTACCTCTATATTAACAATTACTGACCCAGAGTATTTTCCCTTTTTCTTTTATGAACTCGTTCATAACAGTATTAACTTTAAATCGCTTGGAATTGGTATTGGATCAAAGACATATAAAGAGATATACTAGTATAGGTTGAGAACTACTGATCAAAGCCACTTATATTATACTTCACCAAAATAACACTTTCCAATAATGATTTTTTTGCTGTTATTGGTTTTGCATGTAATCTTGTTTGTGTTCATTTTGTCCATTTCATTTCGACAGTAAATTTCATTTTTAATTATGGTTTTACTTTGTAGTTAGCCATATAATAAATTACTTTTATTGATTTCATTTTCAAAAGCAGTCATAAGGAAATCATTTCCTGTGACCGTGTGTTTGATACTAAAAATTTCCTTAAAATGTCAGTTTCTATACGCAACATTAAAGCAATCTCGATTTTTAAAACTTTGTACTATGTAAAGCGTCATTTATATCAACGCCCAACCACTTTGCTTGTGTTGACTTATAAAAACCAAATGGTATAACGTATAAACCATGATGAAAATCGCTCATTTTAAAAATTAAAATGTTTGGCTATTGTTTCATATTAATGGTCATGGTCGCCAATATCGCGGAAAATAATAAATAGGAGAATACGATAAGAATAAATCTATTTCTCAAATTAAAATAAGATATTTAATTGCAGAACTGTTTCATTAACGTTATGTTTTTCCATATTAAGCATAATTTCTTTTTTTTTTTCAATTGAAATGAAACCTGTAAGAATTCCATTTTGTCTTAAAGGGGCATGGTTACGATTTTGGTCAATTTTTCACCGTTTTTAATGTTGACAATGCTTCAGTAAGGAATATACAATAGCCAATCAAAATTTGAGTGTCAGACGTCGAGTTATAAGATACAGAGCTCGCAATTCATTGTTACTAGAGTAACAGGTTGATCGAGTTAGATGAACATAATTTTAACATGCAATCTGAGAGTATTGAATAAGAAATGCATGTCCCTTACCAGCAAATTCCCTCCAAAATATAAAGCACAAAAAAATCAAGTCCATAATGTTTGTTGTGTTAAAGTAAACAAAGTTCACGTCCTATTTTTGTTTACCTTTTGAATGTTGAAAATAAAATTTAAGGCTTATAGATCAGACCTAAAATGAATGTGACAAACGCTAGGAACTGTTTTTTATGTTCAAAACTAACAAGCAGATAAAAAAAATCAGCTTGAAAAGACCTTTTACCGGTATATTGAACTAATGTAAACAAAAACATGACACGAGCCTTGTTTACATGACAAAGAAGTGTGAGCCCTGTATCTTGCTTATACCTCTACGACTGACACTCAAATTTGGAAATCATTTGAAATAAATTTTTGAAACATTTTAAACAATAATTAAAGAAAAAAAACAGATTGACCAAAATCGTGACCACGCCCCTTTAAAACCTATTTAATGCCTGAAATTCATTTGCTTTGCTGCATGGATAAATAGTTAATAGTGATTTTGATAGAAATACAACTAACTCAATTACTCCAAAGAATAAAAAATATAAATAACTTATGTGCATATTACATAGACACTTATAAAGCCGATTAATAAACAAAATATGAAAAAACTAGACAATGACAAACATTTATTTTTATAAATCATATCATACAGTATTTTCATTTCAAACGCAATTTACATCAATATAAATACATCAAAATACGGAACATTGAAATAATGAAAATACTGTTATTAATTATATTTTCTGCAACGTTCGTAAAAATGCATCGATGCGTGAAAACGATAGAGCACTGTTATTGGTAACAGTCCATTACGAATTTCGTTCCAGATTTTCTTTCCAAAGAAACAGACTTCCATCAGCATAGTGCGGGTCTGAGTGTCAAAGAGAATGCTAACTACAAGCCACAGAACCAAGTTTATCAGACAAAGAGTTCCAAAAAGCCGTTTGATGGTTTGTATTTTCTTTGGATCTGTGCATTTCTCCATGTGCCAGGCCTGTCGAATAAGGATCGTTTGAAATAGCATTGTAAGCATTTCAAGAATATTCTTCATCAAAGCTGTTGAGCGGATTTTTGAAATCGATAGGTTAGGAACGTCATCGATGAATTCAGTCACTTCAATTGTAGCCAGAGTTTCAAATGTGCAATAAACGATAGCACCTATCAAAGTCATTACAAGAAGAAAACTTTTATTCTTAGAAAAGGTTGTGATCCTGATATTCCTCCACTGGGAGAATTTTCGTAATTGAACAAATGTTGCAACAATCAAAGCGAAGTGTTCAATGTAGAATATCAAAAGTATTGTGACAAATGCTTCATAATATCTAAAACTAGATTGCTCCGAGTAGAGAATAACAACGCTTGAAACCACATACGGAAGACTTAGAAGAGTTCCAACCAATATACAAATGTAGAACGTGTTAGTAATAACGTATTGGCGCCGAGGTGTGTTCGATGAATTGACAACAGGTTCACTAATTAGAGATGTAGTTTCATCAACTCCAGTAACATAGTTAAATTCGTCCTCCTCTTCGTCAAGATTACCATTCCACGAAGTAACTAGCATCACCATAAACAATTCAGCCGCTAGCAAGCTGAACTCCGTGATGGCTGGTTTTGTAAAGGGGTTCAACTTATCTCTAAATTCTTGATTACTTTGCTGGAAAAAACATGAATTTTGAAAAGTAATTGTTATGTTGAAAGTGTTCGGGGTTGTTGGTGTTGTCCTGTAAAAATTCAAAAACCATATAACTAAATGTGATAGGATAACACAAGAAATCATGTAATTCTGGATTATGGAAGTGACAAAGGAATAACTGGAAAATGAACTCAGAAAACCTAGCTGTGCCAAATAAAATAAGATTTTGAAAGAATGAGTTGCAATCCCTAATTCAAAATCTCCTCCAACAATGTATGGTCGATTTGTAATCAAACAGTCAACGTTTACAGCAACATCGTAGCACGACATGATTATGCACATCAGTCCAAATATCCACAGAAACACGATCTTTATTCTATGGGTCAGATCTCTGTTTGAATCGTTTCGCAGTTGCCGTCTGTTCCGTCTGAGTACTGAGACCCATAATCCAATTGTCGACAGAACTCCAAATGGAATCACTATTCCTTCCACGGTCCACGACTTCGTATCGATCTCGCCGGGATGTTGAGGAGTATTGACAATGATAAAGACCACACAAAAAGAAGTTAGCATTAATCTGAAAGCACTCGATGAAAATCGGCCATCTTGTCCATTAATGGCATGGTTTAAAGAATTAACGATATGCATTTCGGGGTTTTTTTGCGGAACTTAACTGAATGTGTTTACTCTTAAAAATTGATCTCTTAGTCTTTTAACTTCAAACTAAGTGTCACGTGCCTTAGTCATGTTTCCGGTCTATAGCAATTTCTTCCTTCGTTTATTGTTTCTAATGTATTTATTTATTTCTACTGTTTAATAGAACCTAATAATTTCCTCTTCAGATTGTTTTATTCTGCTGTGTTTGTAAATATGCAAAATAAGTGCATAAATCAATTATATAATGAATTTAAGTCTGATCAAGAGGTGACCAAAACATTTTGAGAAACCGTGGGTTTTCTTTTTTAGGGGCGTTGCAAAGTCGCAGAATGAACGGTGAAACGGAACTAAAAACATATGCTATAATTTCAAGCTAAACATGATTTAACCCGATTTGTATTTAAATTTCGCTGTTTCATGAAAATGCTTTTAATCAAAACCTCAACATAGCCAGTAGGCATGTTCCTAAAAGAAAATGTATCTTAAGATCCATCTTAAGATATGTCCTAGGATATATCTCAAGACATATCTTATGACCACTCTAAGACATATCTTAAGATGTAAACCGAAGCTCTCCTCGACGTATCTTGAAAGCGCATGATCACGATTTTGGTCAAACATTTTTCTGTTATTTTTTACAAATTTAAATAATGCATTTCTAATACAATAATTAATGCAATGATTTATTTGATCCAACAATGGTGTATATTCATTTTCGTATCGCTCACATTACATGTGCACCTATGATCAGTAATATTCGTGCCTTAAGGTCAGACGCCACCTATCTTCCATTATTTTCTATTTTTCCTGTCTCCACAATGTAAAGATTTCCACTAAGTAGTTCCATAATTATATTTTCATGTTATATGATACTTTTTTTATTTAGATGTAAAGTGTTTAATCGAAAATATATACTTTGACTTTATTTGTAGACATTCAATTGCATTTTGCATGCTAAATATTTCGCTCCAAAAATAGCCTGGTAATGTACCCTGAATTTTTGGAACAGGTTTAAGTGTTAATAAATTAATAAATAAGGAATAATTTCATGTACATCAGATATATTTCATACATGTACATTGAACTCGACTTGCGCCGTTCAAACAATATGGCAGTATATATCAAATATATGTGTGTGTGTGTGTGTGTGTGTGTGTGTGTGTGTGTGTGTGTGTGTGTGTGTGTGTGTGTGTGTGTGTGTGTGTTTAATATACAACATTAGAAATACTCTCTTGACCCGAGGAGCCTGGAAAAAACAGTGCCCCACGGAGAAAGTATTCTAATCAAAATTATGCCGAATGGATCACGGACACTGTCACGTGAACCATCCGCCAATACCAGGCGGCAATTGGACATTCTAGATTCAGATATAAATAGATATGTAAAACGGACCATGACTGGCAAGATATATATGTTAGTATATTTTAAGGGTAGGTGGAGAGGAAGATGTCACAAACTGCACAATAGCATTTTTCAGGGAATTTATGTATATATTGTTACCCAGATCTGACAAATGCACACCATCTAATCTAAATAATCTCTTTTGAGTTATCTGGATATCTGGATATTTAATAGATCACCATTAAACTTTTTTCAAAACAAATGTTGCAATTGCACTATTTATTCTACGCCTAGAGTTTTCACCTTCAATGGTTGATAAAGACTGCCTCCAATTACTTCTAGGTAATATATGTGACCATACAATGAGAGTGATTGGCAAGAGGTCTGCTATTTTAGATAAAGTTGGTTTCATGAATTTTTGAATATCTTTTAGGGTATTTTGAGGGTCACTAATATTATTACCACCGCAGTGAATTATCAGAATAGTTGGTTGTGTATTAGCTATTAACATACTTTACACAGTTGTATACAACTACTTCCAAACCATCCCCCTTCTACTATTCCAATTAATGGTAAAGTGGTTTAACTGATTTGTGGTCTCTGCATATTTCTGTGCCCAATAAATAATAGATGAACCAATGATCCAGACTGAATCTGAAATGTATGTATGATTTAACAGAATAAAACTAGAAATACTATTAACATGGTCTTATGTAGGATTTGAAAGCCGAGGAACTCCATCTACCCATGTGCTTGTTTTGTATATCAGACACCCCTTTTAAGTACAGGTAAGTTGCACCTCCAATCCTAATGAGTGCGACTTGAATGAATGTGTGGGTACGTCTAGGAATTTTAAGGATTTATACAACATGGATGAAAATTGATATTGAGTCAATGGTTTTAATTAGTATTGCAGTGAGCAAATAGATGTGTTGCTTGAATGCGTTGCCTAAGACTTTGAAATTTTTGAAAAATTTGAAACATCAAAAAATAATCTGATGTTTTGGGTATTCTGATGGATGAACCGTTACCAAATTGATCTGTTTTTGAGCAACCCACAAAAACTATAAACTCATCCTCCAACATTTGAACATGATTTCTTTCCAATGCCACTAGCTCACTTACTCTCAATAAAGCAAAAACTGCAATGAGAAATGCTGACTGAAATAAATGTGCTTCATACGAAGAAATAGTTAAATGTGGAATGATACTGGTAATTTGTGTTAATAAAGACAATGTAATTGGCTGTCTAATGTCCTGAGTTCTGCATGACCTTTTAAATCCTGCAAACAATTTGTTGACCAAAAAGGATTCTGTAGCATTCTGCCAACCATGTAAATTTACAACAAAACTCAAACCAGCCATATAAGATTTTGCTGTTGAAAATGCAAATCCAAATTCCATCATATAAGCTATAACATTACTATATGATCTATATGTGGTGGCCACAAATACTCAAGAGAAGCTTGAACTCTAAAGTTAAAAAATGCGTGGATGCCTTGTAACAACCGTTAATGATACAACGCCGCTTAGTGATATAAATAGCATTAAGCGTTGCAATTGCAACGCTTAATGCAATAAATTCTTGCATTAACAGTTGACATGTCCAACTGTTAATGATAAATCGCCGCTTAATGATAGAGTTGTATCATTAAGCGTCACAAATGCACAGCAGCCTTAACGCTTAATGAAACAAGCAAATATCGACACCCTCAACCGCTAATGATACAAACTTTATATCATTAAGCGTTGTACTTGCACCCTTTAATGATGCAAAATTTTAAAAATGAATGAAATAACACTGTTGTTAATAAAGCAATACAATGTATATCTTGAGCGAATAAAGAATAGTAATAAATGACTTAGTTGTGTATCCTAGTGTATTCATACTAGTATAAGAAAATTATGTATGTAGACATAGTATAATCTAATCATTTTACGTAATGGGTTTAAACAAGAATGGTCTTATGTATTTCAACGAACATTTCTCTTCAATTTACATGAATTATGATGTTAAGAAAATTATCAAATTACTGAGAGTACTCGAACAATAAATTATATAATAATATTTTTACTTTAATATCGGCATATTTTAATTAATATCAAGAAGATTTCTGTATGAATAATTTAAATGAGCATTGACAACTTCAGAGGATGTAAAGCTCGCCTGATAAGAATTATAAATGCATTTGTGTCTAATGAAATTCAATTCAATATATTGTTATTTATCTATACGTATAATTAAAAATTGATCCCCGAGTCTGTTTACTTTTCTCATGAATAACATGCATCGGAAATCAAAGAAGTCCTCATATTATTACACAAATAGGACGATCAGGCATTTTATATTGTGATTCTATCCTCATTAAAATATTAGTCGCTGTTGCAACACAAAACCAAAACAACAGAAATCCAAAGGTGAATTTGGGATTATATCGTGTCAGCCATGTTTTGCTAAGATATATACAAGAGACATCGAGCTCACCCGAACTTTGGCATTTTTTAGCATTTGACAATGATATAGGGGTAAAAGGTGGTCCATTATCTCCCTTATCTTTGAAGTGTGCATCAAACGGATAACAGGGCAGTGTAGGGGACCTATAGGGCTATTAATTTCCGGTCTCAAATTTGGGGTTTGGGCTCATTTCAGGGGTTTATATATCACTTGAGTTTACTCACAGGAACCTGGAATCACTTGGGTTAAGTAGAAGACCTCATGAGGTATCCATAACAAGCGTTAGAGGGCGCATATAACCCCTAATGATCCAGTTAGCTCATCCGAGCGTGTGCATTTTTTAGCATTTCACAATGATATAGGGGTAAAAGGTGGTCCATAATCTCCCTTATCTTTGAAGTGTGTATCAAACCCATAACAGGGCAGCCTGGTGCTTAAAGAAAGCGGGTTTCCCTGTCATATAACTCACTTACTTATCAGTATTCTATTATCTATAAACTAAAGAATTTTATGGGTCGTGTTATCAAGAAGGAGTACTAAATGTTATATTTTAGTCTTTGTTTATTTATTTATTTACCTTTTTATTTATTTATTTTTTTTTTGGGGGGGGGGCTACATCCACGCAGGTAATTAGGCCAATGTATGTGTGTACTGTTGTGCGAGATCTATGTTTTGGGTTTCAGCCACAGGCGGTTTGATGGAGGGAGGGGGTAGGGTTCTGCTCTTTATGCTACACTGACTTATTATGAGTTTCTATATCATTAAAATAACCATATATTTTAGTTTTATATTGTAAATTTTGAAATTACTATAGGCGAGTTTAAATTGAAAATTTACAATTTGACAACTGGACACAAATTTAATTTAAACAAAGAGTATGGTATTTTTGGGGGGGAGGGGGGGGCGATAACTACGCGGCTTTTTTCACCTGGTAAGTAAAAAAATTACAATATAATTGTTCGATGTATGAATAAAATTTATGGATGAAGATAGGCATTGTATATGACGATCATGAATTGTACTGTACATGTACATATATACATGTGTGCGATGTAGACAATGTTTGGAAATTTTGTAAGAATAGTTCTGTACACATGCCCTCAACAGTTAAAAAAGACAAAATTGATTCCCCTTTAAGATTTTATTCGGATTTCTGTCATGCATATTAGACATTATACGTATGAACACTATTAAAGAAATATCAAACGGTAATTCAGTTTAGTGCAATAATTATATTATACAAAACAAAAATATTAAGACATTGAGCTTTTGTCACCCCCCCCCCCCACACACACACACACACACACACCGCAATGATGACATTTGAGCGCTGTTCGAAATCGCAAAAACAAAAGTGAACTATATTTTCATTATTGTTTGCATGTTATGATGATAATGCAATGGACATATATTTTTGGGAATAGGTGTTAGAGGGGAAAAATACTTCAACACATTTATTTTGAATAATTGTTTAATTATAACAGATGAATATATTTTCTTTGGCGTTCACACTGGCTTTAGAATTAATGATCATTGCAACAAGTATTCCATAAAATTCCATAAAATAGTACACTAATGCGGGTCATTACAATTTGTGTATTTAAATGTTAGACTAAGTAATCTTGAAGAAAAACACGTGTATAGCGAATTCACTACACATTTTTACGAATTCGTTATACGAATATAAAGAAGTAAATCCACTGGTCACTGATACTTTGCTATAACCGAGTTTTTCTGTTATATTATTATGTAGGTTTTATCTGGCATGCATATTTTCATTACAAATATTTTTTTTTTCTCTCAAAATACGTTTTTATTCATACTACTGATCCTGTTTATTCTTTTTATTAAAGATGTCGTTTTGTTTCCCAACTGTGGATCAAAATTCGGTAAATGTATTTAAGGTCTATAAAATACTTATATTAGATTAAATAAGAAATTTTGGTCTAGCTTTCAGTGCGCTCAATATTTTGTTCAATTATAGGTTGCAATGTGACTAAGCATTCAATTGCATAATTGTTTTGGTTAAATGGCATAAAGCGTTCAGCGTATATGCTAACCGCTTGAAAAGCGAAAGATTTATATTTCCGTTGATGCATGTACTGTAAACCAACATTTATTTGCGTGCGATATAATTTCGCAACGTCATGAGAGCTTCGTAGTCGCGAATTTTGCGAATATTTCCCGTCACGAACCATTTCTTGTAGTGTGGTTGTTACATGTACAACAACTCGGATTGGTCGCGAACATTAGTCGTCGCGAAACAGTTTATCGGGAAATAAGGTCCCCGCGTCTATGATCATGTGGAGTCGCAAAGCCTGAATCATCATATTAAACGAGAAGCGAAGCGAAGTGAAGATACATGTGTAGCAACCTCTAATGATACACTCTCCACTAATGATATAATGTTGCATTAGTGGTCAGGATGTTGACCACTAATGATATAATTTTATCATTAACGAACAACCTAACCGTCCGCTAATGATATAATTTGAGATTTATATCATTAGCGGTCAAAAACGGTAACCTCTATTGATATGGAAAAAAAAGTCTGAAATAAGTACTACCTTGACCACTATTGATAAACATATGCATATATTTCCAATTGCATTAGTGGATGGATTTGCAACCTGTAATGATATTATATATATATATATATATATATATATATATATATATATATATATATATATATATATATATATATATATATATATATATATATATAATTTTTAAATCGTACTTGAGCATACCTGCGCTTTATACTTCCAAATGCAAAATATCAAGGAAAAATGACGATATTCACATTTGTGAATTAGCCTACTTTAGTGACGTCATAGTTGAACAGCTTATGGACAATGGTGACTAATGTCAAGACTAATGTGTTAGACAACCTCTGTATAATGTTTGATAAAGATTTGATTTTGATACGATACTATATAAAACATGGTTAAAATTTGGGGGGGGGGGGCAGATATTTGATCATATCAAAAATAGTCCTTTATTGTAATATACATTATTCTGCCATTGTCCCTGACATTTTGCCGTTTTACTTGGAAATAAAATAGTTGCATACAGACAAAATACATACAATTTATGACTTTGCCTGTTAACTTCAAAATCCAAATGGATCTTCATTAAACAAAATGGAGTTGTGTTAGATATTTTAAGTGGAAGAAAATTTGAAGAAAAGTAATTTTACGATATTAAAAAAATTATTGTAAAACTTTTAGAGTGATTTCATTAAAATAAAAAGGTACAGTTGATAAGACTATTTGCTGTTGTGGTCTGTAGAACACTTGAATGACTAATCTGTTGTTAAATTGAACATTTGTGGGTTTGCTTATAGATTAGAACAACAAAGAATATCAATTAAAGTTTGTTGAATTAAAACTACTTAAACAATAGTGATCATGTCGGTGTAACAAAGAATATTGACCCGGGTTGAAAATCGACCTGGGTTTTCTTTTTTCTTTTTGATTATTGATTCGGGGGGGGGGGGGTAGGGCTTTTTCAACGTTGAAAGCTGAGACTAAAAGTCGTGAAATTTATACCCGGGGTCATTTTTCAACAGCTTAAAAAGTGTTTTCTAATCTCTGATGACCTCAACACGTTGAAAATTGACCACGTTGAAAATTGACCCTAACTACAGATTTTTGAACTGTCTTTGAAATGGAACTTGCTCTACGCAATTTAAATGTATCTGATTAAAAATTTCAGTTTCATATTTTAATTCCTAATATTGTACGATACTCATGCCAAAATGGATGTTTTTGGTTTAATCAATTCAAATCAAACATAAGTAGTTGGTATGGAAACTGTTGTAACTGTTGCGCTTGTCGCTAAATTTCCTAAATAGGTTTGATTTCGGTAAGTCAGAATTATTGTGGCATCTATCTGTCTGTATGTATCTTTGAGGTATGTTTGTAGTTATGTTTTTAGTAATGTGATACTGATATTGTATATTATATGTTGTAATTATATGTAATGGTATTATGTAGTCGGAAAATAGCTCCTCAGAGCTAATGTTTATTGTTTTGTAAAACCCGACTTTAAATAAATACATGTATTATCTTATCTTATCTTTAGGGGTTTGATTTTTTTTTATTACAATAATTTGTTATTAAGACTAAGAACGCTGTATCCTGTTATTAAACTGTGTAGATACAGCTAAGAGGACGACCATTTGGTTCTAAATGGAAGGTGGGGGGTCGGGCTGATAAATTTTTTGGGACATATTCATTTCCATACCTTGAGTCAAAACTCTAAAATTGATCAAAGACGCTCACAGATAATTTGGTGTCTTTCCTGTCAAATTTTTTGGTAGCTAAGAGAAAATACAAAAAAAATACAAAAACAAATCTACCTATCTAAAAAAAAAAATTGACATCCCGCCCCTCATCCTTTTCTCGGTCGGGATTTATTCGAGATATAATGATTGTCACCTTCCTTGATATAAACTTGTTAAAAGATTTTGAAAAATCGACATACTAGTATATGTCAAACAACATCGTCTCAAGCCACGGTCCGGAGTTCGCATACCTCTTTACTACAGGATCATTCATATTGGCCGTTGTTTGCGAAGATGGTCAAACCAATACCGGCCGTTTATGTAATATTTACGGCAAATCGCTACAACTTTATTTTGAGAAGTCATGATAATTAACTGACAGCACAATAATGAACAGTTGATATATTTTTAATAGACAGGTCGCGATCAGTGACTATCTAATTAATCAAAATTCACAATAATTTTTCGTAAACTTGCCAGATAAACTTTATTAAATGATGAATAATTAGCTATTGATCTCGACTTGACAGAAAAAATAATGTGTTCAAAACAGATACAATCACTAAACAGAAACTTTTTCGTTGGTGTGTTTAGGGGGTATTGGACATTAATGACGCATTTGCCAGCTTTCTGCATATGCATAGTCTAAAAAGATTACAACGGATTCTTGTTACTTTTGAGTCAACAATTTCCTGAACGAGATTCAAACTCCGAAAAATCGCCACTTACCCTTATCCCTGAGCATGATCCTCTGCTTAAAGCAATATGAACTGCAATTTTTTAATAAAAATTGTAATTAACCGCTTCAGTGATAGAATCAATTTTGGTTGAACAATTTCTGATTTTGTGAGACAAGCCATTTAGATATAAATTGAGGCAAATTTACACTGTCGGCATTCTGTACAAAAATTAAGTTGCAATATATATACATGTATATTCAATTATGCAGAATGTTTTATTCCTAGAAAAAGAAACGATTTGTTTCAAATATCCTAATTACAAATATTTAGTTACATGCATTATTATCATATAATAGGACATTTCCACAGCAACATATATAGAATACTGAAAATACCGGTTTTCAAGATAATAAAAATATAAAACCAACAGACATAAATGCAACACGAACAGAAATCATCATAAAACTAAGGGACGCACGAAAATAACAGGTTGCGTTTTGGGAAGCAATGTGGGTGGTACCTGTTGGTTTTACTTACTTTTTAAAAATTTTGATTGGTATATTGATACATTTGGAAGTAAAGAAGATCATTATTAAGACTGGTAGTTTTGCATTTATGATCATTTATGATAATATTATTTTGGATTGTTGAATTCAAATATCATTGATGATTATGTTAAAATAAACATTTTTTTTTTGCTTTTTCCGCTGCCATTACTATTGTCATAAAATGAATTTACTGGGTTGGTGTAGGTAAAAGAATTACAATATGTCATATTGTAAATTTTGTATTTATACCCACCAAGAAAATTTACAATTTACAATATGACAATTTCAATTAATTGGGAGAGTGTAAATGCAAAATTAAACAATATGAAATTGTAAATTTTGTATTTACGCCCATCAATTCAGAAAATATTTAAAAAATACATGTAAATAGTTAAGTATATCCTGTAACCATTTATACTAATATTCTAATTATAGATAAACTTTTTAAAAAAATAAATATCACACAAAACAGCGGTTACTTGCGAAAAGTTTACTATAAAAAAAATAGTTGCATATTTTAAGGGTTGATAGGATAAGTCGAGACCAAGTCATAAAAATGGTTCATGTTTTCGACTGTTTTTATAGAATTGAAGACGCTCATGTAAACATGTTACTGTATATCTAATAAATGGATATACAAAAAAATGTAAATTTTTGATTGAATAAATCAAAGATCTAAATATCAATTCATTATAGTTCGTTTATTTGCTGTTGGATGTAGAACCGGCTTCAGGATCAAAATTCCACGATGCGGGTCAATTATCAACAGGCTTGGTTCTTTATTCAACACCTTTGGTCTCAATATTCAACGTCGAAAAATGAACCCGGTTCAATTTTCAACCCGGGTCAAAATTCTTCGTTACACCGGATATAATTAAACTCTAGTGAATGGATTTAGTGAAAGTTATGAATCAGGATGTTTGGTACAAATATCGTTCAGTGTTTATATATATATATATATATATATATATATATATATATATATATATATATATATATATATATATATATATATATATATCATATCATATCATATCATATCATATCATATCATATCATATCATATCATATCATACAATTATATCATTAAAGGTTGCAAATCCATCCACTAATGCAATTGTAAATATATCCAAATGTACCAAATGTATATCATTAGTGGTCAAGGTAGTACTTATTTCACATTTTTTCCCATATCATTAGAGGTTACGATTTTTGACCGCTAATGATATAAATCTCAAATTATATCATTAGCGGACGGTTAGGTTGTTCGTTAATGATAAAATTAGATCATTAGTGGTCAACATCCTGACCACTAATGCAACATTATATCATTAGTGGACAGTGTATCATTAGAGGTTGCTACATACATGTATTACCACCACTCTTTGATAAATATTTTTACTTGCGCGTTTTGAAAGTGTTTATTTGGAATAATGTGTGTTTAATAAATATTATAATAATGGTTTCGTTTGTTTTTTACCTTGTTGAAAGAAAGCAAAATTATTATTATTGAAGATCATGATCTAAAGAATCAGATGATGTCTCGTTGCAAGGCGAAGATCTGATGATTTGCACCTGGTAACTCTACGCAATCCTGTCCTTTTGATCAAGTTACCGTTGTAATATTATAACTAACACTTACATGCATCTACGTTATCGTATTTGATATGTCAATCAAAAAATTCCATACAGACCAAGGTCCTTTTGTTAGACCTTAAATACATATAGCTGTTACTAAAAATTAAATAATTAATTTGATTTTCGTCATTAAAAAAGTGTTCGGTAGTAAAAAAGAAATTGCCTCTTTCATAGACAAAATTATATTACGGCGGCATGGAAGGGCCAGATGAATAAAAATCTTATTTGTTCGGATGAATAAGAACGGCGGCGTGGATGGCCAGATAAAAACATAAATAAATCTTATTTGTTCGACGATTTAGGATTTGTTCGGACGAACAAGTTATTTGTTAATATGAGAAGTAATTTAGACTCTGGCAATGATGTAATGAAAAAAGGGGGGGGGGGGTCTCTGATCAAGCCACCTCTTTCCTTCAAATAATAAATTGCTATTCGTAAGTGTTATATTAACTTACATTTATATAATATCTGACATATTTTGCTGACATGCTTAATTCTCAAAATACATCATAATTTTGCATGTTTTTTTGTGGTTTTTTTGTATAAAGTAATATTATTACAGAGCTTGTGCAGAAACATTACAGATACAATCATGTAATAATTAAGATATTTTGTCTATAAATTTCAAAATTAGGTGGTAACGCATAGTCACAAATTTTCTTCATGTTCCGTGTTTTGATACCTTAGTATTGGTATATAAAGATACAAGACAACCTTGAACTGTTGCCATGGAGACCGGTTGTCATGGTAACAGAGGTACAAAATTGAAAAATGGCCGTTTTAAGCTAATTTGGAGACATATAACATTAATGAATGGAATGATCAAACATGTTCTCAACTTTCATGTACATGTAATATAAGCTGAAGCTGCATTTTAGCAAAATAAATGGCCGTTGGAATGACGTATTGAACAATTAAGAATTTCTGAATTATTGTTTTTAACTTGTACATATTTCCTTAGCAATGGCAATTTAACGACGCTCAATAATGCTTGAATATATTTGTTATATATTAAGTAAACACGTTTCCCACAAATAACGACAAAGAATGGTTCTAAATTGTATTTAAAGCAAACCTTTTCGTTTTACAGAATCACTATGCTTTTCTTCATTTTTTTTTAATTTTTAACCTTGTTACCATAGTAACATGTTTCAATTTTTTATATGACGTGCATATTTTAAATAAAGCTATACATCTATGAGTTTGGTTCAATAATCAATTCTATAGTATTTAAAAAATAGGAAAATGAAAATATGTTTTCAAAATTATTTTCGCTTTCCATGGAAACATTCTTTAGAAGTTGATTTGCCCACCAATGTTTTTCTATAATTTGAAAATTTATCAAATGGTTGGTTCAAAAGTTTACATTTCATAACTTAGATACGCTGAAATTACTTTATATTGCTTTAAAGTTGATAAGATTTGCCATTTTGGTATCTTTGGTATCAGGTACATGTACCATGGCAACTGTAGCCCTTAGCAACAAGTTTATGTTATCTAGCTACTTTGTACATCAATATGTATCATTGTATGCGATATAAAGATGATTGGTGACTAAGCGTGTCGGATCTCCTAAATACAATTTTGATATTTACATAGGATTGATCTTAAAAAACTAAAATTATGATTGATGAGCAAATTGAAGAAAATGAAAAGATTTATAATTCCATTCATTTTAACAATTTTGTATCATGAACGGGTGCGACTGCAACGCTTAATGATATAAAGTTTGTATCATTAGCGGTTGAGGGTGTCGATATTTGCTTGTTTCATTAAGCGTTAAGGTTGCTGTGCATTTGTGACGCTTAATGATACAATTCTATCATTAAGCGGCGATTTATCATTAACAGTTGGACATGTCAACTGTTAATGCAAGAATTTATAGCATTAAGCGTTACAATTGCAACGCTTAATGCAATTTATATCATTAAGCGGCGTTGTATCATTAACGGTTGGTACAATGCCTTATAAACTTTACTTGAGTTTTCATAGTTGATGAATAATCTCCCAAAATGGAGTAGGAATTTGACATGGAAAATTGTCTGCTGTAGGAGCCAACTGTCGGAATCTTGACCACTGAAAGCGAGAAATAGCATCTGCTATATTGTTATTGTATAGCTCTAATCTGGATATCATAACTAAGGGTATACAATACCAACGCACGAATCAAAACCATGACCCTGTTATTTTTTGAAGACTTTTGATTAATAATATGAACTAATGAGAGATTATCATTATGTAACAAAAACTTTTTGCGTTGAGTTGCTCTGCCTAAATAAAAACTCCCAAAACAATAGGCACAAGTTCAAGATAAGTAATATCTTTTGTTGTCTCATAAAACCAGTGTGAAAGCCAAGCAAAATAACACCACTGACTGCCAAATATAACCCCACACCCTTTGGAACCTGAGCTATCTGTATAAAATTTGAGTGTCTCGTCATCTTGCCTGTCAAAGATGGAAAAGGGTTTAATCCATTAAACTTCGCAAGAAATTCTACCCACATTTCTAAATCCAACCTGTTTACTTTTGAAATTCTTATGAAATTGAAAGATTTTTTACCTTCTGCTAGTGCCGCATATACACGACGACAAAATGCTCTTTCTGAGGGCAAAGCTTTAACCACAAATGCTAATGACCCTGCTAATGACTGTAACTTTTTAACGGTGACCTTTTTACAACTTAAAGCAATATCAATTTTTTCCAAAAGTTCAGTAACTTTATTTTCTGGAATGAAAATAGTTCTTGAAACTGTGTCAATGCCTAATCCTAAGAAACAAATAGATGTACATGGGCTTTGTGTTTTTTCTGGAGCTAATGGGATACCTAAAAATTCAGACAACTTTATCATATGTGCCATTAACATCTCACAATCAGCTGTGTTTGCTCTACCTATAAATAAAACATCATCTAAATAATGAATTATCCCCCTTGAATTTGACCTTTGCTGCAGCTCCCAGTGAAGGAAGGAAGAGAACATCTCAAATAATGAACATGAAATTGAGCAACCCATTGGCAAGCATTTGAATTTAAAAACTTGAAACCTAGCAAGTAGGAATCTTAAGGACAGACTGGCAACAATCTAAAGGTACTCGAAATGTCCATTTTGGCCATTAATGCACCCACTCCCATCTCCTGAATCAGTGACAAGGCTTGATCAAATGTAGAGTAAGACACTGAACAATATTGCTGATCAATGTGATCATTAATACTATTACCCACTGGGTGTGATAAATTAGAAATCATACGCCACCCACCTTGCTGTTTGGGGAGGATACCAATAGGATTATACCGCAAATTTGAAATAGGTGGACAGGGAAAGGGGCCTAAAATTCTACCAAATTTTATTTCTTTATCTATTTTTTCATGTAACTCAACAGCATGTTCTTCTGCAGATATCATGTTTTTAAATTCACTGACAACCTTTTTTCTAATGCCTGTATATTGAAGCGAAAACCCATTTTTAAACCCATTTGCAAGAACTGTTGCTATTTGTTTGTTTGGGTAATTTACCAGTAAAGAATCGAAGTTAGATGTATTGATTGGAGTGCTGCCAATATCCAATCATTTATGTAACAAGTTACATGTACCTTTGTCGTCCTGTGGTTTGTTGTCGATTCCTGAAAAATTTGTTGTTGGAATTCAAATTTTCCGAACGAGCAGGTGCATTTTGGGGAATTTGATTAGATTGATTATTCTTGAAGCAGCTAATGAAGGGATGATATGCACTACATGTGATCACTGATGCAAATACTTGCAATATTGTTTCTGACAAACACCATCATAATTGTAGGCATAACATTTTAAATACCTGCGAGTTGTCTGATTTGACAATTGGGTTTTATTAACTGTTTGCATGTAAGACAACCACAGTTCAGCATCAATAGATCCCCAGCTTAAAGAGGAGTCTACAGACTTCTTAAAGCGAAATTGCACATCATAATCCAAACAACCTGAATTGTTGCTAGCTGCCCCCCTTTTTGCTGTTGACATATACCTCAGTAATGAAATGGCTTGTAGTGGATGTTTTTCTAAGTATAAATGAAAAAAGCGTCCATCCATTGGGAGAAGTCTGTAATTTTTGTTTCTTTATTTTTGGGTTTAACCTGAAAAACACCCCCCCCCCCTCAAAAACAATTTGAGTTTGCATTTCTGTGCAAGGCTCTTGAAGCAACAATTCATTTAAATGAACAAATTCGCCATTCCAAATTTTGTCTTTGAGAGCTTGGGACACATGTGATCCCAGCATAGAAATAGCAGTTAAATGGGTTTGGCTTGTCAATATTATTTTCTAAATAATTTTTTGTACCTTGATTCATGTTAGTGGGAACATGTGACGACAACGCACTTAGTGCGTCCGGGATGGGGTTAACTATAAGCGGCATGTTGTGAGAAATCATCCCAATCATCGTGCTCCGTGACATTCTTTGGCCTGCTTCAGTCGACGCTTGTGTCGCTGGTGTCAGAGGAGCCGCTTGTGTCTGAAGAGCATTAATATTTGAGCTGTCTGCAACGGACGGTCTCACTTGAATTCCTCGGCGATTACCTCGACGACCTCGTGCCAATACATTATTCGAGGCAACTGTGTTTGTTCCATTTGACACGGCTGCGTATGGGCTTCTCGCCTTAGATGCCCTTTGGTTCCTTACTCTCGGCATGTTATAATAATAATATGTCGGTATGAAGTAATAAAACTGGCTGATTATAAAGATAAGACTTGATATTTCTCTTTTGGGTTTTGTTATCTATTGATATATTGGATTCGGTTAATTTCAATCGAGATTGGTTAAAATAATGAACATACATTTTCCCGCAATTTCGCAAACTCATTATATTTTTTTTCTTCAAAATCCGATGACCTAAAACTTTTATTCAAGACACTTTTCTTAAAACTGGGTGTATATACATGTAATACTAGTACAAAACATTAAATATAGGTGTAAAATGATTGATGACATTTTTCTTATTCAAATTATGTTTACCTAAACTTTCTTAAAACAGCGATCTGTTAAATGATTTGATTATATTTTAAATACTGATTTCTGATTGGTTTAGACGCAGTTGACAATCCGTTCTCTTACCCTCAGCGTAAGCAACACGCTTGGCAACGGGCCGACAGAACGAATTGTTACATGCGCGTAAATTACGCGCGTACGGTTCGCCGTTAAATTCACGTCATTTCTATATAAAAGCTATGGTGGCATAGATCTGCCACCACTTGTCAGACAATTATGTCGACTTGTCAGATGATTATGTCGACTTGTCAGATATTAATGTCAACTTGTCAGATCTTTATGTTGACTTGTCAGAAAATGACCATGTTGAGTAGAAACACAATATTTTGTTGTCAAAGCGTGTTAGTGCCACCAACTGCCATTTACTTGTCATCATAATCTTGTCATCATAATATCTGAAAAGTCGACATAAAGATCTAACAAGTTAACATACTTATTTGACAAGTCAACATAAAGATCTGACAAATTGACATAATTATCTAACAAGTCGACATAAATATATGACAAGTTAACATAATTATCTGACAAAAAATAAAATGGCCACTAGTTTAAATTATCATTCATATTATAAGTCGACTTGTCAGATAATGATGTTGACTTGTCAGAAGTTAAGTCGTCTTGTCAAATAATTTGTCGACTTGTAAGATAATTATGTCGACTTTTCAAATAATTATGTCGACTTAAAAGGATGATTATGTTGACTTGTCAGATACTTATGTCGACTTGTCAGAAAATATTATGTCAACTGGATGGCACAAATTGGGCGTGGACACGTTTTAGTGTTGAATTTTTAAACACGTGAATAAGTGACAAGTCGACATAAAGTTCTGACAACTCAACATAATTATGTGACAAGTCAACATCAAGATCTGACAAGTCAACATAATAATCTGACAAGTGGTGGCAGAACTATGCCACCATAAAAAGCAGTAAAATGTTCTCTAAAATTAAGACATTCAGTATAATAAAATAAATAGTGCCTGTTTGAAAGGGTAACATTTGTGATTATTATACTTTCATGTTAAATACTGAAATCTGATTGGTTTAGACGCAGTTGACAATCCGTTCCCTTACCCTCAGCGTTAGCAACACACTTGGCAACGGGCCGATAGAACGAATTGTTACATGCGCGTAAATTTTGCGCGTACGGTTCGCCGTTAAATTCACGTCATTTCTATATAAAAGCAGTAAAATTTACTCTAAAATTAAGACATTCAGTATAATAAAATAAATAGTGCCTGTTTGGGAGGGTAACCGTTGAAATTGACACCCCTCGAAAACCATTGTCAACCCCCGCTTCGCGTCGGTTGACAATGGTTTTCTCGGGGTGTCAATTTCAACGGTTACCCTCCTAAACAGGCACTATTTATATATTGACACCCCTTGAAAACCATTGTCAACCGACGCGAAGCGGAGGTTGACAATGGTTTTCGAGGGGTGCATGCATGTCAATTTCAACTGTTACCCTCCCAAACAGGCACTATTTATATAAAATATTTTTTAGTCTCTCTCTCTCTTTCTCTCTCTCTCTCTCTCTCTCTCTCTCTAAAATTTGTTTTCGACGAGGATGTACATTCGTAGGGATGGCTACCCTCGACTACCACGAAATTGAGCCACCAAAAATTCTAACAATTCCAAAGTAGTTCCCGCTAATCATAATGAAAGAACTACAACAATTATGTTGTTAAAATCTCATAATTAAAGTACTTTTCATAACTTTATCAGTTATATTAATTTGATATAACCTGCATGACAAAGAGAGACTGCTATTTCCTAACAACTGACCATGGTCATTTCAAAGTGTTATCATTTACCAAAATAAATTTTTAAAGAAAAATTTTAACATTTATTATTTTGAAGTCTGGTATTGTTTGTAATATCAAATCCTCGGAAAATATAGTGTAAGGAGGGAAAAGAATGAGAATTCGATATAAACAGAACAGTTATAAAATTAATTTTAAATCACGTCTGGCAATGGCTACTTTATTCTATGCAAATTATCTAATTGATATTTCCTTACTTTTCTTTTGACTCTATTTCTTAGCCTTTTAAACCATGCACATTCCATTGAAAATTTACGATAACTATTTACGATCATGACCTTTCGAGGAAACTAAGGTTACACAAGGAAGACGTGACCAGGAAACTTTTAAAAATAACAACATTCCCTTAATAAGTGAAAGATATATTAAGGGCTTAAGTTAAAAAAATATGGAATGACTTTAATATGTATTGTGACCCCATTGAAATCATGTTTAAACAAATTCTCTATTTACAACCATTTTTTTCTCAGCGTTGTACTTGCATTGCTTTCAATAAGTTTTGTTGAAGTGTGGAAGATGAGCTTAAAAAATTGGCATTGTCTTCAGAATTAAGTTCTACCGATCAATCGTTCGAAATACTTTTAACAATACTATAAATCTTAAACATGTTTGGCTGTGTTCAGTTTTTCCACAAAAATGACGTTGTCAAAATATTGTCAAATTGTTTTAAATATTGGCTTTCAACAAATCCATGCAACAATTTCACATAAGATTTAGTATGTTTATGGTGTATAGTTGGGTGTTGGTTGTTTGTTTATTTTTGGATGTTGTTTTCATCTATAAAATTGGTAGAATAGTTATAGACATGTATTTGCTTTGTGAATTTCCGCTTCTCTAATTAATGCCTAAATGGGAAATGTCATCATTTCCTTCATGTACTTGAATGTTTTAACAGTGTTTTTAATGTACATTATTCTTTGAAAAAATGTTTGTAGGAGTAGGGATTTTACTTATTCTGATAACGAATTGTTATAATACCTTTGGCAAGAGCGATCCGGGTGTTTGTAAAAATAATGGGTAAGATCTATCTATCTATCTATCTATCTATCTATCTATCTATCTATCTATCTATCTATCTATCTAGTAAATACTTACTTTTTGGTACATCTTTTTATTTAGTACAATCAGTTATATCTATCTATTCAGTAAACATGTATGTATTTATTCACTACTTCTTTCTGTTCAGTATAATATTATTTATTTAGCATGTCATGTCGTGCATTTTGTTTTCCTTGTAGAACAAAGATCATTAAATGCTGCAATAACTACCAACTCTCCACTGATAACACATGCAAAGGTCAGTTGTTTTGTTTTCTTCTGGTCATAATTTTTTTTTACAAAACATTGTTTTTGGTAGTTATTTTTATATTCATGAATATATAGGTGAAATTTGAGAGTTGATAAATTATGCAACCCAACTGGTAACAGTATGAGTTTATGCTATTTACAGAGTGTCCACCAGGATTGTGGGGCGAAAATTGTTCCGATCCCTGCCCTTCGGGAACATATGGTAGTTTGTGTTCGCAAAAGTGTCAAAGCTGTCATGGCTCATGTGATCCAGTTATTGGTTGCCATGGTAACCACTCTTTGATATCATCCAGTGGTAATTTTAACAATATACATGTACAGCATTGTATTTTGTATTTTTTCTTATATTTAGTGTATTGGCGAAGTGTTTTGTATTCAAGAATAAGGAATCATTCTTTGAGTATTATTAGGTGATAATTTTGGTCGGGGCGTGATCAAATCCAATAAAGCCCGAGATATTTTTTTCTTAATTTTAGTGTATTCATAAAGTGGTTTGTATAATGTATAATGTTGTATTAAGCTATTATTTATAGAAACGAGTTTTCAATCTACATGTATATAGTAGAACTTATTAACGGATGATGAATTTGTCACAACAGCTAACTGTAATAATTTTAAAAATAGACTGAATGCAGCAGTTAAATTTACATCATTATTTTTAGGAGTAATTGATTTTCAAAGTATCAAATAACGTATTGGCTCTGTAAAAATTAATTGTTTCCTTTATAAATAAAAAACGTGTGCAATTCTACAACATTACATACGAAGAAGCATACAAGGTAATGATTTCAGTATATAAAACAATAATATACATATATGTATTTGATTCTAACACGATTTTGTCGAGAGTTGTAGAGCGTTTGTCAAGATACCCATCACAAAAGTAGTCATCAATTGTCTCGAGGTTAAAATTTTCAGTCAAAGATTTTATTTTTTTTACGAGTGTGTGTAGTTTTTTTTTTTTAAGGTCTTTCGATCGTCGCATGACGTCATTGTGAGCATTGCGGAATATTTTACCGTTATCGGTTATAATATTATTGTTATGTGATGCATGGTTTTGCCAATATTTCTTGATCTATACTGGTGTTTAACACATTTTAAGCGATGTAAAGTGAAATGACACTAATGTTTAACAATTTATAGAGAGTAGTTTAAGTTGAACTTGCTGAATTTAATGAAAAACTGATAAAACTGTACATAGGCAAACTTGACAGAGACTACAATTCATTATTTTTTACCTGGCAAGGTAACCATTTTTTTAAAATTTACGATAGGATATATAATGAATTACAAATGTACCAATTTTCAGTGAGTTTGAACCATTATTTCAAAAGTTATAAAAATTTTATGTTGCTCAACTGTACTTATTCATGGTTGAAAATTGTATCAAAATGCACTGTAAATGTGATAGCTTTCATACTGGCAACTTTAAATGGCCTTGAAATGTTAAAATACATAAAATAAAGGACTGCGAATAATTTCTTTAAAAAATTGCTTTATTATATAGAAATTAGTTTTAAAAAAATGTGATGTTTGATTGGAGAGCATTTGTCACTATAATTGCCCTGATAGTGTACCTGTGTTAGATCCTACAGCATGAACAAAATATTTGCAACATACTAATATTTAAGTTCAGATTGAATGTTTACATATTAATCTTTAAATTTAAACAAAAATTACACGGATTAAACCATAAAACGTCAAGGGTGGAGAAACCTTAATTTATTACAATAGCACTGCTAATAATAAGTGCAACGAGTTGGCATAGTAAGAGGAAGGAAGTGTATATATATATATATATATATATATATATATATATATATATATATATATATATATATATATATATATATATATATATATATATATATATATATATATATATTGAATATCCCGGTCAATATATATTGACCGGGATTCGAACCCGGGCCCCCTGAATACCTAGTCAGGTGCTCTACCAGCTGAGCTTCATGTATATGGCGCCGGTATTCGAACCGGTCTGACCGTCACATCCCCCTTAAATGATCTTCGCCCTTGATGATCACCCCAGGCATTTTCCCTGGCAGGAGTTAACCTGTCAGTTCTAGGGGTAGGCACGGCACCAAATGTAACGGGATGGGAGAAATAATTACGGACCAGACCGGTATTTGAACCCGGGTCCCCTGAATCTCTAATCAGGTGCTCTACCAACTAAGCCATCTGGCGCCGGTATTCGAACCGTCACAATATAAACGAAGGAGGCGGCCGTCTGTGCAATTTGCGATGACACAGTTTAGTTTAGAAATATGGTTTGTTTCATCGGGTATGCATATTAAAAAAGCTACCGAAATTTTCATTAGGAATCCCACTTTTTGTGGAATTCAAGGGTCGTACAAAGCGGAATACTCTTATATCGTTTATTTGTACCGCGTGGATTTTGATTGACCGTAATTGACACATGCTGAAAACTACAAGATCTTCGCCCGACTACGGTCATCATGGTATACGAGATAAAAGGGACTCTCTAAACGGAACACATCACTTTCTCGATAATTTATCAATGGTTTACCAATTTCAGTTCATTTTATAATAAACAGACATAAATATGTCAAATAACACCTCAAGGGGCCTAACTTACAAAAATGAATTTAGGTTGTAGCAACTCCTATGATAAACACGCAAAATACATGCTTACAAAATAATAATTGTGGTAATTTTAAAAACTTTAAACATTTATTACCTGGGAGAAGTAAAAGAGACATATTTCTATCAACAAACATGTCCAGGAGAATCTTTGTGTTTTGTTTACAGTAAATACGCATGCGGAATAGTATAGAAGGCTTAACCCCGTAACACGTTGCGATGTAAATATGTATGGGTTATTCGTAATTATTAATTTTAATGAAAAAAATTAGATGTACTTATGGATAAATTTGTAATTTTCTGAAAGTTTATACATGTATGAGTAGTACAAAAATACCATCCCGATCGGAAAAATTTTTCAAGTCGGTTTTTTTAACGAGATGCCATACTGTCTCTTAAACAAATAAATAAATTGATTGTAAAAAGTAAGTTAAATTCATTGAATTACTGTGAATGTACATCAGGACGTTAACTAAATGAAACAACCAAATCGTCTCCTTTATGGGAATTTGAGTCTGACATCATCATGATTATTTCGTATTTCGAGCAGTCCGTGATTTTTCTTATGTCGCTGTAGGTATTGACCAATCGATAAACGGGCCGATTAGATAGAAATCAATATATATATATATATATATATATATATATATATATATATATATATATATATATATATATATATATATATGGTACATGTACTGATCTTTTAATCAATTTTCTGAAATTACATGCATGTATAAATGAGCAAAGGATCGAACTAGAAATAAGTAGATATTCAATAAAGAATATTTACCTTATTGTATAATTTTCATGAAATGGAACATATGGATCGCCTTCTTTTTTCCATTCGTTGGAGTGGATAGATTTCGAAAGAATGAGTTGCAATCCCTAATTCAAAATCTCCTCCAACAATGTATGGTCGATTTGTAATCAAACAGTCAACGTTTACAGCAACATCGTAGCACGACATGATTATGCACATCAATCCAAATATCTACAGAAACACGATATTTATTCTATGGGTCAGATCTCTGTTTAAATCGTTTCGCAGTTGCCGTCTGTTCCGTCTGAGTACTGAGACCCATAATCCAATTGTCGACAGAACTCCAAATGGAATCACTATTCCTTCCACGGTCCAGACTTCGTATCGATCTCGCCGGGATGTTGAGGAGTACTGACAATGATAAAGACCACACAAGAAGAAGTTAGCATTAATCCGAAAGCACCCGATGAAAATCGGCCATCTTGTCCATTAATGGCATGGTTTAGAGAATTAACGATATACATTTCGTTTTTTTTTTTTTGCGGAACTTAAATGAATGTGTTTACTCTTGAAAATTGATCTCTTAATATTTTTACTTCAAACTGGGTGTCACGTGCCTTAGTCATGCTTCCGGCTATAGCAATTTCTTTCTTCATTTATTGTTTTCTAATGTATTATTTATTCTACTGTTAAATAGAAGCTAATAATTTCCTCTTTAAGAGAAATCTTTGCAATGAGATCCCACAGTACCTAATTAATAAGGTTTTTAAAAATGAGTTTAAGTATTGAATTTGTCTGGGATCACCCCGTTAGTGATGTAGTTTATTTGTAGTATATAAAAGATTCAATGAGGCTAAAACAGTAAACATCATTATATAAAAAAACAGCAATGTTACTGAAATATATCTTTGCTTGAAAGTGATCAAGTTTCGGGCATCTCGAAGGTTTTCATGCACGTACATGTATTGATCATTTGCAAGTTCCTTTTTTCCGTTTACAAATGGCTAAGTGGTTTATATCTACTTAATTAATTAAGATATGTTCTTATCATGAAATTAAACTAAAATTAGTTTGCTAAGAAGAACATTCAGTGCTTCCATAACAGCATAGCCTATGGGATTTTTTTCCCATGTATTATACATGTACATTTTTATTAAGAAAATTCTAGTCTCATTAATGATAAACAATATGAATTTGTATACATGTATATGGAAGCCACACAGTCGTGTCTATATTCCAATTCTATAAGGGATGGAGTGAGTGCACGTGTTCTTAATCCTTCTCATATTGTTATGGAATATTCAGGTTATCTTTATTTTTAAAATACAAAATAAACGTCGATCATCACTTAAACTAAAGGGATATAAACAAATATACGAAGGATTATCGTGATTTTTAAGGAGCACCGATGAGTAAACATTGCTGGTGTCTCGTATGTCGTACAGTGACTCAAAGACTTGTTTCCGATAATTTTTATAGCTGAATCTTATCATCCTCATGACTTAAATATACATTCATCTTAAATGACGTATTTTGAATATATAAAGTGCTATTGAATCAAAATTTCATTTCTCATATATGTAAGTTATTCTCGAATAGACCTCCCCTATTAGATTACTAGTAGGTAAACCTTCTACTGGTACTAACATTAAATATCAAAAATAGGATATTAATATATTTCTTCTTGTTTTCAGTTGTTGCAGATAAAAAAAAACATTGTATATGACACAAGTATTATGCCAGTCAACAAGGCGATTCGCTTCCTGCATGAAACACGAGGCAAACATTTAGGAACGTGTTATTTTCATTTTTCCTGCATGTGTTTCTTCATACAGAAATTGGAACTTAATTAAATCTCTTTTTTTTAAATGCTGATCTCATCACGTTGTAAAACCAATATATTAGTCAAACGGCAAAAGTCTTGAAAGAAAATATATACATATTTTCAAAATATTGGAATTATTTTTGATTGTTATTAGAGAAAAACTATTAACAGATAACATGCACCAGAGTTTTATTTTATTTGCATTGATAATAATTTAAAATCATCTAGATAATACCATTTCATTAAATGAATATGCCAACACTTTACCACAGGTATACATCGGCAGTAACTGTTCCTTATCATTCTGCCATCCTTCAGTTTTTAAAATTCACAACAAGAATAATTGTTATTTTTGTTTATTTTCAATTATGCGTAAAATATGTATTTTCTACTAGAGTTGTGCCTGATCCTAGATAAAGTGTACCTTAAGAAATATTAATTTTATCTAGATAGATATATTTTAAACATTTATATCATGATGGCGAGGGAGAAATAAACTTTTATCCCCCACGAAAAATCATATTACCGAAGGTAACACCCTCTGGGTGAATAAATCTTTTTGTATCTCGAATATTCATGCAATAGGTTTTTATTTTACCGAACGATATACGTTTATATGATTACGTCGAGTTCCTATTGTTTTTCAATTCCTGAAAAGCAACAACAAAAAACCATGGGGCCCGTTTCAAAAACTATGACTAAGATCTATCTTAAAGGGGCGTGGTCACGATTTTGGTCAAAAACTATTTTTCCGATTTTAATATATGTTTACAATGCTTCAGTAAGGCATTTATAATAGGCAACCAAAATATGAGTGGCATTCGTTGAGTTATAAGCGAGTTACAGAGCTTACAATACTCTACTAAGTAAACAAAGCTTTTGTCAACATTTTGAATGTTGAAGTAAAAATTCCAGTTTTAGACCTTAAATTAACGTGTTTAACGTTTGGAACTGTCTATTTCTGCTTACAATGAAAAATAGATAGACAAAGTAGCTTGAAAAAGATTTTTATTGGTATATTGAACCTGTGTAAACAAATAAGGATACGATCTTTGTTTACATGACAGAGAACTGTGAGCCCTGTATCTTGCTTATAACTCTACGACTGACTCTCAAATTTCATTTGATCATTAGGAATGCATTCTTAAAGCATTGTAAATTTAAAAAAAAAAAAGAAAAATAGAATTTGACCAAAATCGTGACCATGCCTCTTTAAGACCAAAATTTGTCATACGAACTCATCATAGCTGTTTCACAAAACTGTCATATCTTATGATTATCTTAAGATCTGTCATAATCTTGATAGAACCAAATACATGTCTTAAGTCTTAAATCCAACTTTAAAATGGCGATGGATTATAATTTGGTCCACCACGTGCACCGAAGGCCGAGTGTAATTGAAGAGCGCGCGACTTTGCTGATCCTTTTATTTTCATGCTGTCATTGGTGCAAAGTAACAAAAATCTTTAGTAGTGTGTTTTTAATTAAATAAAACCCATCCACTTATCCGTAACATCCTTGCGTTAATTCTTTCTCATTTGAAGACATAAATCGGGTAAAAATCTTAAATGGTGCTACTAAAAGCATCTCTAGTATTGTATAATATGCAAGAAACCGAGGGAATATGAATAGCTTGCATACTGAAGGTGACCATGTGTTTTTGTACTTAGAATTTATATTTTGACAGGGCATCAAAGAAGCATGCACGTTTTATATATTTCATCCAGAGTAAATTAATGAACGGCAATATATACTTCGATATGCCAATTAAAAGGAATGGGTCATTGAATAAATTACTTTGATATAATATTCGACAGAATTTTTGCCAGATGAACAACAATTTAAAAAAAATCAATTTGGTGAATTTTTACGATAGTTTTCATGCATTTGAAAGAAAAACTTCACCTTTAAACAGAAATACAAAAATTACATGTAATAACTTATTTAGAGATCATGATGATGCTTCTTCAACCGTGTTCGAGTTTAAGACTTCATTGTATATACCCTCAACTCTTATTGCTTCATTTTTCGTACCTTCTGTATTGTTCTTCAGAGTATTTCCAAAAGGGACATTCTGTATTGAAACTAAATTTCAACCGCGTCTGTTAAAATGGACACCGCACAAAACTCATCAAAATAAGTCAGATATACTACATTGCATATAAAAGGTAAAATATAAGCAAAATGAAAACAAAAAGCCTCCGCGCAAGTATAAAAAAAATCTAGACACATGAATGTATGTAAATAGATTTAAAAAAAATTAAAAAATAGTATATTCAGGAATGACGTGTGTCTTAAGAATTGTCATAAGATTTCTTACAGTTTGGTTGTCATAAGTCAGATCGTATAACAGTCTTCAGATATGTCTTATGATAAATGTTATGATAGTTTTGTGAAACCCATCCCTGAATGTTTGACTTTCAACATTAATTCTTCATTTTCCTTTCATAAACTCGATTCATATATTTGAATTTGTTCTCTGGTGTAAGAAGACTAAAGATTGTAAAATATCATAGATTTATAGACGTTTATTTACGTCGTTTGCTATCTCGGCTTTTCCATAGCAATGGAATAAGAAACATGAGATTTCCGAAGACGTGGGATATGATGTTTATTCGCCTGGAGACATGGCGTTTTGTTCGGATATCATGTGATTGTCTAGACCAATCAGATGACACGATATATAGAATAATACTCTATATAACGTTATACCTTAATATGAAAAATCATATTAAGGTATAATAATAACTTATCGGTACTATAAGTTATAATAATAACTTATCGGTACTTTAAACACTGCAATTATATTTTATTGTTGATTTACCTGAGACAGTCCAATTTTGAAGGATATCAGTACTGTACATGTAACCACTGGTAAAGGTCTGATCTTATGCAGTTATGGGTTGTTATAGATTAACAATCCATAGTTAATGATTCTCTCCATACTTGATTTATATCAAATTTTATTGTTCAAACGACAATATAACTTTTTGATAATTTGAAATGATTGGTTTTCTACTGTAAGCAAAGGAGTAAATTTGCTCCGATTACAAATAATTTTTTTCAATACCATGTTCATTAAATGGTATTTAGATATCTACAGACACAATCAGGATTGCTAAGACAAAGCCGACCGCTATAATTAGACAATAAGAGAATGTAGTCAAAAGAAGAACTAATCTAGGAAAAATTAAGAAAGACAAGTGTCTTTACTATTGCGGCCAAATTCATATAAATAGTAGTATATACAGTTGCAATGTATTAGAATTGAATTGTGCTCTACGGCATCTTTGTGATTTTGAAATAATTATTTATGTAGGATAGGAAAATTTAATTTTATATCATATGATATCTTTAAAATGTCCTGTCGGATAACTATTTTTAGATTAAGTAATTTATTGTTTCCTTACAGAAAATTTGATTCCTCAACGACAAAGTAAACATGTTGAGAACAAAAGCAATTATTCTAACGGGAAATGAATTTATTTTGTAAGAAATAGAATTCCTGTGGGAATTTTACATTATCTTTTAGGAACTGAATATACCCTCTGAAGAATATAATTATCATGATGGAAAAATGTTTGTGAAAAAATGCATTTGTCAGCTAAAAGTTATACAGTCTACTAGATATTCTTCAACTTGAAAACCTCTTTTAACATATATTGAATCATTTAGCCAATAATTTGAAAAATGCTAGATAATAATTCAAATAGTTTGATTGGAGCAGAGTAAATGTTTTATTTTAAAAGCAAGCTTTACATTAACAATTAAACAAAAAATTCTTAAACATGCAACAAGGCAGTTTTAATTCTGAACCTAGTGATATTTCCTGCAACGTTCGTAAAAGTGCATTGATACGTGAAAACGATAGAACACGGTTATTGGAAACACTCCATCACGAATCTGATACCAAAATCCTTTTCCGTAAAAACACGCCTCAATTATCGTCGTTCGAGTATGCCTGTCATAGAGAACACTAAACACCAGCCAGATAACCAAGTTGATCAGACAAAGGGTTCCAAAAAGCCTTTTGATGATTGGTATTTTGTTAACAG
The DNA here is from genome assembly GCA_020458035.1 of Magallana ariakensis. NCBI lineage: Eukaryota > Metazoa > Mollusca > Bivalvia > Ostreida > Ostreidae > Magallana > Magallana ariakensis. The sequence continues at coordinate 20,925,208 of CM035819.1, read as the reverse complement.
TTGTGCATTTCTCCATGTGCCATGACTGGCGAATTAGTAATGTTTGTAAAAACATGGTAATCATTTCAAATAAAGTCTTCATAAAAACTATAATGCGGATTTTAAAATCTAAAGAATCCAACTTTGAACAAGTAGTTACTTGGATTACAGCCAGTATTTCGAGTGTGCTGTAGACTATAGCTCCTGTCAGAGTCATAAGGAGAAGGATGCTTTTATTCTTTGAAAAGGTTGTTATCCTTATATCTCTCCACTGAGAACATTTCCGAACCTGAACAAATGTCGCCAAAATCAAAACAAAGTGTTCAATGTAAAATATAAGAAGAAGTACTAAAAATGCTTCGTAATGTATAAAACGGGGTTGTTCTGAGTATAGAATCACAACGCAAGAAACCACAAACGGAAGACTAAGAAGTGTCCCAATCAGTACACAGAAATAAAAGGTATTGGTGATGAAATGTCTATTTGGTGCTGAGGGATTTCCGACTGGATATTGAATTAGAGATGTTGTTTCATTATCTCCCGAAACATAGCTGAATTCGTGTTCCTCATCATTAGAAATATCACTGGAAGAATAAATCCACATCATCATAAGCAGTTCAGCAGCTAGCAAACTGAATTCTGTAATAGCTGGTTTATAAAACGGGTTCAACTTCTTTCGGAACACTTGGTTATTCGACTGATAAAAACATGAGTAATTTAATTGAACAGTTGTTTCGTTGTGCGTGTTCGAATGCATTTTCCTATGCATTGTTCCGTAAAAGTTCATAAACCATATAACTAGATGTGTTAAGATAATCCAAGAAATCATGTAATTCTGGATGATAGAAATTACAAGAGCGTAACCGGCAAATGAACTCAAAAAACCTAGTTGTACTAAATAAAATAATATTTTAAAACAGTGCGTAGCGATACCTAATTCAAATTGTCCTTGAAACGAACGTGGCTTATGTAAAGACAGACAGTCAAAGTTCACAGCCAGGTCGTAACATGCCATTATTATGCATAACAGTCCAAATATCCACAAAAATACAATCTTTATTTTTCGAGTTAAATCTTTGTTTGAGTCATTTCTCAGTTGTAGCCTTCTCTGCCTAAGCACAGAAATCCACAATCCCATAGATGAAAAAACTCCTAGAATCAACACTGCTCCTTCTAATACCCAGTAACTGTTGGTTGTTTCACCAGAATGTTGAGGGGCATTTACAATAATAAATACTAAACAAAACGAAGTCAGTATCATTCCGGACGAGGCCGCCGAAAATCGTCCATCTTGTCCATTGATACAACGGTTTAGATAACTAATAATTTGCATTTCGATTATGGTAGATAAAAAGTAATCCCGTTTTCTTTAAACAGGAACTATCAAGCTACTCCTACGTGTCAATAAAAGGGGATGTCAAATGCATGTGATCAATACTTCCCGTTGAGCAACATTTTTGTCGATTCGTCAGGTGACGAATTTAAATTTCATAGATTTTTAATGTACATGTGTATTTATGAAAAAACCAAAGTCCTCAAAAATGATTATCAAAAAGGGCTTATCGCAAAACAAATAGGTAATTTGTTCAAGGACCCAATTGCAAAATTTTTCCTTATTGCATCTACAAGTTTCTCCATTACGCATTTTTTCCTGTCTATATTTTAATTTCAGAAACAATTATATTGTCTTTGATATATATCGTTCTGTTTACAGTAGTCATAAAACTAGTAATCACCTTGCGATGATTTGTAAAACAAAACGGGTATAATGAATTGATATCAAATATAACAAGGGCAAATAGATGGATATTTCATTCACAATAAATTAAATGGATAACACTTTCGAGCTCTTAGCACATACATGTATATTTAACAAGAGTTTTACGCCGAATTACAATATGAAACACCTCCTTTAAAAGGACATTGCGGAACAAATTATGTTGGATTTTCACAAAACGCCAACATGTTGTTTATCATGAATTGATTATGTTATATATTTTTTTTTTTTTTATTTTTTGCAAAATTTTGCAGTCCGTTGGTTAACTTCCCGTTAAGAAGGTTGGATCCTGCGATCATAAGTCTTTAAGTTTTTTTCTGAAGTATTTTATTTTTTCTACATACATAGCTAAACCAAATTTCAAAACAAAATTTTCGGGTCTATATGCTCCTTTCGGTGCTACAGTGTATTTAATATGACCTTTCTGCACTGAAAGTGCAAATTGCACATAAATAGCTTTTTCCTCAATAATTTTTAATCGGAATAAACCATGGCATCAAATACAAATTTATATTATTTAAAATTAATAAAATTAAAATAATCATAAAGAAAAAGTTTGCAATTTCTTCACCTAATTGATATTTTGACCTTTTTGCACTGATAAAACGCTGTTTGTATCCATTACCGATTCAACATGCAACAAAAAAATTTAAAAGTCTCAAACTTTTTCTCAAATTTTAATAGATTTGTCAAAAATATCTTACAAATTCAGAAAATAAAACGAAAGGTATTGGTCTATGTTGTAAATTTTGAGATATAGCATGAAATTAGCTAATTTTAGGCAATCATTGGAGTGCATTTTTTCTTGACTTTAATGAAATATTAGTAAAATGTGCCAATATATGTCGATAGAAATATTGAAATATTGTTAAAATGTGGTTTTTGAAACAACAAGAAGATAATCCAATGAATAAACTAGCTGGAAAGTTGGTCTGCACTGAAAATAAGGAAGCTAAAATTACAGTACTCTAAAACAACTGAGTTATGAAAAATGTTTATTTTCTTCTAAAAAACCTTCCGCTACAAACTATAGTCCCTTACTTTACTCTGTAAATATGTAATTTTTCCTTAACTATTTTATTTAAAATAGTTTTTTGGCAATGTAAAATAGGAATTTACAAGTAGAATTAATATATGACACAGAATTTCCAGACTAGAGGTGACCCAAAATGGCTACCCAATATCAGAGGATCGAACCCCTTTTAATGGAAGTGTTTTAACGGCTATTCCACACATATTTATGATTTTATCTGATTTTATAGATCTGCACGTTATTTTGAGTGTAAATAGAAAGAAATTAAAAAAGGACGTTTCACACCAAATTCATTTGTTGAATGTTTAAGTTAACCTATTCCATGGTTCATTAGAGTTTCCATCTTAACATATGAATTCGTTCTTTGCAAAAATACAAACATATGCTCTTTATTTTTTTTAATGATATAAAGTATAAAATGTACAAAATGTATTTAGAAATGTATTGATAAATATTCTTAATGTAAAGGGTAATTGTGATTTCAAAGGTTAACAACACCGTGATCGAAATCAGGGTCTTTGTAGATTTCAAAAGCAGGCAAACGTTGAATAAGAGAAATACTAGGTTTTCTAATTATCAAACCTAGTATTTATAAATATAATCATCTAAACAATAAAATGTTTACTTTGGTGATTCATGTGGAATATGATGGTAGCAACATTGTCGAAAAAAAAAATACATAACCTGCTAACGAGGTTATATATTTATATCATTATTTTACATCATTCTTTAACAAATAATGCAATGGTTGCAACGAATAAAATAATGTATTTTAATTATTGTTTATTGATTATTGTTAATCATATAAATTATAAGTACGTTAGAAAAGAAATAGTCAAGTCGTCTTACATGAGACTTTGGGTCTGACATAATCATGATTATTTCGTGCAATCCGTTATTTTCCAAAATTGCTGGAAGTTTTGACCGATCGATAAACTGGTTAGAACTGGATCGTATAGATTACAGTCGTGTCCGAATCATAGTCGGTGTTATTTTTTAAAGAGCAGAAAATATTCGGTAGATCTAAATATATATTATAAAAACAAAAAGTATGATAAAATTCACTTGAAAAACTTCATCAAAACGCCGATGTAAAATGTATTCAGAAATTTAAAAGCTCTCAGAAAAGCTGACCCCATGTTTCAGAAACAGGCGTTGTTCTAAAAATGGATTAATCAAAACAAAATTCTTTAAATGAATCGATGAATCAAATGCTTTATAATGAATCAAAGCCATAACTTAAAAGAGCAAATAAAATAACACGTTTCGAAGTATAATAATCAAATAAAATACAAAATATTTTCTTTGCAAGATAAAACCGCCAACGGATTGATATAACAATATGTTATGAAGGCGGCTGTAACATACATTCTAAAACTACGAAATTAAATTCATCATTTGCATCTTGAGTTGTGCAAGTTTTCAAAGAGTTTGTATAACTGATAAATGTCCATCGCTGTATGAAATCTGTAAAAGATTGTAATAGGAAACACAACATCGTTTACAGCTTTCCAGTATTTCTCTCCATAAAAGCTAATTTCTATGTGCATAACACTATCTACCACTTTTCCCATGTAGCTATTCACAAGCCACATTATGATATTTATTGTAAACAATACACAGTGTACTTTATAAACAGGTATGTACCTTGAGACATTTTGTAGATTAACAGTTTTGTTCGATGAAGATTGTAAGATAAGTATTGTTTGGAAATAAATACAGGCTATCTCAAATATCTTTTGAATAACTAATGCTATGGACATCCTCCGAAAATCATCTTTATCATTCAATATTCCTGCAATTAACCCGAATGTACTATATGCAACTGCTCCTGCAGTACAGAAGATAAGAATAAACCTACTGCTATTGATTCTATCTACACTATAACTAGCTTCCTTATACTGTTTATTGCATAGAAAGAAAGCCAACAAAATGACAATAAAAAGTTCAAGTTTAAACATACATTGAATGATCCCAGAGGAGAGTTGGTAATGGTAACTTGTGTTTTCCATTGCTGAGGACATTATAACAGTGGTAAGAATTGGCAAACATAATACGATGGCCACTAAGACACAGATATATACAGAAGAATTCCTGACAGCTGATCTTAAACTAAGCATTCGGATTGCTCTTTTATGTATATTTCCCCATTTGCTTACTTGGGGTGATCTATCACAAAGCAATGGGGTCCTTTCGTTGGCTAGAGGGGAAACAAAAGACGATGTGCTGTCCTCTTTTTCAAGTGCCATCCACATTCGCAACATCAATGAAACAGCAAGAAGACTGTATTCTGTCAGGGTCGGATCAACGTAAGGTTTGATAGACTTCCGAAAATTAGTTAAATCGGAATTCCAATAACAATTGTTCAGAAAGCTTTTGGTTTGATGTGTTCTATATATTAAGTCATTTCTTAACAATGAAGTGAAAAGCGTTCGAAACCAGCGTATTACATGGGTAAGAATTATGGTAGAAATTCCGTAGTTTATGAGATTTGAAGATTTTAATCGATATGCAGAGTAAGAACTTATAAATCCAAGTTGTCCTGTTAGAAATATTATTTCAAATACAGTGGACTCCGGGTATAACGAGATGCTCGGGACATAATTTTTTTCTCGTTATAACCGATACTCGTTATATCCGAGGTTGGCATTTCCCAAGGTGACACGGGGTCGTTTTTTCATTACATTTCAAATAACGTTAAAAACATGTACAGTACTAATGAAATAAATATAATTTATTAAAACTTTATTCAATAGTAACATACTTACATCATATTCATGTAAATTGCCATGAACTAATTACTTGTACAATTGTAAAGACGTGTTACTTTAACTTCACGAGATGCAAAAACTGTGTGATGGACGGTGGTTATTTTTATTAATTCTTTGGTAAGTTTCAATAATGTCAATCAGCTTTTGTAAAACACTAAATTGGAATATTCAATGTCTGTTTTCTGCATGAAGAAGGTTTGTAAAATCGTTACCGCGTTTAACGCATCTTTTGTCGGTAGGAAATTCTGGAGTTTCTGGAGTAACTGCCGACACACCGATATCATCACCACCTTTTTCGGTTTCTGTCTCGTCATCATCGAATTTTAGTAACTTAGTATCTCTGTCGAAATACCGTAGCCAGTGAATCAACAACGACATAATGAGAAGGCTTAATGTCTGTATCGCTATTTTTAGAGTCACGCGCTTTTCTCAACAAGTCCGCTAACTCTTCAAAGCTTTCTAAATTCAGATGTTTGGTGTTTTTAAATCGTACTAAATGAACTTGAAGCTAATTCATAGTCCTTTGCAATTTCACTCTTTGTTTATAATTCATTTTAAACGTCGTTAATTTTTTCTAAATAAGAACTTTTGTTTCTAGCGAAATTACTTCCTTCTTTGAACTCGAAGCCATGACTGTGAACATTGCAATAAAAACAACTCATCATTATTTCTGATTACTTTTAATCTATTGTCACGTTTATACATACCTGTGAAAATTACATGCCCATACCATTAGTTACGAGGGACTAGCGTGTGCAATCAAGCGTACCGCGAGTACCTCGTTATATCCGATAGCGCTTACAACTACCGGGCACAAATTTTTACCTCGTAATATACGGAGTCTCGTTATAAGCGATCTCGTTGTATCCGAAATTTTTTAAAAGGAAATAATAAAGAAATAATTTGGGACCACAAAATCATCTCGTTGTAAGCGGTACCTCGTAATATCCGAGCTCGTTATACCCGGAGGCCACTGTATATGCGTAAGAATGCTGACTTCGTTATTTCCTGAAAACTGTTCTTTGCCATGCTTGTCGATACACTCAAAATTAATTGCCATGTTGACAGCAGAGTTAAGGATGTTAATGATACCAAAGATCCAAAGAAAGCATAATTTCATTCGGATTGGGACATCTTCTGTGTTTTGTTCCAGGGACCGATCTCCATTTTTATGTACAACTTTCCAGATTATATATGTAAATACTCCACCAGTGGTAGTTAGGATTGCTTCTAATCCCCATACTACATGACTATGGCCGGCATACTTTTGAACGGTTGAAAACGCTATGATGATAACCAGGCAAATGGAACAGGCACACGCCGAAACAACACCTGAAAAAATTATTTTCTGTTGCTGACTGTCCTCGGGTATGCTTTCCGAACTTATTATGTCCCTTAGGTCGGCTAAGTTTGCCATCGGTTGAATCTCAAATCCTTGGGGTTTTCAATCTGAAAAAAAAATGAAATGAACATGATCCAGTGCAATTGAAATACATAATGAACTTGTGCCTATGACTTATTTAAAAAAAAAAAAAGAACTTTTTAAGAACGACTTATCTTTAAGAAATTACCCTGGTGCTTGCTTTGCTCTGTTTTACGGTTGTCTTTAAAGTTTTCCTCATGACTGTTTTCACCTTTAATCAAAAAATTTATGGACACGTGATTGAAAAGGAAGTTAGAATTGTTAAAGGAAGTTTTTGTTTTCTTAATTCCCATAAAAGAAAGCACATAAAAAGCATCTGAGTAAATGGCAACATCTTTCTGTTGTTTTGTGGTCTTTGCATTGTCTTCAACTCTTCATTTATTTATACCTTTTACTAATTTTAACAGATCTTTACACAAAACAAATTGATTGTTCCTAAATAATATAATTGACTGTCGTTACGAGAAAAGGGCCTTTATCTTTTGATGTCACATTGCTCAGAAAATGACGTCAATGGCATTGTAAACGTAGTTTTTTGGGGGGTTTTCGGTTTTTTTCTGTGGCTGTTGTGTTTTTGAATATTTTGAGTCTGACCTGCTTTAAATAATACGATTAAAATATTTGTTTAGTAAAATCGATCATTTCATGCATGAAAAATGACAATAACAAGCTGTCAACCATCTCAAATACCCACGAAACGAAATACAAATTCAAAGTAGAGCAACAAGGACCTCTAAAAAGATAAACTAAGGTATGATCAGGTGCCTAGAAGGAGTGAGCATTCTCTGCTGGCCGGTCAAACACGCCGTGTGCTCTTTGTCGTAATCGGGAAAAAACCCTGGAAAAGTCCGTAGACAATTAGGTGAATAATTATGATCTAACAATTAGTATGAAAAACGTCAGTCTGCATGAGACCCAGTGGAAGATTGTATTTGCCGACAAGGTTGTTGTATCGACCATAGAACTTACGAACTATGCATATTTTATTTTTACAATTTTATGCTATGGTATGAGATTTTAATGCTATGCTATAAAATTTTAATACAATGCTATAAGATTTGTTTGCTGTGCTTTGAGAAATTGAAATGAAGGGCTTAATGATATGGTGTACTATGTTATGATAATGTATGCTATGAGTTTGAGCAAAAACGCCTCTACAGACCGAGGAGTTCAAAACATTTCGAAGACAACGTTTACTACTGATTTGCAATGTGAACATATACTCTTTTAAATAAAAACATTGAAAACCGAGTTAAAAATCATGCTGTATGCTATGTTATGGTATGCTATCTATGGTATGATTTGACGAATAAGAATCTATGAGATTGTACAGTACCGATCACACCCAACCTAACAGAAAGTAAACCCAAACTATACCCTGGGTTTACTTTCTGGGTTTACTTTGGGTTTACTAGAGTGGACCCAGAGTAAACCCAGAGTAAACCCAAAGTAAACCTAGAGTGGACAGAGAGTAAATCCAGTCAGAAGTATACGCCTGAAAGCAGACGCTAACTGTGTATTCGGAATATACAAGGGGCAGGAATTGCAGTTAGTTGGATAGCGAGATAAAAGACGGGTCTGCTTCACACTTCAGTGCGTACAGTTGACCTGAAAAGCAATTTCCAAGTAAACCCAAAGTAAACCCCGAGTGGACCCAAATTTTCAAAAAGTAAACCCAGAGTAAACCCCAAGTAAACCCCAAAAGTTAACCAGGGGTTTAGTCGGGGTTTACTCTGGTGTTAGGTTGGGTCTGATCGGTACTGTATGCTATGGTATGAATTTCATTGCTGTGCTATGAGATCTCAATGCTTTGCAATGCTATGGTGTATGTTGTAAAAGATGTGCTTGAACAGACTGTATTTCATTTTAATTTTAAAAAGTAAACATTTAACAAATGAAATATTATAACTATTGTGAATATTTACACCCTCCGAACGTTATATAGCACATAAGTTGAGTTCACGGTTTCACAAGAATATGCTGCTTTTGCACCCGGTACAAAACTTAAACACCATGTTTTTCATTCTATAGTCAATTCATTTTCCTACGGTCTGGTATATCTGATTTTCACAAGTAGTAGCTTTCCAAAAAGCTTGCCTAACTAAACAAAATTGTTCAGTGGAAGCAATCATACGGCTATCTTATAAGAAATGAATTTTAATTTTCGCTGCTGATCATAAATTAAAAAACGGAACGTGCAAATTTAAAAGAAATTTTAGTCTTTTCTTCGATCAAGTGCATGCATGTACATCACTTAAAATTAAATTATTTCATTAATTCAAATTATTTTAGGAATGTACACATATCAAATAATTGCATGTAAGCTTGAAAGCGGAAGATAAAACTGTTAATCTTTAAATTGTATTTGTTATATTAAGCTGCAAAATCAATTGAAAGGCATTTTTTTAAATTTCCCACCTTAGGAAATAGGAAAAGATATTCAAGCACGTAGCATTGTTTTTTAAAGTGTGTGATGGCGGCTTCATCCAAAACATCTTGACAAACAATTAAAAAAGGGTGAATTCTCAAAATCACGAAAGAAAATCTTAATTAATAATATTTCAATTTGCAAAAAGGTGCAGCTCCCCCCCCCCCCGATGGTTCGTGCCTGTGATGTGTACACCCGGTGTGCTCTGGAGTATTCTCATGACCCCAATTAGCACTCGTCCACTAATCGGCGCGCAAAAACTATGAATGAGACATTATGGCGCTTTACCATTCACGTCACGGTGGACATCTGGACCCGATGGTTTGAATGGAGTTGATTCATGGAGGAGAGGGGGGGGGTTAAAATGAATTATTTTTTACATTTGTTTTGAAACAACTACATATACTATACTTTGGATCGAATGATTTGGAAGAAATCTATTGAATTAACACTCATTTGACTAGTAATTGTTAAATGCACATTTAGTAAGACACGCGAATTATGTACCCTTTTCAAGATGAATGTAATCGCCCAATTGATTTAAAATCAGGTCACATTCTGCCTCGGCGATGTAGTTTTTTTTAATTTCATTCTTTGGTAATGATGATAATCCAACACCACTTATATTCTACTGTTATAGACAATATGTAACAACTTGTTGCGAAGACCCCCTCCGCCCTTTCGAAAATTCAAATATGGCTGAACTATTTTTAAATCAGGATCTCACACGTGCATGTAGACAGCCTTTTACTTGAAAGCTCTTGCTTACTGTTGTTATTACATCCCATATAACATATTCATCAATTGTGAATGTAAATGCTGACACATTAAATATGCATCGGTTAATCTTATTTGTGAAAAATCTTGATATTGCTTGCTCCCACTGTCCGCAGTTTTGGAAAAGGGAACTTTCAAACCTTAGATAAGCCTGATGTCATGACGTCAAGCAATCAAACCCAAAAGGCTGATGATTGATATTCGAAAAAAAAATCAATAAACTCCATTTAAGGCAATTATGATTACAGATAGAAATTGAAACCTACATTGATTGTTTCAATTTTTGTTTTAAATAATCTTTTGATTTTAGTTTGTTTGAACATTATCCCCTAATGTTAAAACGAGACTTCAACAAGGACACTGAGATGATACAAAAGATACAGTAGGGGTACAAAAGTATTGAGAAAAAAATGGCGTCTCTATAACATTACATAAATTTTTTTTACATCGCAACGATTTTAAACTTTGGAAATCCCCATGAAGTATAAATAGGTTAGTATGTGTCACGTGCATGTGAAGTATTTTTTTTTTTCGTCTGCTCAAAGTAATTTTCACATTCTATCGGTAAACAAAATGGAGGCGAGACGTCAAGAAATTTCACGACCCATGAAACTAGTCATCGTAGAGCTTTATTTAAATGGAGAAAAAGTGTCATACATTGCACGAAGTGTCAGCAGATTTTTAGCTTCTGTTTACCGAGTTATTGGGAAATTTCAAAGAACCGGGTCGCTTGAAAACCTGCCGAGATCGGGCCAACCCCGTTCCATTGGCAATTGGGAATATCGGAGGCTACAGAGGATCGTCAACAGGGATCGCCTGGGTCCTCTAGGAGAAATAACAGCACGATTTAACGAAAATAGACAAACGACTGTATCTAAAAAGACCATCAAACAACGATTGAAAGAAAATGGATTCTACAGAGGCGTATACAGGGAAAAAGTTGTGATCAAAACTGTCAACAGAAAAGAACGCTTGTCGTGGTGTAGAGAAAAGAGGTGGTGGACAGTGAGAAATCAGTGGTCAAAGAGAATATTTAGTGACGAATCTCAAATATGGTCGGTGAAAATAACCGTGTCTATGTGTGGTAAAAAGCCGGAGAGGGTTGGAGAACTGACTTGGCAAGCCAGTTCAGTGTTATGGTCTGGGGCTGTCTGTGTTTTAACGGTGTTGGGACATTGTGTCGTGTTAAGGGAATATAAATTCAGAGAAGTACATTGATATCTTGGACACGAACCTTTGGCCTGTTATAGCTCGCCATTTTCCAGATGGGAGTTACCTTTTCCAAGACGATAACGCCCCGTACACCGGTCCCGTTTGACTCAGGAATTCGTCGCCAGAAATCGAATTAAAAACATGAGCTGGCCTGCACAGTCTCCGGACTTTAAAAATATTATAGAAAATGGTTGGTGTAAAAGAAAGCTTCAATCACGAATACACATCAATCAATTCTTCGGACAAACACTTTCAACAAACATTTCAAATATGGCAAGATATCAATTTAAATTATGTTAGAAATCTTTATGAATCCGTTCCCTTAAGAATCAAACACGTCATCCGTTTGTAGGGACACTTAACTAAATACTGAGGTAAGTTGTTTTATTTATAGTAGGCAAATCAGCTGTCAAAGCGGTTTTTGTACGAGTTGTCCCTCTTGCGTTGGAAACGTGATGCCATTTTTTTTCTCAAGACTTTTTTCCCCCTACTGTATATGTAAAAGAAATATATTTTTCAAGTAGTTTAAATTTTAAAAAATCAGTACCTATGCACCTGGCTATACGTCATCAAATTCATTTTTTCAACTTAATGTAATTTACGTTTTTATGATATCAACTTGAATATCTTTACGAATATTTTCTTAATATTCACTTGAAATTGGGGATACATGTATATCGTACAAGTATATCGTTTTGATTTCATATATTCATATTTTCTCAAATTAAGTCATTGGTCTTTTTAAAATAAGAAAACAATGAAAGTTTCCTTTTCAGGGTAAAGGTTTGTAATTCTAAACTTAAAATGAATTGACCGTACATGTATCGATATTTCTCATTAAATCTCTAATATATCTTTGATATAATTATACATGTATTGCATTGTTCAGTATATTTAATAACTTTATTGATATCTTCAGTTTGAATTTTAGTGATTGTAGTGTTTTTCTACCCTTTCTTTCTTAGTTTCTTTCTTTGTTTTTCTCTTTCTTAACACTTCCCCCCTTTTTGTCGGCAGAATATCTCAGATATGACTGAACAGATTTTTCTAAAATTTTCAGTAATTGTACACAGTGACAATACCTCCAGGTGTTTCTTTTCATTTGGTCAAAATAAATTTTCGGTCGTCCGCTTTCTGCCCCGCGACAAAAAGCTTGTCACCTGGAGATCTCAGAAATGATAAAGACTAAATCATCCAACCTTTGTCTGACGATAGACCTAAATCTGTAGATGTGTCTAAACTATTTTTCATTCGTCATATCTTCCGGTTGTCACTGAAAGTACTTCAAAAAATTTTTTTCTACGTAATTGATTTATTTTACATAGAATGAATACATTAACATAAAGTCTTACATATGTCATCTGTGCGCTGTCAAATAACCAAAACATTCTACTTCTGGTATAATATCTAAAATATCTCAGGTAGCTTTTTTTTAAACAAATTTTGTACCCTCGAAATCTCAAAAACTTTACGAGATCAAGACGCAAAACGTATATGAATGATAGACATTTGAATGAGAATGTGCTAAACCGGTTTCATTCTGTCGACCGTCACTTCCAGTCTTCACCGTAAGGGTTCAACAAATTAAGCTCTTTATAATTAAACTATTTTTTCTTTAAAAGTTTTAGTTAAATTGATAAACAATAATGAACGATAATATACAAAACAACCTAACTTCAATTTTCATACAGCACTTTCATTTATCCGTTTCCTGTCGCAAAACAAAGAATCGGCTTGTCTCAACGAGATCTCAAAAACGGTATTGACTTGAACAACCAATCTTTTTGAAATGATAGACCTATGTATGGATATGTGTTAACACTATTTCGTTTGATTCGTCGTAACTTCCGGTCGTCACAAGAAGTACTCCAACATTTTTTTTATTTAGCATGCAAGTGAATATTTAGTAATAAAAATACAATAGGTCATCTACACATGGTTAAATAAACAAACAATTCTACTTTTAGTGAAATATCTCAAATATCTCAGGTAGCTTTGTTTTTTTCCAAATTTTGTACCCGCAAGATCCAAACAATTGTTTGTAATCAAGACACAAATCTTACATGGATGATTATATAGACATTTGATTGAAGATGAGTTTAACAGGTTTCATTTTGTCGTCCGTCACTTTCGGTTCTCACCGGAAGCGTTCAAGCAAATGAAGTTTTAATAAGTTAAGATTTTTTCTTTGATTATTTTATTAAATCTTATGAACAGTAATATACCGTTAGGTAAATGCATTAAAATACTTACTTCAAATTTCTTTGATCACTTCCGTTTGTCCGTTTCCAGTCCCAAAACAAAAAATAATTTCTCAACGAAAATTATTCTCATACTTCTCATTATATAATATATTCATTTTCGTTTTACAAAAGAAATGCTTTTACATATTAATAAATGAGGAACGGAAGACCTTATTGTTGCTATAGCAACAAGAATCTAGTTAACAATAAAAATCGCTTTTCGAAAGAAGGGCGATTTTCATACCAACCTGTGCGCATCACTTAATAAGAACATTGACAGGAAGGAATAAAACGATCATTTTTGTTCATGATCGAAAAATATCATTATCATAATGTATCATTATCCTTCATAAGTAGCAAACAATGCTAAGCTTTATGTCTCTTTCAGTGACGCAAAAACATATTTTGAATGAATCAAATTATATAACATACGCGTCTTTGCATGTAATACTAAGAATACGGTATATTATCGTGTACTACTGGTTTTTTTTTTTTGCTTTATTGTGTGGGTGGGCATGTTTGATTGTGTTTGTTGTTATTGATAAAGTAACAACTTTTTATATGGTGAAATCTACTGTTCCAATTTTGTTGCACATATCAATTGTTAGGTTTGAACCCCATTTAAAAAAACTTGATATCCAAAATTTGCGTTTTGAAAAGATATTATTTAGCTATATGTTATTATTCAACTTTCTTGTATTTTGTATTCATTTTATAAGGACATATTTTTTATCCAAATAAATAACAGCTAGAAAAAAATCAATAACGATACTAAGCTAACCTAATTTCTTCCTCAATACATCAGTTTTGAGTATTTGGAAAGTTCCTCCGAGAGAAAAGTAAAAATAAATAGACCAGGAAATATTTGAATTGACTTTAAAACTGACCACGTTGACAGATAAAATCTGCTTTTACTGGATACATTCTTAACACTCTATGCTGAAATGCCTTTAAATATCATTATATATCATTCGCTGTAAAACAGTGTTGTTGTTGTTGTTGTTGTTGTCATATACATGTATATTATTAAACGATGCAGTCGTTTTCTTACCATTATTCTTTGATTTTCAAAGTTTGTTTACAAAACTAACTTTACATACTTTATATATGTTTACAATTGATGCGAAAAGTGGGCTTGATTAAACCCTGAAATTGGACAAAGAAACCGAGCGGTTCCCTTTTAATAATACGCTCAGGACGCGTGAGATTTCAATTATTTTTTTTTTATTTTGTTGCCCATAATTGTTTTTACTTACTTCAAATATTTTTAAATTTGAAAAGAGATTAAGTGGACTGTGTTTGTACGTGAAAATCTGTGTAATTTTCTTAGATGTATCGTGTGTATAGAAGTGGTCATACTTTAGTGTCAAAAACAAAACGCGGACCTCGTTGATTTATGTTTGCATGAGCTTTAAAGTCGCAGACGGCTTTGTTTTCAATAATATGATAATGTTGTAATAACTACGTGGCTTAGATGAAATCCTATGTAGGCGATAAACAAAGATGGGAGACAGTAAAAAAGAATTTATTCCAATTTCAAAGAAAAAATTATATCAAATTTAACCCAACAAAATTTCAGAAGCTAGAGTGCTATCGTAAACTTTAAAAAGTAAGATACATGTTCTTAACCAAAAGGTATCAAATTTTGCAAAGGCAGAACGAAAACGACACTGCCTTTTTATTTTGGTCAATCGAACCCGCTCCTCAACAAAATGCTGTAAAAGATCAAACAACATCCCAAACGGGAAAATCTCAGCGGACAATCAAACATGCCCACCCACACAATAAAGCAAAAACAAAAAAAGTAGTACGCGATAATATACCGTATTGTTAGTATTGTTAGAAAAAGTGCGGAGCACAAAAAATATTAAAATTTTTGGAAGAGTTTTTCGATTTATAATGCAATGCATTTTTTTAATTGAAGATTGGATCTAATTGGCTGACATCTTATGTTTGTTCATAATTCAATGTCGTTCTAGGATGACGTTGTTACATCTTGTACTAAGTGGGTTTACATGTCCAATTTTAGATTGCATTAGGGCAAAACCTAGAAAGCGATGAATTTGAATATTGGTTAATAGCGAATTATAAGCAATTGCTGCTTAGTCGTTTTTTTTACCAAGATAAGTAGATTATTTCTGCGAAAAATTCACTATACCAAATAACACAATGCAGATATATACTCTCTGTCTCGCTGTTTCCTTGACAAATAATTTTAATTGAAATACTATGAGTGATAACTTAAGAAAAATGTCACAATTTTTTTCTAATTCGGTTTCATTGTGTATTGTATGTACGTTATAATAAATCATACACAAAGTAGAACCTATAATAATTATTTTAATAAAGCAATCGATCTTTACCATCTATAGCAGTGAGATTTCAACTTTAGTCCTTTAAAGCACGGAAGCTCTAGAAAAGAGTCATTTAAAAAATTGCAGTTTATTTATTTTTTTTTAACTGCAGGCATTGGGATATCGAAATGCACTACCTAGACATGCATAATGCACATGTAAGCAATGCATTATGAATCGAAAAACTCTTCCAAAAGTTCTAATATATTTTGTGCTCCGCACTTTTTCTACCTTATTCTTTCTTCTTTCGTTCTATAAAAAATTGCTTCAAAATAAAAAAAAATATTTTAATATGTAAAATTTCATGTAAACCATTCATTTTAAAAAAAACCTTGTTTCAGTTTAATGCAAAGTCGCATTAAATGTAAGGATGAAAACTCTTATTATCATTAGTTTATATATTGTGTCAATTATATCATTTTAAATATTCCAATTAATCCTATACTTCTGAATATTGTTTTGATTATTTTATGATATGTTTTAAGATTTATTAGAGGTTCGATTTACAGTCAAATACGAGATGGGTTTGTGTTGTATCATAATTGGTTATATATTTTAATAATCTGCAAGATATTCATAGTTAAAAATGTATAAAGAATAATCATATCACGCAATAATTGTAAAAGTAGCTTAAATATGGCGTTTGACTCATGTGGTCTTTCTTATGTCTGGATTAATCAAAGTTTTTCTAGTATCAACTGGCTATAATCTATTGTTAAGGAAACGCTTGTAAATCAGTTTTTACAGGATTGGTTCAGAAATGTAGAAAATTCACCCAAATGTTTGAATTACAAAATCTTCAAAAAAGGCTTTGGTCAGGACATTTATCTTACGAAACTTCCAAACGATTTAAGAGTCTTATTTACAAAATTTAGAACATGTAACCATAAATTTCCCATTGAAACTGGAAGATGGACTAATATAGACAGATTTCATAGAATTTGTTTATTATGTAATAAAAACACTTTGGGTGACGAATATCACTTTGTTATGGAATGTCGGGCATTTTCTATATTTTGCAACAAATTAATTGTTAATATAAAAATATTCATCAATGTTAACACTTATAAATTTGGGAAGCTTATGAATACCATAGATATCGACTTATTGAAAAAATTGTCCATATTTGTTATATCGATTTATTTAATTCCTGTATTCTTCCTAACTTGACCCTGTATTTGTACATTTGTAAATATATTTGTTTGGGTTTTTTTTGTACCTCATGTACCATTGATATGGTTTGAGAGTAATAAACATTCATTAAAAGCATTCATTGAGAGGGCCATTTACTGTTTATCTAGCTTTACCTCTATATTAGCAATTACTGACTCAGAGTTTTTTCCCTTTTACTTTTATGAACTCGTATTGATGTTCATAACAGTATCAACTTTAAATTGCATGGAATTGGTATTGGATCAAATACATATAAATGAGATATATAATTATATAGGTTGAGAACTACTGATCAAAGCTACTTATATTATACTTCACCAAAATAACACTTTCCAATAATGATTTTTTTTACTGTTATTGGTGTTGCATGTAATCTTGTCGGTGTTCATACTATCAATAACAGTAAATTTCAGTTTTAATTATGGATTTTCTTTGTAGTAAACCATATAATAAATTACTTTATTTGATTACATTTTCAAAAGCAGTCATAAGGAAATCATTTCCTGTGACCGTGTGTTTGATACTAAAAATTTCCTTAAAATGTCAGTTTCTATACGCAACATTATAGCAATCTCGATTTCTAAAACTTTGTACTATGTAAAGCGTTATTTATATCAACGCCCAACCACTTTGCTTGTGTTGACTTATAACAACCAAATGGTATAACGTATAAACCATGATGAAAATCGCTCATTTTTAAAATTAAAATTGTTTCATATTAAAGGTATATGTGGCGTATTTGGAGTAAAATGTTTGACATGAGTTTGAGTAAAAATATACATCATACTTCTTATAGTTAGACGTTTCACAAACTCTAGGCCCATAAAACATGTTCTGTCTTTAGTTATTTGTCTCTAAACTTTGCTACACGTCTGATGAATATTAATGTGATCCGCCATTTATAACGCCACTGCGCATGAGTGCGGGAAAACCTAGCATTGAAAACACGATGGAAGAAGAGTTTGTTTACAAATTAGAATCACGTTTTTCATGTCTTAAATTAAATAATTCTTATATCAGATGATACTCGAAGCATTACTATTCCGATATTCATTAATGTAGAACGATGTAAATTGTTTATTAAGTGTAATAAAGACGAAGCACGATTTTAGCATCATCGACACGGTAAACGGAGTAAATACCCCTCTCCATGAGGGATGCATGTATATGTACTGAGAGTGTTTATTTATTCTTTATTCAAAAATTCCTCTAAACGAAAATCCACTTGTGGTTTAAAACTTATAAAGTAAAGACACGGGACACATGGAGCACGAACCTGACTAGCAAAACCCCTAAAACTTCATCATGGAAACTTAAGTTTAATTCGGCTTTAATTCCTGTTCCATCAATCTACATTGTCTCCGATGACAATCTTCCCTTTGTTCCTATCCTTGTCAGTCTGTCTCTTTTTTCTTTCATTGCCAAATCTGTCAAACTTAACGGTATACCTATCATTCTCGTCGTCGCCATTCTTGTTGATAGACCAAGATGGATGTCACGTGACCCATTTAAGGCGGGGTTATTCATATCTTTTGTATTTTTTACCGTGCCGGTAAAAAATAAAAAATATTTTTTTAATTTCTTGTATCTTTGTTATGCGATTGACTTATAAAGCGTAATTTGTGTGAAAGTCCTATCTTTAAGTAAAGAAATGAAGCAAATAATCATATCTTATTATTGTTATTAACTAAAAATACGCCACATATACCTTTAATATGACGGTCGCCAATATCGCGGAAAATCATAAATAGGAGAATACGATAAGAATAAATCTATTTCCCAAATTAAAATAAGATATTTAATTGCAGAACTGTTTCAATAACGTTATGTTTTACATATTAAGCATAATTTCTTTTTTTTTTCAATTGAAATGAAACCTGTAAGAATTTCCATTTTGTCTTAAAGGGGCATGGTTACGATTTTGGTCAATTTTCCACCGTTTTTAATGTTAACAATGCTTCAGTAAGGCATTTCCAATAGCCAATCAAACTTTGAGTGTCAGACGTCGAGTTATAAAATACAGAGCTCACAATTCATTGTTACTAGA
The DNA here is from genome assembly GCA_020458035.1 of Magallana ariakensis. Lineage (NCBI taxonomy): Eukaryota > Metazoa > Mollusca > Bivalvia > Ostreida > Ostreidae > Magallana > Magallana ariakensis. The sequence continues at coordinate 20,905,991 of CM035819.1, read as the reverse complement.
GTAACAGGTTGATCGAGTTAGATGAACATAATTTTAACATGCAATCTGAGAGTATTGAATAAGAAATGCATGTCCCTTACCAGCAACTTCCCTCCAAAATTTAAAGCACATAAAAATCAAGTCCATAATGTTTGTTGTATTAAAGTAAACAAAGTTCACGTCCTATTTTTGGTTACCTTTTGAATGTTGAAAATAAAATTCAAGGCTTAGACCTAAAATGAATGTGACAAACGCTAGGAACTGTTTTTTTTATGTTCAAAACGAACTAGCAGACAAAAAATTCAGCTTGAAAAGAGTTTTTACCGGTATATTGAACTAATATAAACAAAAACATGACACAAGCCTTGTTTACATGACAAAGAAGTGTGAGCCCTGTATCTTGCTTATACCTCTACGACTGACACTCAAATTTGGAAATCATTTGAAATAAATTTTAAAAACATTTTAAACAATAATTAAAAGAGAAAAACAGATTGACCAAAATCGTGACCACGCCCCTTTAAAACCTATTTAATGCCTGAAATTCATTTGCTTTGCTGCATGGATAAATAGTTAATAGTGATTTTGATAGCAATACAACTAACTCAATTACTCCAAAGAATAAAAAATATATATAACTTATTATGTGCATACTACGTAGACACTTATAAAGCCGATTAATAAACAGAATATGAAAAAGCCAGACAATGACGAACATTTATTTTTTAATAAATCATACCATACAGTATTTTCATTTCAAACGCAATTTACATCAATATAAATACATCAAAATACGGAACATTGAAATAATGAAAATACTGGTATTAATTATATTTTCTGCAACGTTCGTAAAAATGCATCGATGCGTGAAAACGATAGAACACTGTTATTGGTAACAGTCCATTATGAATTTCGTTCCAGATTTTCTTTCCAAAGAAACAGACCTCCATCAGCATAGTGCGGGTCTGAGTGTCAAAGAGAATGCTAACTACAAGCCACAGAACCAAGTTTATGAGACAAAGAGTTCCAAAAAGCCGTTTGATGGTTTGTATTTTCTTTGGATCTGTGCATTTCTCCATGTGCCAGGCCTGTCGAATAAGGATCGTTTGTAATAGCATTGTGAGCATTTCAAGAATATTCTTCATCAAAGCTGTTGAGCGGATTTTTGAAATCGATAGGTTAGGAACGTCATCGATGCATTCAGTCACTTCGATTGTAGCCAGAGTTTCAAATGTGCAATAAACGATAGCACCTATCAAAGTCATTACAAGAAGAAAACTTTTATTCTTAGAAAAGGTTGTGATCCTGATATTCCTCCACTGGGAGAATTTTCGTAATTGAACAAATGTTGCAACAATCAAAGCGAAGTGTTCAATGTAGAATATCAAAAGTATTGTGACAAATGCTTCATAATATCTAAAACTAGATTGCTCCGAGTAGAGAATAACAACGCTTGAAACCACATACGGAAGACTTAGAAGAGTTCCAACCAATATACAAATGTAGAACGTGTTAGTAATAACGTATTGGCGCCGAGGTGTGTTCGATGAATTGACAACAGGTTCACTAATTAGAGATGTAGTTTCATCAACTCCAGTAACATAGTTAAATTCGTCCTCCTCTTCGTCAAGATTACCATTCCACGAAGAAACTAGCATCACCATAAACAATTCAGCCGCTAGCAAGCTGAACTCCGTGATGGCTGGTTTTGTAAAGGGGTTCAACTTATCTCTAAATTCTTGATTACTTTGCTGGAAAAAACATGAATTTTGAAAAGTAATTGTTACGTTGAAAGTGTTCGGGGTTGTTGGTGTTGTCCTGTAAAAATTCAAAAACCATATAACTAAATGTGATAGGATAACACAAGAAATCATGTAATTCTGGATTATGGAAGTCACAAAGGAATAACTGGAAAATGAACTCAGAAAACCTAGCTGTGCCAAATAAAATAAGATTTTGAAAGAATGAGTTGCAATCCCTAATTCAAAATCTCCTCCAACAATGTATGGTCGATTTGTAATCAAACAGTCAACGTTTACAGCAACATCGTAGCACGACATGATTATGCACATCAGTCCAAATATCCACAGAAACACGATCTTTATTCTATGGGTCAGATCTCTGTTTGAATCGTTTCGCAGTTGCCGTCTGTTCCGTCTGAGTACTGAGACCCATAATCCAATTGTCGACAGAACTCCAAATGGAATCACTATTCCTTCCACGGTCCACGACTTCGTATCGATCTCGCCGGGATGTTGAGGAGTATTGACAATGATAAAGACCACACAAAAAGAAGTTAGCATTAATCCGAAAGCACCCGATGAAAATCGGCCATCTTGTCCATTAATGGCATGGTTTAAAGAATTAACGATATGCATTTCGGGGTTTTTTTGCGGAACTTAAATGAATGTGTTTACTCTTAAAAATTGATCTCTTAGTCTTTTAACTTCAAACTAAGTGTCACGTGCCTTAGTCATGTTTCCGGTCTATAGCAATTTCTTCCTTCGTTTATTGTTTCTAATGTATTTATTTATTTCTACTGTTTAATAGAACCTAATAATTTCCTCTTCAGATTGTTTTATTCTGCTGTGTTTGTAAATATGCAAAATAAGTGCATAAATCAATTATATAATGAATTTAAGTCTGATCAAGAGGTGACCAAAACATTTTGAGAAACCGTGGGTTTTCTTTTTTAGGGGCGTTGCAAAGTCGCAGAATGAACGGTGGAACGGAACTAAAAACATATGCTATAATTTCAAGCTAAACATGATTTAACCCGATTTGTATTTAAATTTCGCTGTTTCATGAAAATGCTTTTAACCAAAACCTCAACATAGCCAGTGGGCATGTTCCTAAAAGAAAATGTATCTTAAGATCCATCTTAAGATATGTCCTAGGATATATCTCAAGACATATCTTATGACCACTCTAAGACATATCTTAAGATGTAAACCGAAGCTCTCTTCGACGTATCTTAAAAGCGCATGATCACGATTTTGGTCAAACATTTTTCTGTTATTATTTTTTACAAATTTAAATAATGCATTTCTAATACAATAATTAATGCAATGATTTATTTGATCCAACAATGGTGTATATTCATTTTCGTATCGCTCACATTACATGTGCACCTATGATCAGTAATATTCGTGCCTTAAGGTCAGACGCCACCTATCTTCCATTATTTTCTATTTTTCCTGTCTCCACAATGTAAAGATTTCCACTAAGTAGTTCCATAATTATATTTTCATGTTATATGATACTTTTTTTATTTAGATGTAAAGTGTTTAATCGAAAATATATACTTTGACTTTATTTGTAGACATTCAATTGCATTTTGCATGCTAAATATTTCGCTCCAAAAATAGCCTGGTAATGTACCCTGAATTTTTGGAACAGGTTTAAGTGTTAATAAATTAATAAACATGCGCCGTTCAAACAATATGGCAGTATATATCAAATATGTGTGTGTGTGTGTGTGTGTGTGTGTGTGTGTGTGTGTGTGTGTGTGTGTGTGTGTGTGTGTGTGTGTTTAATATACAACATTAGAAATACTCTCTTGACCCGAGGAGCCTGGAAAAAACAGTGCCCCACGGAGAAAGTATTCTAATCAAAATTATGCCGAATGGATCACGGACACTGTCACGTGAACCATCCGCCAATACCAGGCGGCAATTGGACATTCTAGATTCAGATATAAATAGATATGTAAAACGGACCATGACTGGCAAGAGATATATGTTAGTATATTTTAAGGGTAGGTGGGGAGAGGAAGATGTCACAAACTGCACAATAGCATTTTTCAGGGAATTTATGTATATATTGTTACCCAGATCTGACAAATGCACACCATCTAATCTAAATAATCTCTTTTGAGTTATCTGGATATCTGGATATTTAATAGATCACCATTAAGCTTTTTTCAAAACAAATGTTGCAATTGCACTATTTATTCTACGCCTAGAGTTTTCACCTTCAATGGTTGATAAAGACTGCCTCCAATTACTTCTAGGTAATATATGTGACCATACAATGAGAGTCATTGGCAAGAGGTCTGCTATTTGAGATAAAGTTGGTTTCATGAATTTTTGAATATCTTTTAGGGTATTTTGAGGGTCACTAAAATTATTACCACCGCAGTGAATTATCAGAATAGTTGGTTGTGTATTGGCTATTAACATACTTGACACAGTTGTATACAACTACTTCCAAACCATCCCCCTTCTACCATTCCAATTAATGGTAAAGTGGTTTAACTGATTTGTGGTCTCTGCATATTTCTGTGCCCAATAAATAATAGATGAACCAATGATCCAGACTGAATCTGAAATGTATGTATGATTTAACAGGATAAAACTAGAAATACTATTAACATGGTCTTAGGAAGGATTTGAAAGCCGAGGAACTCCATCTACCCATGTGCTTGTTTTGTATATCAGACACCCCTTTTAAGTACAGGTAAGTTGCACCTCCGCTCCTAATGAGTGCGACTTGAATGAATTTGTGGGTACGTCTAGGAATTTTAAGGATTTTATACAACATGGATAAAAATTGATATTGAGTCAATGGTTTTAATTAGTATTGCAGTGAGCAAATAGATGTGTTGCTTGAATGCGTTGCCTAAGACTTTGAAATTTTTGAAAAATTTGAAACATCAAAAAATAATCTGATGTTTTGGGTATTCTGATGGATGAACCGTTACCAAATTGATCTGTTTTTGAGCAACCCACAAAAACTATAAACTCATCCTCCAACATTTGAACATGATTTCTTTCCAATGCCACTAGCTCACTTACTCTCAATAAAGCAAAAACTGAAATGAGAAATGCTGAATGAAATAAATGTGCTTCATACGAAGAAATAGTTAAATGTGGAATGATACTGGTAATTTGTGTTAATAAAGACAATGTAATTGGCTGTCTAATGTCCTGAGTTCTGCATGACCTTTTAAATCCTGCAAACAATTTGTTGACCAAAAAGGATTCTGTAGCATTCTGCCAACCATGTAAATTTACAACAAAACTCAAACCAGCCATATAAGATTTTGCTGTTGAAAATGCAAATCCAAATTCCATCATATAAGCTATAACATTACTATATGATCTATATGTGGTGGCCACAAATACTCAAGAGAAGCTTGAACTCTAAAGTTAAAAAATGCGTGGATGCCTTGTAACGACCGTTAATGATACAACGCCGCTTAGTGATATAAATAGCATTAAGCGTTGCAATTGCAACGCTTAATGCAATAAATTTTTGCATTAACAGTTGACATGTCCAACTGTTAATGATAAATCGCCGCTTAATGATAGAGTTGTATCATTAAGCGTCACAAATGCACAGCAGCCTTAACGCTTAATGAAACAAGCAAATATCGACACCCTCAACCGCTAATGATACAAACTTTATATCATTAAGCGTTGTACTTGCACCCTTTAATGATGCAAAATTTTAAAAATGAATGAAATAACACTGTTGTTAATAAAGCAATACGATGTATATCTTGAGCGAATAAAGAATAGTAATAAATGACTTAGTTGTGTATCCTAGTGTATTCATACTAGTATAAGAAAATTATGTATGTAGACATAGTATAATCTAATCATTTTACGTAATGGGTTTAAACAAGAATGGTCTTATATATTTCAACGAACATTTCTCTTCAATTTACATGAAAAAGTGAATTATGATGTTAAGAAAATTATCAAATTACTGAGAGTACTCGAACAATAAATTATATAATAATAATTTTACTTTAATATCGGCATATTTTAATTAATATCAAGAAGATTTCTGTATGAATAATTTAAATGAGCATTGACAACTTCAGAGGATGTAAAGCTCGCCTGATAAGAATTATAAATGCATTTGTGTCTAATGAAATTCAATTCAATATTGTTATTTATCTATACGTATAATTAAAAATTGATCCCCGAGTCTTTTTACTTTTCTCATGAATACATGTAACATGCTTCGGAAATCAAAGAAGTCCTCATATTATTACACAAATGGGACGATCAGGCATTTTATATTGTGATTCTATCATCATTAAAATATTAGTCGCTGTTGCAACACAAAACCAAAACAACAGAAATCCAAAGGTGAATTTGGGATTATATCGTGTCAGCCATGTTTTGCTAAGATATATACAAGAGACATCGAGCTCACCCGAACTTTGGCATTTTTTAGCATTTGACAATGATATAGGGGTAAAAGGTGGTCCATTATCTCCCTTATCTTTGAAGTGTGCATCAAACGGATAACAGGGCAGTGTAGGGGACCTATAGGGCTATTATTTCCCGGTCTCAAATTTGGGGTTCGGGCTCATTTCAGGGGTTTATATATCACTTGAGTTTAATCACAGGAACCTGGAATCACTTGGGTTAAGTAGAAGACCTGTAACAACCGTTAATGATACAACGCCGCTTAATGATATAAATAGCATTAAGCGTTGCAATTGCAACGCTTAATGCAATAAATTCTTGCATTAACAGTTGACATGTTCAACTGTTAATGATAAATCGCCGCTTAATGATAGAATTGTATCATTAAGCGTCACAAATGCACAGCAACCTTAACGCTTAATGAAACAAGCAAATATCGACACCCTCAACCGCTAATGATACAAACGTTATATCATTAAGCGTTGCAGTCGCAACCGTTAATGATACAACATTGTAAAAATTAATGGAATTTTAAAAATCTTTTAATTTTCTTCAATTTGCTCAATAATCCTAATTTAAGTTTTTTTAAAGATCAATTCTATGTAGAAATCAAAATTGTATATAGGAGTTCCGGCACGCATAGTCACTAATTATCTTTATATTGCATACAATGATACATATTGATGTATTCAGTAGCTAGATAACATAAATTTGTTTTGCTAAGAACTACCGTTGCCATGGTACCAGAAACCTAAGATACAGAAATGGCAAATCTTATCAACTTTAAAACAATACAGAAAGTATTTTCAGCTTATCAAAGTTATGAAATATAAAATTTTGAATTAACTATTGATCAATTTTCAAATTATAGAAAATTAATGGTGGGCAAATCAACTTCTAAAGAATGTTTCCATTATTTTGAAAATATATTTTCCTATGTTGAAGTGATTTTTTAACCTAACTCATAGATGAATAGTTGTAATTAAAATATGCACGTCATATAAAAATTAAAACATGTTACTAACCAATCTTTGTTGCCATTTGTGGGAAGCATGTTTACTTATTTATCAAATATATTCAAGCATCATTGAGCATCGTTAAATTGACCGTGCTAAGGAAATATGTATAAAGTACAAAAATAATGCAGAAATATTAAATTGTTCAAAACGTCATTGCAACGGCCATTTATTTTGCTAAAATGCAGCTTCAACTGATATTACATGAAAGTTGAGAACATGTTTAATCATTCAAATCATCAATGCTATTTGTCACCAAAAAAGCTTAAAACGGTCATTTTCAATCTTGTACCTCTGTTACCATGACAACCGGTATCCATGGCAACAGTTCAAGGTTGTCTTGCATCTATATATAATTATACCAATACTAAGGTATTAAAATAAGAACATAAGGAAAATCTGTGACTATGTATAACCACCGATTTTTGACATTTATAGACAAAATATCTTAATTTACTACATGTATCTGTAATGTTTCTGCACGTCAAGCTCTGTAATAATGATATTACTTTCGATAAAAAAAAATTGCAAAATTATGATAGATTTTGAGAATTGAGCATGGCAGCAAAATATGCCAGATATTGTATAAATGTCAATCAATATAACATTTACGAGTAGCAATTTATTATTTGAAGAAAAGGAGTTGCTTGATCAGAGACCCTCCCCCCCCTTTCTCTTCATCTACATCATTGCCAATGTCTAAATTACTTCTCATATAGATTGGCAAATAATTTGTTCGTCCGAACAAATCCTAATTCGTCGAACAAATCTTAATTCTTCCAAACAAATCGTTATTCGTCCGAACAAATAAGATTATTTATGTTTTTATTTGGCAATCCACGCCGCAGTACTAATTAATCTGGCCCATCCGAACAAATATTAATTTTTTTTTCATCTGGCCCTCCAATGCCGCCGTAATATAATCGTGTATATAAAAGAGGCATTTTCTTTTTTTAATACCAAACACTTTTTTAATGACCTAAATGAAACTTATTATTAATTTTTAAATTTTCGGTAACTTGTTCAAAAGGGCCGGATTACTTGGAGTTACAAGGTGCAGATCACCAGATCAGAAGTAATGCGTAGCATGGAGTTTGATGTAATGATCTTTGCCATGCAACGTGACGCATTCTGATTCTTTACATCATGATCCTCTATCAAAATATATATATTTTTTTTTCACACCAATAAAAAAAAAAAAACCAATATATTTATTGAACACAAATTATTCCAAATGAACACTTTAAAAACGCAAGTAATAATATTTATTGTGTACCACGTTATTAGCTTCAGAGAGTGGTGGTAATACAAGTAATTTTGCTTCGCTTCGCGTCTCGTTACAGGCTTTGCGACTCCACGTGATCATGGACGCGGGGACTTTATTTATCGATAAACTGTTTCGCGACGACTAATGTTCGCGTCCAAGCCTTATCCTTACCTCTGTTGTTTTACATGTAACAATCACACGACAAGGACTCGTTCTTGGCTTGAAATATTCGCGATTACGAAGCTCTCATGACCTCAAGAAAATATCTCGCACGCGAATAAACGTTGGTTTACAGTTTATGCATCACCGGAAATATAAATCTCTCGCTTTTTAAGCGGTTAGCATACATGTACGCTGAATGCTTTATGTCATTTAACCAAAACAATTACGCAATTGAATGCTTAGTCACAGTGCAACCTACAAATATAATTGAACAAAATATTGAGCGCACTGAAAGCTAGACAAGTTAAAAGTGTGTGTATCACATTTTTCAAACAAGATTTCAAAACTTCCTATTTAATCTAATATAGTTATTTTATAGACCTTAAATATATTTTCCGAATTTTGATCCACAGTTGGGAAACAAAACGACATATCTAATGAAAAGAATAAACAGAATCAGTAGGTATGAATACAAAGGTGTTATGAGAGGAAAAATATTTTTTTATTGTGTCATGAAATGACATCGTCCTTAAAAAAATACAGGTGATTTTAAAATGAAAATATACATGCCGATAATACCTACATAATAATACACCAGAAAAACTCGGTTTTAGCAAAGTATCAGGACCAGTGGATTTACTTCGTTACATTCGTTAAACGAATATTTGTAATAACAAGTTGCTGTCCTTTAAAAAAGGACTGCAATACGTGGACCATGTGCATGGGGTTCTAACGGAAACGTGAAATCCTTAAAACTATCATAGAGACCACTCTAGCTCACTGCTTTTATATATATGAAGACAATGATCTACAGAGGAGACCTCTAATTGCAAAAGTGTTATGGTGCATATTATAGTACCAAGCCTGGATTTAGTGCCTTTAACCACTAAATTTGTACATTGTATCAGGTATAGCACTGACCTTTTACCTCAGAATTAAACATAATTATGAACTATATTGATGAAGATTGCATGTATAGAATCAGACATTCGGCGAATTCACTACATGCACACGCATTACGCCTCGTACTTTTTTTGTCAACTACTGTGGTTTCATTAATATTCAAGGGTATCGATTTTCGTGGTTAAAGTGAAAATCACAGTTTCAAGGATACGTAAATTTGTGGCCAATGACACTATCAATACAAACTGTATAGAATCAGACATTCGGCGAATTCACTACATGCACACGCATTACGCCTCGTACTTTTTTTGTCAACTACTGTGGTTTCATTAATATTCAAGGGTATCGATTTTCGTGGTTAAAGTGAAAATCACAGTTTCAAGGATACGTAAATTTGTGGCCAATGACACTATCAATACAAACTGTTAGTAGAAATTCCACTTCAATGAACATTTATTTTTATGGATAAACTTAACAACGAAATCCACGAAAATTGGTATTCAACGAATATTGATGAAACCACAGTATGCAGCTTCGTGTAAATTAATTTCATATTTTGATGCATTTTTCTTGAAATGTAAACTTTTATACAGGGAAATTATTATGTAACCACGGCATGTATTTTAAAAATTCACATAATGATTTAATAATGCTTAAATGCGTAAAAATTTTAATCGGGAAATACGCAAGCCTCGTCTACTACATCAAAGTATAGGTAAGCGATTTAGGAAAACAACGATTAAAACATCGCGATTTATGCTATTTTATCCACGTTGTAGTTTCGGCATATCATTAACCTATTCCGTGAAGCAGACAGTTCATATCACATGCCGATCCTTTTTTTTAAAAGGATTTTTTGTTTCTGTGCTGTTCACCGACAATTTTACAATTACAGCGCCTTTGAACTATGCATATGGCGTGGAATCCCGATCTCGATTCAGGCAAACATGTGCTAGCCTGGTTCCCTTACCAACCCATTATATCCCGCAGGAACCAGGCTAGCTCATGCGAAAGCTGAATTTTCCCCATAGCATCCGGTTTAACCTCGCTTATATAATTTCTGCGTGGACCTCAGGGTCCACTCAATAAGTCTAGTGAATTCGCTATATACACGTGTTTTTCTTCAAGATGACTATCATTTATGGTTAACGAGGAATCAAATAAAATATCTACTTTAGAAACCGTAAATACACAAATGATTTTGACCCGTAGTAGTGTACTATTTTCTGGAATACTTGTTGCAATGATCATTAATACTAAAGCCAGTGTGAACGCCGAAAAAAAGTTATATTTATCTATTACAATTAAACAATTATTCAAAATAATTGTGTTGAAGTGTTTCTTCTCTCTAACAACCTATTCCCAATTATGTCTATTGCATGTACAGTGTATAACCGTGCATGATCATCATTACATGCAAACAATAATAAAAATATAGTTCACTTTTGTATAAATTTGCGATCTCGAACAGCGTTCAAAGACCGATTCATCAGTGCCGTGTTTGTGTGTGTGTGGGGGGGGGGGGGGGTGTGACAAAATGTGAATGATTTGACTGCACAGTCTTAATATTTTTGTTTTGTATAATATAATTGTTGCACTAAACTGAATTACTGTTTTATTTTTCTGTAATAGTGTTCACACTTGTAACGTCTAACATGCTGGACAGAAATTCGAATAAAATCTTAAAGGGGGTTCAATTTAGTCTTTTATAACTGTTGGCGGCATGTATACAGAACTATTCTTACGAAATTTCCAAATATTGTCTACATCGCACACATGTATATATGTACATGTACAATACGATTCATCATCGTCATATACAATACATCTACCTATCTTCATCCATAAATTTTATTCATACATCGAACAAATAAATTTTAATTTTCTAACTAATAAAGCCGCGTAATTACCCCCCTCCCCTACAAAATACCTTACTCTTTGTTTGAATTTAATTTGTGTCCAGTTATCATATGATAATTTTCAATTTAAACTCGCCTGTAGTAATTTCAAAATTTTACAATATGAAACAAAACTTTATGGTTATTTTAATGATATTGAAATTCATAATAAGTCCGAATAGCATACGAGTAGAACCCCATCCCCTCCCTCTATCAAACCGCCTGTGGCTGAAAACCCAAAACATAGATCTCGCACAACAGTACACACTTACATTGGCCTAAGTGCCTGCGTGGATGTAGCCCCCCCCCCCAAAAAAAAAAAAAAGAAAAATAACAAAATAAATGAATGAATAAGTAAACAAATACTTAAAGATAACATTTTGAACTCCTTGATAACACGATCCATAAAAATACATGTAGTTCTTTAGTTTATAAATAATAGAATACTAATGAGTCCGTGAGTTATATGACGAGGAAATCCCTGTCTGTAGCACTTTTCATCCCGCTTCCTTTAAGCAGCCGGTCTCCTAGGCAATCATGCAGTTGTTTCAAACAATCTACATATTCAAGGTTTTATGCGCTAATATACTTGTGTATAAAGACAGTCATGTGAAGTGTGTATGCATTCGCTTCTGTTATTTGATCACGGTATCATCTGCTTTTTTTCATTCAAAATTTTGTTCAATGTACATGGTATAAATTTTATCAAACAATTTGTTAAAAATATGTTTAAAATATGGATTAATTAATAAGGGTACTAGTATTTCAGCTAACATCATAATTAGTATTTTCATGTAAATTTAAGAGAAATGTTTGTTGAATCATTAAACCATTCTTGTTTAAATCCATTACGTAAAATGATTAGATTAAACTATGTCTACATACATAATTTTCTTATACCAGTTTGAATACAGTATGGATACACAACTAAGTCATTTATTACTATTTATCATTAAGCGGCGATTATCTAGCTACTGAATACACAAATATGTATCATTGTATGCAATATAAAGATAATTAGTGACTATGCGTGCCGGAACTCCTATATACAATTTTGATTTCTACATAGAATTGATCTTTAAAAAAACTTAAATTAGGATTATTGAGCAAATTGAAGAAAATTAAAAGATTTAATTCCATTCATTTTTACAATTTTGTATCATTAACGGTTGCGACAGCAACTCTTAATGATATAAAGTTTGTATCATTAGCGGTTGAGGGTGTCGATATTTGCTTGTTTCATTAAGCGTTAAGGTTGCTGTGCATTTGTGACGCTTAATGATACAATTCTATCATTAAGCGGCGATTTATCATTAACAGTTGAACATGTCAACTGTTAATGCAAGAATTTATTGCATTAAGCGTTGCAATTGCAACGCTTAATGATATTTATAACATTAAGCGGCGTTGTATCATTAACGGTTGTTACAAAGACCTCATGAGGTATCCATAACAAGCGTTAGAGGGCGCATATAACCCCTACAAGGATCCAGTTAGCTCATCCGAACGTTTGCATTTTTTAGCATTTCACAATGATATAGGGGTAAAAGGTGGTCCATAATCTCCCTTATCTTTGAAGTGTGTATCAAACCCATAACAGGGCAGCCTGGTGCTTAAAGAAAGCGGGTTTCCCTGTCATATAACTCACTTACTTATCAGTATTCTATTATCTATAAACTAAAGAATTTTATGGGTCGTGTTATCAAGAAGGAGTACTAAATGTTATATTTTAGTCTTTATTTATTTACCTTTTTATTTATTTATTTTTTTTTGGGGGGGGGGGCTACATCCACGCAGGTAATTAGGCCAATGTATGTGTGTACTTTTGTGCGAGATCTATGTTTTGGGTTTCAGCCACAGGCGGTTTGATGGAGGGAGGGAGTAGGGTTCTGCTCTTTATGCTACACTGACTTATTATGAGTTTCTATATCATTAAAATAACCATATATTTTAGTTTTATAATGTAAATTTTGAAATTACTATAGGCGAGTTTAAATTGAAAATTTACAATTTGACAACTGGACACAAATTTAATTTAAACAAAGAGTATGGTATTTTTTTGGGGGGGGGCGATAACTACGCGGCTTTTTTCACCTGGTAAGTAAAAAAATTACAATATAATTGTTCGATGTATGAATAAAATTTATGGATGAAGATAGGCATTGTATATGACGATCATGAATTGTACTGTACATGTACATATATACATGTGTGCGATGTAGACAATGTTTGGAAATTTTGTAAGAATAGTTCTGTACACATGCCCTCAACAGTTAAAAAAGACAAAATTGATTCCCCTTTAAGATTTTATTCGGATTTCTGTCATGCATATTAGACATTATACGTATGAACACTATTAAAGAAATATCAAACGGTAATTCAGTTTAGTGCAATAATTATATTATACAAAACAAAAATATTAAGACATTGAGCTTTTGTCACCCCCCCCCCCCCCCCACACACACACACACACACACACACACCGCAATGATGACATTTGAGCGCTGTTCGAAATCGCAAAACAAAAGTGAACTATATTTTCATTATTGTTTGCATGTTATGATGATAATGCAATGGACATATATTTTTGGGAATAGGTGTTAGAGGGGAAAAATACTTCAACACATTTATTTTGAATAATTGTTTAATTATAACAGATGAATATATTTTCTTTGGCGTTCACACTGGCTTTAGAATTAATGATCATTGCAACAAGTATTCCATAAAATTCCATAAAATAGTACACTAATGCGGGTCATTACAATTTGTGTATTTAAATGTTAGACTAAGTCATCTTGAAGAAAAACACGTGTATAGCGAATTCACTACACATTTTTACGAATTCGTTATACGAATATAAAGAAGTAAATCCACTGGTCACTGATACTTTGCTATAACCGAGTTTTTCTGTTATATTATTATGTAGGTTTTATCTGGCATGCATATTTTCATTACAAATATTTTTTTTTCTCTCAAAATACGTTTTTATTCATACTACTGATCCTGTTTATTCTTTTCATTAAAGATGTCGTTTTGTTTCCCAACTGTGGATCAAAATTCGGTAAATGTATTTAAGGTCTATAAAATACTTATATTAGATTAAATAAGAAATTTTGGTCTAGCTTTCAGTGCGCTCAATATTTTGTTCAATTATAGGTTGCAATGTGACTAAGCATTCAATTGCATAATTGTTTTGGTTAAATGGCATAAAGCGTTCAGCGTATATGCTAACCGCTTGAAAAGCGAAAGATTTATATTTCCGTTGATGCATGTACTGTAAACCAACATTTATTTGCGTGCGATATAATTTCGCAACGTCATGAGAGCTTCGTAGTCGCGAATTTTGCGAATATTTCCCGTCACGAACCATTTCTTGTAGTGTGGTTGTTACATGTACAGCAACTCGGATTGGTCGCGAACATTAGTCGTCGCGAAACAGTTTATCGGGAAATAAGGTCCCCGCGTCTATGATCATGTGGAGTCGCAAAGCCTGAATCATCATATTAAACGAGAAGCGAAGCGAAGTGAAGATACATGTGTAGCAACCTCTAATGATACACTCTCCACTAATGATATAATGTTGCATTAGTGGTCAGGATGTTGACCACTTATGATATAATTTTATCATTAACGAACAACCTAACCGTCCGCTAATGATATAATTTGAGATTTATATCATTAGCGGTCAAAAACGGTAACCTCTAATGATATGGAGAAAAAAAGTCTGAAATAAGTACTACCTTGACCACTATTGATAAACATATTCATATATTTCCAATTGCATTAGTGGATGGATTTGCAACCTGTAATCATATTATATATATATAATAATTAATTTTTAAATCGTACTTGAGCATACCTGCGCTTTATACTTCCAAATGCAAAATATCAAGGAAAAATGACGATATTCACATTTGTGAATTAGCCTACTTTAGTGACGTCATAGTTGAACAGCTTATGGACAATGGTGACTAATGTCAAGACTAATGTGTTAGACAACCTCTGTATAATGTTTGATAAAGATTTGATTTTGATACGATACTATATAAAACATGGTTAAAATTTGGGGGGGGGGACAGATATTTGATCATATCAAAAATAGTCCTTTATTGTAATATACATTATTCTGCCATTGTCCCTGACATTTTGCCGTTTTACTTGGAAATAAAATAGTTGCATACAGACAAAATACATACAATTTATGACTTTGCCTGTTAACTTCAAAATCCAAATGGATCTTCATTAAACAAAATGGAGTTGTGTTAGATATTTTAAGTGGAAGAAAATTTGAAGAAAAGTAATTTTACGATATTAAAAAAATTATTGTAAAACTTTTAGAGTGATTTCATTAAAATAAAAAGGTACAGTTGATAAGACTATTTGCTGTTGTGGTCTGTAGAACACTTGAATGACTAATCTGTTGTTAAATTGAACATTTGTGGGTTTGCTTATAGATTAGAACAACAAAGAATATCAATTAAAGTTTGTTGAATTAAAACTACTTAAACAATAGTGATCATGTCGGTGTAACAAAGAATATTGACCCGGGTTGAAAATTGACCTGGGTTTTCTTTTTTCAACGTTGATTATTGATTCGGGGGGGGGGGGGGCTTTTTCAACGTTGAAAGCTGAGACTAAAAGTCGTGAAATTTATACCCGGGGTCATTTTTCAACAGCTTAAAAAGTGTTTTCTAATCTCTGATGACCTCAACACGTTGAAAATTGACCACGTTGAAAATTGACCCTAACTACAGATTTTTGAACTGTCTTTGAAATGGAACTTGCTCTACGCAATTTAAATGTATCTGATTAAAAATTTCAGTTTCATATTTTAATTCCTAATATTGTACGATACTCATGCCAAAATGGATGTTTTTGGTTTAATCAATTCAAATCAAACATAAGTAGTTGGTATGGAAACTGTTGTAACTGTTGCGCTTGTCGCTAAATTTCCTAAATAGGTTTGATTTCGGTAAGTCAGAATTATTGTGGCATCTATCTGTCTGTATGTATCTTTGAGGTATGTTTGTAGTTATGTTTTTAGTAATGTGATACTGATATTGTATATTATATGTTGTAATTATATGTAATGGTATTATGTAGTCGGAAAATAGCTCCTCAGAGCTAATGTTTATTGTTTTGTAAAACCCGACTTTAAATAAATACATGTATTATCTTATCTTATCTTTAGGGGTTTGATTTTTTTTATTACAATAATTTGTTATTAAGACTAAGAACGCTGTATCCTGTTATTAAACTGTGTAGATATAGCTAAGAGGACGACCATTTGGTTCTAAATGGAAGGTGGGGGGTCGGGCTGATAAATTTTTTGGGACATATTCATTTCCATACCTTGAGTCAAAACTCTAAAATTGATCAAAGACGCTCACAGATAATTTGGTGTCTTTCCTGTCAAATTTTTTGGTAGCTAAGAGAAAATACAAAAACAAATCTACCTATCTAAAAAAAAAAAATTGACATCCCGCCCCTCATCCTTTTCTCGATCGGGATTTATTCGAGATATAATGATTGTCACCTTCCTTGATATAAACTTGTTAAAAGATTTTGAAAAATCGACATACTAGTATATGTCAAACAACATCGTCTCAAGCCACGGTCCGGAGTTCGCATACCTCTTTACTACAGGATCATTCATATTGGCCGTTGTTTGCGAAGATGGTCAAACCAATACCGGCCGTTTATGTAATATTTACGGCAAATCGCTACAACTTTATTTTGAGAAGTCATGATAATTAACTGACAGCACAATAATGAACAGTTGATATATTTTTAATAGACAGGTCGCGATCAGTGACTATCTAATTAATCAAAATTCACAATAATTTTTCGTAAACTTGCCAGATAAACTTTATTAAATGATGAATAATTAGCTATTGATCTCGACTTGACAGAAAAAATAATGTGTTCAAAACAGATAAAATCACTAAACAGAAACTTTTTCGTTGGTGTGTTTAGGGGGTATTGGACATTAATGACGCATTTGCCAGCTTTCTGCATATGCATAGTCTAAAAAGATTACAACGGATTCTTGTTACTTTTGAGTCAACAATTTCCTGAACGAGATTCAAACTCCGAAAAATCGCCACTTACCCTTATCCCTGAGCATGATCCTCTGCTTAAAGCAATATGAACTGCAATTTTTTAATAAAAATTGTAATTAACCGCTTCAGTGATAGAATCAATTTTGGTTGAACAATTTCTGATTTTGTGAGACAAGCCATTTAGATATAAATTGAGGCAAATTTACACTGTCGGCATTCTGTACAAAAATTAAGTTGCAATATATATACATGTATATTCAATTATGCAGAATGTTTTGTTTCAAATATCCTAATTACAAATATTTAGTTACATGCATTATTATCATATAATAGGACATTTCCACAGCAACATATATAGAATACTGAAAATACCGGTTTTCAAGATAATAAAAATATAAAACCAACAGACATAAATGCAACACGAACAGAAATCATCATAAAACTAAGGGACGCACGAAAATAACAGGTTGCGTTTTGGGAAGCAATGTGGGTGGTACCTGTTGGTTTTACTTACTTTTTAAAAATTTTGATTGGTATATTGATACATTTGGTAGTAAAGAAGATCAATATTAAGACTGGTAGTTTTGCATTTATGATCATTTATGATAATATTATTTTGGATTGTTGAATTCAAATATCATTGATGATTATGTTAAAATAAACATTTTTTTTGGCTTTTTCCGCTGCCATTACTATTGTCATAAAATGAATTTACTGGGTTGGTGTAAGTAAAAGAATTACAATATGTCATATTGTAAATTTTGTATTTATACCCACCAAGAAAATTTACAATTTACAATATGACAATTTCAATTAATTGGGAGAGTGTAAATGCAAAATTAAACAATATGAAATTGTAAATTTTGTATTTATGCCCATCAATTCAGAAAATATTTAAAAAATACATGTAAATAGTTAAGTATATCCTGTAACCATTTATACTAATATTCTAATTATAGATAAACTTTTTTAAAAAATAAATATCACAAAACAGCGGTTACTTGCGAAAAGTTTACTATAAAAAAAATAGTTGCATATTTTAAGGGTTGATAGGATAAGTCGAGACCAAGTCATAAAAATGGTTCATGTTTTCGACTGTTTATATAGAATTGAAGACGCTCATGTAAACATGTTACTGTATATCTAATAAATAGATATACAAAAAATGTAAATTTTTGATTCAATAAATCAAAGATCTAAATATCAATTCATTATAGTTCGTTTATTTGCTGTTGGATGTAGAACCGGCTTCAGGATCAAAATTCCACGATGCGGGTCAATTATCAATAGGCTTGGTTCTTTATTCAACACCTTTGGTCTCAATATTCAACGTCGAAAAATGAACCCGGTTCAATTTTCAACCCGGGTCAAAATTCTTCGTTACACCGGATATAATTAAACTCTAGTGAATGGATTTAGTGAAAGTTATGAATCAGGATGTTTGGTACAAATATCGTTCAGTGTTTATATATATATATATATATATATATATATATATATATATATATATATATATATATATATATATATATATATATATATATATATATATATATACAGGGTGTCCCATAATATCTGATACCATTTACTCTTTAAATAACTTTTGTTTAAATTTATTTAACAAAAAATCAAATGCATTTTTATGAATGTATATGATGTAAATTTTTACTCAACAAATTTCACAAACACTCAAAAGTTTTTGACAAATTGGGCGTTGTTTATAAAAACACAACAAATTTAAGGAGTTCTCCAAATGACGTCCTTTTTTATCAATGACGACGATAAGTCGATGAGTAAAATTCTTTAAAACAGCCAATGTACGGAGCCCACATTTTCAATTTTTTTCAATTTAAAGAAACTATTGCTTGTTGAGTCGCTTTTCCCCAGGGTATTCTGTTTTTATAACTTGCACAACTATATCTGGAGTCAGTGTTTGATAATACTGTTTAAAAACGGAAGATGCCTGATCTCTTGTCCGATTTATCTTGTTTAAAATTCAATTCAACCAAAGACATATGATGCAACTTTCTGACATCATAAATTAAATAAAAGCATCTTTTTCTCCCAACCTTTTTTCGTGGAAAAAATTAAAAGGTTTTACTCTTTTTTGAGTCACAATTTACAAGTTTTGACCTAATATTATTTTGTTTATACTAATTTCAAATGATATCAGATATTCTGGGACACCCTGTATATATCATGTCATATCATATCATATCATATCATATCATATCATATCATATCATATCATATCATATCATATCATATCATATCATATCATACAATTATATCATTAAAGGTTGCAAATCCATCCACTAATGCAATTGTAAATATATCCAAATGTACCAAATGTATATCATTAGTGGTCAAGGTAGTACTTATTTCACATTTTTTTCCCATATCATTAGAGGTTACGATTTTTGACCGCTAATGATATAAATCTCAAATTATATCATTAGCGGACGGTTAGGTTGTTCGTTAATGATAAAATTAGATCATTAGTGGTCAACATCCTGACCACTAGTGCAACATTATATCATTAGTGGACAGTGTATCATTAGAGGTTGCTACATACATGTATTACCACCACTCTTTGATAAATATTTTTACTTGCGCGTTTTGAAAGTGTTTATTTGGAATAATGTGTGTTTAATAAATATTATAATAATGGTTTCGTTTGTTTTTTACCTTGTTGAAAGAAAGCAAAATTATTATTATTGAAGATCATGATCTAAAGAATCAGATGATGTCTCGTTGCAAGGCGAAGATCATCAGATCAAACTCGATGCTATGCATTACTTCTGATCTGATGATTTGCACCTGGTAACTCTACGCAATCCGGTCCTTTTGATCAAGTTACCGTTGTAATATTATAACTAACACTTACATGCATCTACGTTATCGTATTTGATATGTCAATCAAAAAATTCCATACAGACCAAGGTCCTTTTGTTAGACCTTAAATACATATAGCTGTTACTAAAAATTAAATAATTAATTTGATTTTCGTCATTAAAAAAGTGTTCGGTAGTAAAAAAGAAATTGCCTCTTTCATAGACAAAATTATATTACGGCGGCATGGAAGGGCCAGATGAATAAAAATCTTATTTGTTCGGATGAATAAGAACGGCGGCGTGGATGGCCAGATAAAAACATAAATAAATCTTTTTTGTTCGACGATTTAGGATTTGTTCGGACGAACAAGTTATTTGTTAATATGAGAAGTAATTTAGACTCTGGCAATGATGTAATGAAAAAGGGGGGGGGGGGGTCTCTGATCAAGCCACCTCTTTCCTTCAAATAATAAATTGCTATTCGTAAGTGTTATATTAACTTACATTTATATAATATCTGACATATTTTGCTGACAAGCTTAATTCTCAAAATACATCATAATTTTGCATGTTTTTTTTTTTTTTGTTTCTTTTGTATTAAGTAATATTATTACAGAGCTTGTGCAGAAACATTACAGATACAATCATGTAATAATTAAGATATTTTGTCTATAAATTTCAAAATTAGGTGGTAACGCATAGTCACAAATTTTCTTCATGTTCCGTGTTTTGATACCTTAGTATTGGTATATAAAGATACAAGACAACCTTGAACTGTTGCCATGGAGACCGGTTGTCATGGTAACAGAGGTACAAAATTGAAAAATGGCCGTTTTAAGCTATTTTGGAGACATATAACATTAATGAATGGAATGATCAAACATGTTCTCAACTTTCATGTACATGTAATATAAGCTGAAGCTACATTTTAGCAAAATAAATTGCCGTTGCAATGACGTATTGAACAATTAAGAATTTCTGAATTATTGTTTTTAACTTGTACATATTTCCTTAGCAATGGCAATTTAACGACGCTCAATAATGCTTGAATATATTTGTTATATATTAAGTAAACACGTTTCCCACAAATAACGACAAAGAATGGTTCTAAATTGTATTTAAAGCAAACCTTTTCGTTTTACAGAATCACTATGGTTTTCTTCATTTTTTTTTTAATTTTTAACCTTGTTACGATAGTAACATGTTTCAATTTTTTATATGACGTGCATATTTTAAATAAAGCTATACATCTATGAGTTTGGTTCAATAATCAATTCTATAGTATTTAAAAAATAGGAAAATGAAAATATGTTTTCAAAATTATTTTCGCTTTCCATGGAAACATTCTTTAGAAGTTGATTTGCCCACCAATGTTTTTCTATAATTTGAAAATTTATCAAATGGTTGGTTCAAAAGTTTACATTTCATAACTAAGATACGCTGAAATTACTTTATATTGCTTTAAAGTTGATAAGATTTGCCATTTTGGTATCTTTGGTATCAGGTACATGTACCATGGCAACTGTAGCCCTTAGCAACAAGTTTATGTTATCTAGCTACTTTGTACATCAATATGTATCATTGTATGCGATATAAAGATGATTGGTGACTAAGCGTGTCGGATCTCCTAAATACAATTTTGATATTTACATAGGATTGATCTTAAAAAACTAAAATTATGATTGATGAGCAAATTGAAGAAAATGAAAAGATTTATAATTCCATTCATTTTAACAATTTTGTATCATGAACGGGTGCGACTGCAACGCTTTATGATATAAAGTTTGTATCATTAGCGGTTGAGGGTGTCGATATTTGCTTGTTTCATTAAGCGTTACGGTTGCTGTGCTTTTGTGACGCTTAATGATACAATTCTATCATTAAGCGGCGATTTATCATTAACAGTTGGACATGTCAACTGTTAATGCAAGAATTTATAGCATTAAGCGTTACAATTGCAACGCTTAATGCAATTTATATCATTAAGCGGCGTTGTATCATTAACGGTTGGTACAATGTCTTATAAACTTTACTTGAGTTTTCATAGTTGATGAATAATATCCCAAAATGGAGTAGGAATTTGACATGGAAAATTGTCTGCTGTAGGAGCCAACTGTCGGAATCTTGACCACTGAAAGCGAGAAATAGCATCTGCTATATTGTTATTTTTTCCCGGAACATGTATAGCTCTAATCTGGATATTATAACTAAGGGTATACAATACCAACGCACGAATCAAAACCATGACCCTGTTATTTTTTGAAGACTTTTGATTAATAATATGAACTAATGAGAGATTGTCATTATGTAACAAAAACTTTTTTGCGTTGAGTTGCTCTGCCTAAATAAAAACTCCCAAAACAATAGGCACAAGTTCAAGATAAGTAATATCTTTTGTTGTCTCATAAAACCAGTGTGAAAGCCAAGCAAAATAACACCACTGACTGCCAAATATAACCCCACACCCTTTTGAACCTGAGCTATCTGTATAAAATTTGAGTGTCTCATCATCTTGCCATGTCAAAGATGGAAAAGGGTTTAATCCATTAAACTTTGCAAGAAATTCTACCCACATTTCTAAATCCAACCTGTTTACTTTTGAAATTCTTATGAAATTGAAAGATTTTTTACCTCCTGCTAGTGCCGCATATACACGACGACAAAATGCTCTTCCTGAGGGCAAAGCTTTAACCACAAATGCTAGTGACCCTGTTAATGACTGTAACTTTTTAACGGTGACCTTTTTTACAACTTAAAGCATCATTAATTTTTTCCAAAAGTTCAGTAACATTATTTTCTGGAATGAAAATAGTTCTTGAAAATGTGTCAATGCCTTATCCTAAGAAACAAATAGATGTACATGGGCCTTGTGTTTTTTTCTGGAGCTAATGGGATACCTAAAAATTCAGACAACTTTATCATATGTGCCATTAACATCTCACAATCAGCTGTGTTTGCTCTACCTATAAATAAAACATCATCTAAATAATGAATTATTCCCCTTGAATTTGACCTTTGCTGCAGCTCCCAGTGAAGGAAGGAAGAGAACATCTCAAGTAATGAACATAAAATTGAGCAACCCATTGGCAAGCATTTGTCAACATAATATGAATTTAAAAACTTGAAACCTAGCAAGTAGAAATCTTAAGGACAGACTGGCAACAATCCAAAGGCACTCGAAATGTCCATTTTGGCCATTAATGCACCCTCTCCCATCTCCTGAATCAGTGACAAGGCTTGATCAAATGTAGAGTAAGACACTGAACAATATTGCTGATCAATTTGATCATTAATACTATTACCCACTGGGTGTGATAAATTAGAAATCATACGCCACTCACCTTGCTGTTTGGGGAGGATACCAATAAGATTATACCGCAAATTTGAAATAGGTGGACAGGGAAAGGGGCCTAAAATTCTACCAAATTTTATTTCTTTATCTATTTTTTCATGTAACTCAACACCATGTTCCTCTGCAGATATCATGTTTTTAAATTCACTGACAACCTTTTTTCTAATGCCTGTATATTGAAGCGAAAACCAATTGTTAAACCCATTTGCAAGAACTGTTGCTATTTGTTTGTTTGGGTACTTTACCAGTAAAGAATCGAAGTTAGATGTATTGATTGGAGTGCTGCCAATATCCAATCATTTATGTAACAAGTTACATGTACCTTTGTCGTCCTGTGGTTTGTTGTCGATTCCTGAAAAATTTGTTGTTGGAATTCAAATTTTCCGAACGAGCAGGTGCATTTTTGGGGAATTTGATTAGATTGATTATTCCTGAAGCAGTTAATGAAGGGATGATATGCACTACATGTGATCACTGATGCAAATACTTGCAATATTGTTTCTGACAAACACCATCATAATTGTAGGCATAACATTTTAAATACCTGCGAGTTGTCTGATTTGACAATTAGGTTTTATTAACTGTTTGCATGTAAGACCACCACAGTTCAGCATCAATAGATCCCCAGCTTAAAGAGGAGTCTACAGACTTCTTTAAGCGAAATTGCACATCATAATCCAACCAACCTGAATTGTTGCTAGCTGCCATCCCCTTTTTTGCTGTTGACATATACCTCAGTAGTGAAATGGCTTGTAGTGGATGTTTTTCTAAGTATATAGAAGCATATATGGAAAAAGCGTCCATTCTTTGGAAGAAGTTTGTAATTTTTGTTTCCTTATTTTTTGGTTTAACCTGAAAAAAAACACCCCCCCCCCCCTCAAAAACAATTTGAGTTTGCATTTCTGTGCAAGGCTCTTGAAGCAACAATTCATTTAAATGAACAAATTCGTCATTCCAAATTTTGTCTTTGAGAGCTTGGGACACATGTGATCCCAGCATAGAAATAGCACTGTTAAATGGGTTTGGCGTGTCAATATTATTTCCTAAATAATTTTTTGTACCTTGATTCATGTTAGTGGGAACATGTGACGACAACGCACTTAGTGCGTCCGGGATGGGGTTAACTATGGGCGGCATGTTGTGAGAAATCATCCCAATCATCGTGCTCCGTGACATTCCCTGGCCTGCTTCAGTCGACGCTTGTGTCGCTGGTGTCGGAGGAGCCGCTTGTGTCTGAAGAGCATTAATATTTCAGCTGTCTGCAACGGACGGTCTCACTTGAATTCCTCTGCGATTACCTCGACGACCTCGTGCCATTACATTATTCGAGGCAACTGTGTTTATTCCATTTGACACGGCTGCGTATGGGTTTCTCGCCTTAGATGCCCTTTGGTTCCTTACTCTCGGCATGTTATAATAATATGTCGGTATGAAGTAATAAAACTGGCTGATTATAAAGATAAGACTTGATATTTCTCTTTTGGGTTTTGTTATCTATTGATATATTGGATTCGGTTAATTTCAATCGAGATTGGTTAAAATAATGAATATACATTTTCCCGCAATTTCGCAAACTCATTATATTTTTTTTTCAAAATCCGATGACCTAAAACTTTTATTGATGACACTTTTCTTAAAACTGGGTGTATATACATGTAATACTAGTAAAAAAAATTAAATATAGGTGTAAAATGATTGATGATATTTTTCTTATTCAAATTATGTTTACCTAAACTTTCTTAAAACAGCGATCTGTTAAATGGTTTGATTATATTTTCATGTTAAATACTGAAATCTGATTGGTTTAGACGCAGTTGACAATCCGTTCTCTTACCCTCAGCGTAAGCAACACGCTTGGCAACGGGCCGACAGAACGAATTGTTACATGCGCGTAAATTACGCGCGTACGGTTCGCCGTTAAATTCACGTCATTTCTATATAAAAGCAGTAAAATGTTCTCTAAAATTAAGACATTCAGTATAATAAAATAAATAGTGCCTGTTTGGAAGGGTAACATTTGTGATTGACACCCCTTCAAAACCATTGTCAACCTCCGCTTCAATGGTTTTCTCGGGGTGCATGCATGTCAATTTCAAATGTTACCCTCCCAAACAGGCACTATTTATATAAAATATTTTTAGTCTCTCTCTCTCTCTCTCTCTCTCTCTCTCTCTCTCTCTCTCTCTCTCTCTCTAAAATTTGTTTTCGACGAGGATGTACATTCGAAGGGGTGGCTACCCTCGACTACCACGAAATTGAGCCACCAAAAATTCTAACGATTCCAAAGTAGTCCCCGCTAATCATAATGAAAGAACTACAACAATTATGTTGTTAAAATATCATAATTAAAGTACTTTTCATAACTCTATCAGTTATATTAATTTGACATAACCTGCATGACAAAGAGAGATTGCTATTTCCTAACAACTGATCATGGTCATTTCAAAGTGTTATCATTTACCAAAATAAAATTTTAAAGAAAAATTTTAACATTTATTATTTTGAAGTCTGGTATTGTTTGTAATATCAAATCCTCGGAAAATATAGTGTAAGGAGGGAAAAGAATGAGAATTCGATATAAACAGAACAGTTATAGAATTAATTTTAAATCAGGTCTGGCAATGGCTACTTTATTCTATTCAAATTATCTAATTGATATTTCCTTACTTTTCTTTTGACTCTATTTCTTAACCTTTCAAACCATGCACATTCCAATGAAAATTCACGATAACTATTTACGATCATGACCTTTCGAGGAAACTAAGGTTACACAAGGAAGACGTGACCAGGAAACTTTTAAAAATAACAACATTCCCTTAATAAGTGAAAGATATATTAAGGGCTTAAGTTTAAAAAAAATGAAATGACTTTAATATGTATTGTGACCCCATTGAAATCATGTTTAAACAAATTCTCTATTTACAACCAATTTTTTCTCAGCGTTGTACTTGCATTGCTTTCAATAAGTTTTGTTGAAGTGTGGAAGGAGAGCTTAAACAATTGGCATTGTCTTCAGAATTAAGTTCTACCGAAAAATCTTTCGAAATACTTTTAACAATACTAAAAATCTAATACATGTTTGGCTGTGTTCAGTCTGTCCACAAAAATGACGTTGTCAAAATATTGTCAAATTGTTTTAAATATTGGCTTTCAACAAATCCATGCAACAATTTCACAGAAGGTTTAGTATGCTTATGGTGTATAGTTGGGTGTTGGTTGTTTGTATATTTTTAAATGTTGTTTTCATCTATAAAATTGGTAGAATAGTTATAAATGTATTCATGAACATGTGAATTTCCGCTTCTCTAATTAATGCCTGAATGGGAAATGTCATCATTTCCTTCATGTACTTGAATGTTTTATCAGTGTTTTTAATGTACATTATTCTTTGAACAAAATGTTTGTAGGAGTAGGGATTTTACTTATTCTGATTACGAATTGTTATTATACCTTTGGAGAGAACGATCTAGGTGTTTGTAATAATTATAATAATGGGTAAGATCTATCTATCTATCTATCTATCTATCTATCTATCTATCTAATATATCTGTCTGTCTGTCTGTCTGTCTATCTATCTATCTATCTATCTATCTATCTATCTATCTATCTATCTATCTATCTAATCAGTAAATACCTACTTTTTGCTACATCTTTTTATCTAGTACATTTATCTATTCAGCTATATCTATCTATTCAGTAAACATGTATGTATTTATTCACTACTTCTTTCTGTTCAGTATAATATTATCTATAAGTATGTCATGTCGTGTGGTTTTTTCCCTTGTAGAACAAAGATCATTAAATGCTGCAGTAATTACTACCTCTCCACCGATAACACATGCAAAGGTCAGTTGTTTTGTTTTCTTCTGGTCTTAATGAAGAAGGGGTCATTATTTTTTACAAAACATTGTTTTTGGTAGTTATTTTTATAAAGTGAAGTTTCAGAGTTGATAAATTATGCAACCCAACTGGTAACAGTATAAGTTTATGCTATTTACAGAGTGTAAACCAGGATTTTGGGGCGAAAATTGTTCCGATCCCTGTCCTTCGGGAACATATGGTAGATTCTGTTTGCAAGATTGTCAAAGCTGTCGTGGCTCATGTGATTCAGTTGCTGGTTGTCATGGTAACCACACTTTGATATCACCCAGTGGTAATTTTAACAATATACATGTACAGCATTATATATTTTCTTAATTTTAGTGTATTGACGAAGTGTTTTGTATTAAGGAATAAGGAATCATTCTTTGAGTATTATGAGGTGATAATTTTGGTCGGCGCGTAAAGCCCGTAATATTTTTTTTCTTAATTTTAGTGTTTTCATGAAGTGGTTTGTATAATGTATAATGTTGTATTAAGCTATTATTTATAGAAACGAGGTTTCAATCTACATTTATAGAGTAGAACTTATTAACGGATGATGAATTTGTCACAACAGCTGTTATAATTTAAAAAATCGACTAGTTGCAGCAGTTACATTTACATCATTATTTTTAGGAGTAATTGATTTTCAAAGTATCAACTGACGTATTTGGCTCTGTAAAAATTAATTGTTTTCCTTTTAAAAAATCGTGTGCAATTCTACAATATACATACGAGGAAGCATACAAGGTAGTGATTTCAGTGTATCAAACAATAATATACATATATGTATTTGATTCTAACACGATGTTGTCGAGAGTTGTAGAGCGTTTGCCAAGATACCCATCAAAAAGTAATCATCAATTGTCTCTAAGTTAAAATTTTCAGTCAAAGATTTTATTTCTTTTACGAGTGTGTGTAGTTTTGTTTCTTTAAATTTAAATTTTACTACAATAGCACTGCTGATAATTAGTGCAGCGAGTTGGCATAGTAAGAGGAAGGAAGTATGTATATATATATAGTGACTCAGAGAATGAATATAATTACATGCCCAATCATCCCCCCCCCCCACAAAAAATGGAAAACCTCTTATAAGCAGCACTTGACTTCATTTGTTTGGTTAATGATTGCCTTCTATAACCCTTGAAAATTATTTTTAAAACCAGTGACTGCAGCGCATAATCAAGATAATTGAGACTGTATTCGAAGTCTTTACATAGAACGTACAGTATGCCCATTTACTGGCAATGAGGACGTTAGCAAGGTTATTGTCTCCCTCCACAGCAACTATGCTGCCAACTATGCTGCCAACTATGCTGCCATCTCGGGGGACATTAACCTTGATATTGTCTGATTAGTCAGTATTTCATGACACTGTTTGTCGGAGATGCAGAGTTTGTTGATAGTAAAAAAATTCGAGGTATCGGGACATTGAATTTAAAACGTAGCGACTCGGATAACTCCATAGTACTTCCGAAGTCAATCAAAGTACTGAAAAGTATTGGAAAGCGGTAAGGGTGTATATTGGGATACTGTTGAGTGCATTCACAAGTTCAGAAAAAAGTCATTTTACCATAAGACTAGCAAAATCTTCCCTTCCTTAAGCTTGAAATATTTGTGTGTTGTTACAGATGCATATTTATATTGTAACGGGATGGGAGAAATAATGACGGACCAGACCGGGAATCGAACCCGGGCCCCCTGAATCCCTAGTCAGGTGCTCTACAAGCTGAGCTATCTGGCGCCGGTATTCGAACCGGTCTGACCGTCACATCCCCCCTTAAATGATCTTCGCCCTTGATGATCACCCCAGGCTCTTCCCCTGGCAGGAGTTAACCTCTCAGTTCCAGGGGTTGGCACGGCACCAAATGTAACGGGATGGGAGAAATACATGTAATTACGACCAGACCAGTATTCGAACCCGGGCCCCCTGAATCTCTAATCAGGTGCTCTACCAACTAAGCTATCTGTCGCCGGCATTCGAACCGGTCTGACCGTCACAATATAAAAGAAGGAAGGCGGCCGTCTGTGCAATTAGCGATGACACAGTTGTTTAGTTTAGAAATATGGTTTGTTTCATCGAGTATGCATATTAAAAAAGCTACCGATATTTTCATTATGAATCCCACTTCTTGTGCAATTCACAAGATTTATTTCATGGATAAATTTGTAATTTTCTGAAAGTTTATACATTTATGAGTAGTACAAAAATACCGAACCCGATCGGAAAATATGCAAGATGCGCCGTACTGTCTCTTAAACAAATAAATAAATTGATTGTAAAAAGTAAGTTAAATTCACTGAATTACTGTGAATGTACGTCAGGACGTTAACTAAAAGAAACAACCAAATCGTCTCCTATGGGATTTTGAGTCCGACATCATCATGATTATTTCGTGCAGTCCGTGATTTTTTTTAGGTCGCTGTAGATTTTGATCAATCGATAAACGGGGCGTGTAGAATGATTTCATGTCAGTCTGGCTGATTCTATAGATCTTTGAATTAACAATAATATTCCGTAAGAAATAGAGGGAATCATACTTGGTTGATATAAATATATAATTATATGGTACATGTACATATCTTTTAATCAATTTTCTGAAATTACATGCATGTATAAATGAACAAAGGATCGAATTAGAAATTAGTAAACTATATATTCAATAAAGAATATTTACCTCATTGTATAATTTATTTTCAGAAAATGGAACATATGGAACGCCATCTTTTTTCCATTCGTTTGAGTGGTTAGCCACGCTTTCCGTGACAGGATCCATAGTATTTATTGCGATATTCACTGCATCATGCATGGCCTGGTACATGTACTGTTAATTACAATGCATCTCTATCAATGTAAATTCTAGTTATTTTAGTCATCAACAAGACTTTTTAATGGCAAATATATGTGATATATGATAGCATTATCAAAATTTAATGACCATTGTTGATCTATTAATATTTAGTTCGTGTGTAAAAAACAAAAGAAAACACTCATGGCAGCCGGTAAAATCCAATAAAGGTAACGTTGAATCCTAGCCTTCTTTTATTTTGTTCATTTTTTTTTCTGCGTGAAAAATATATTCAATTGCAACTGGTTGACTGTATATATTTTTTTTTCATAAATGCTTTCACTAGTCAAAAAGAGCGTTAAGAAACCACAGGGAATCTGTTGTGACGTGAAAAACCGGACAACTAGTACACGTCTTCCGTGCAAGAACTGCGCAATGAACCCTACAGGGAAAGTCGTGGTGAGTGACCTGCCCTACGTTCAAACCGTGCCTCAAAAAGAGGCGCATGCAGAGCTACCGACTCACCTCTACTCAACAATCGGAGCCGAGGAAGCAGTCAACGGCTATGTAACACCAATCAAAACTGCGACATTCTCAAAACACCCGCACGGGAGAGGAAAAGACAACTGCAACAATCAAATTCATTTGGAAATTGACGAAAAATACATAACGGTCAACAAGAACTCTGCTAGCAATGGTCTTGGAACCCCGGATGTATATAACACCTACTTTGTTTTAGAAAAATCGGAAAACCAAAACAAGAATTCACTTCAAGACCTTCAAATTACTGATGACCTACCCCCTCCAAGATTTTAGTGCATGGGGTATCGTATCATTAAGAAACACGGAACTAATGATCAATAATGAGATTTTGTGTTTGCATGTAGATACTGGTTAATTAGAAACTAAAACTTTAATGTCAGATACGTAGTACATATATATATTGAGTATGTTGACATAATCTAGTGAAAACGTATTCAAAGTATAACAATATGTAGATATATTAATATATATGACTATAAACTATGAGCAACTTTGTTCAACAATACTCTATGTATGTTTGTTTTGATGCTTTTTAGCTCACCTTGTCTGTCGTCCGTCTGTCTGTCCGTCTGTCTGTCCGTAAACTTTGACATTCTTCTCCAGAACTGGGCCAATTTCAACCAAATTTGGCACAATGCACCCTAAGGCAAAGGGGATCTAACGTTGTAAAAATTAAGGACAATGCCCTCTTTCAAGAGGAAATAATTAGGAATTATTGGAAATTTTACAGATATTTTCAAAAATCTTCATATCGGAAACCAATCAGTCAGGAAAGCTGCACTTGTGTGTAAGCATCCTCATGTAGTGTAGATTCAAAGTTGTGAAAATCATGTTACATAATCCACAGCGGCAGGATGGGGTCACAAAGGGGGGGGGGGGCAAGAACTTACATAGGATTATAGAAAAAAATCTTTAAAAATCTTCTAAAAAACTATTTGCATAGAAAAGCGAAAGTGAAAACAACCTCAGTTAATGTAGATTCAAATTCGTTCAAATCAAAATCCTGAGGAGTATGGTGGGGCCACATTGGGGATCCAATTTTACAAAAGAAAACATTTTAAATTTTCACCAAAACTGAAATGTTGTACATGTATGGTTTTAGTGATATGAAAGCGTTTTGACATATTGCTGATTTTATAGAATTGTTTAGACTTTGGCCCCTGGACGATTCTTTGGCCTCACAAGGGGTTCAGAGTTTGATGTAGGTTTATAAATATCCCATATACATGTTTAAACAATTGTTCAGAATTTTTTTTTGAAAACTGCAATGCTTAACATGTGATATGACTGTAAAATCATCCTGATAAAAAAAAGACTTGATTATAAATATAAGAATACCCTGTGCAAAAAATTGGATTTTTATTTATACAGGATCTACATGTATTATACTACATTGTCCAGATAGAGTCTATTAAGCTGATTTTATTATACCTATATATTGTTCCTAAGGTGAGCGATGTGGGCCATGGGCCTCTTCTTTATTAAACGGGGTCACATGACCCCGTCTATTAGTTTACTGTCAGCCAAAGTCTCAAACCGGAAGGCACGCGTAGAACACATGAATTGAATCTACGCTTAACATGAGTGCAGAAAGTTTTCTTGCATTTCAGTAAAATATATATTATAAAAAACACGCATTAAGTCCTCTATGTTTAATCCAAATTCTATAAAGAAAATAAACAAATAGTTTTATTGATCAAAATATTCTTGCTCGGATTCAATAATTGTAGCGATTTGTGGAATGAGTTACATAACTGAGTGAATGCACAAAGCCGTTGACGATTTAGTTAGTGGACGAGCTCATTTATCAATAGAAGGGATTGAAGGTTGAATCGAAAGTAAAGTTCACAAACGTAATGTGCCATTTTTTTAAAAGCTGTAAATTTTATTTTAACAATCTATCACCTGAATACTACCGAACTTCATGCATGTGCGAGCCGAAGTTAAAATCTGAACAGGTTCTGCACAGCTGTCTTACATATCCAACATATTTAATGTTGGATTCAAGTCAACTTTCTGTATGATTGTTGTTTATTTCTTAAGGAATAATTTCAATTTTGTACATAGAAAATAATTATAACAAGTATGAATTTGCTTTCTCGTTCATTGACTCTGTAGCTAACTAAACTGAATTTAAATTTTTGAACAATGCATTTTTAGCAATATCAATATAGATTATTATACATTTTGGGTGACCAATACATCCAACAATATATACAATCTTATTGATTGAAGAACCAAGTTAAATGTTAATGTTCATGTTATCCGGCTAAGGTTTTACTTTTTTAATACTTTATAACGTACAAAACCAGTCACATTCCTGATTAGAATAATTTCCTCATCAATATCTTAGTGTCTATCATCAGAAACTCAGCTGATCTTTCTCCAATCGATAAATATCTCACACCAATATTAGACATATGAATTTAGACCTCAGAAATAGTGCATGGTTATTATGTTTTAAATTTTAATTTTAATACCGTGTGGTAGTACATAAATAGTAAATAGAAATTGTACTTATCTCAATTTTAAGAAGATAAAAACTCATAGTTTATATCGTATTTTTAAAATCTGATTTACAAATCCTTTTTTTTTTTTTTTTTTTTTTTTGTAGCTCTTCGAAAAAAATCAAATTAAATCGCTTTCGAAATTAAGTTCATTTTTTCCAAGACACGCTTGAAAATTTGCGCTTAATATACCAGAGTGTATTGAAAAGACACAGATCCCTGAAATGACAATTTTCTACAATATTGTTTATATTTTGCTGTTAAAAGCGTTAACTTTGCAAATATTAGAAATTTAAAAATCAAATAATTCTGAATTAATCGCTAAAATTAACAATACAAATTCATCATATAATAAACATTGCTTGACCAATGGTCAGTTAAACATATAAGCGCCGTGTGAATAATTACCGTCTTCCTTGGAAGACGGTATAAAGAGTTGAAATAATTTACAGTCTCCGGGTTGTGCACTAGTCCTCTCCTTTGTGATTGGTAGAAAATACATGATGTGAAAATTTACATTTATTTCATTGGTTGAAAAACTGTATGGCGCAAGGGAGATAATTTTCAGATGATCTTTTTTAACGTACGACTAGTACAATGTACGATTGTTAAAATAAAATTTACAGCTTTTAAAAAATGGCACATTACGTTTGTGAAGTTTACTTTCGGTTCAACCATGGCTCTTTGAAATCAGATTTCTCTGGCTTTTAAGCCAAGACTACGCAATCGGTGTTACATATTTCGCTTGAAACCAGTGTTATTTTTAACTTGTTTTGACGCAAGAATAGATAACGTCCTACTGAAAGTCCAAGGTCTTGTTAAAATGGTTCTAATATCGGTAAAACAAGTGCTGAATTCTGTGGTATTAAGTTTGATTTTATTAAAATAATACGACCCTTCCTAAGATCTCTTTTCCCTACTATAGTCGATTTCAACTCACAAGCAGGTGGTACGCATTTCTCAATTTTAGGCACGCAGGCTTAAGGTACATAAAAAAGTTTCAAAAGCCATTGCATGTAAAGGAAGGCGACCTTATATATAAAAAAAAGAATCGAATTTTTTTTTTATAACTTAATGCTGTTTAAAGTTTGCTCTAAAGACGGTCAGCTTTTTAAGAAAGCTAAACTTGTTCTCTTAGACATGACACATTCTCTCCTTCATTAGCACTAAGTGACTCAACTCGACATTCTACTTTTTTTTCTATCCAGTCCTTTAATTGACTTATCTCTGTACATTTATCAGCTAATGTCTTTATCGTTTTATTGCTTTATTTTTAACGACAATTATAACAGCCAATCGGGAAAGGTCTACCCCAAAGAATGATGTGATTCATTCACTTCCGGTCTCCATTTTCTAGTTTTATCGATTTGAAAAGCAGTAGACTGAATTCGGAGTATGATTTTCAATAAAAGAAACGGTTGTATCGGAATTCGTGTAGATGATGCACGAGTTCACAAAAAAGTAGTTAGTGGCGAACTGATTTATTTTTACCTATTAATTTTACATGAATCTCTGCCAGCAAAATCGTGGCAGATAAACCGGTCTAAAAAAATCAAAATAGCGACAGTGACGAACCTTGTTATTGTTATAGTACTTGGAATAATCTTATATTAAATGGAATATTTCTAACTTCAGGTGCCTGTGTTTGATATCTGTATACAAATGTTAACTTTGTTCGTTAATTCATGATCACAATTGGAGAGTTTCCATAAACCTCGTATAACGCGTACCGACTTGTGGATTTTCCCTTGGATCAGGAAATTAAATAAATCTTATAATTCAAATTATCTACCTAAATATAGTTGTTTTGATTTCCCCGGATAGTTGTAGTTTTTATTTTATTTTTTTTATTTTTACCTTTGGGTCTTATTTTACATAAAATACCATTGTATCAATTATCTAAAATTATGAAGGACAGTCCCGGCGGGGATTTAGTAAAGATTTTAGACAAAGTATCAGGCAAAAAGCCGAATTTGAACATAGATTGTAACTCCTTATTCAAACTCATATTTGTTTGAAGCATATTCGAGGAAAACGTGGACAATTACAAATTCAAACTTTCAAGACCCCGTCTTTCAGTACTTTGATATTTAAAGATCATCGACAACCCACGGCAAGTCTATCTAGTACTTGCCTTAACTGTGTTTCTAAGTTTTTTTTAGGTTGAAGAATTAAATGATGTTTTTCGATTTCCTACCACAAAATTATGTAAGGAAAATCGCATTAATCGTGAATGTCAACACGTGCTCATAACCTTACATTACCACGTTTTTATAATGTTCATCATGCATTAACTTTGGAAATAAAATTAAAAGAGTTTAATTTGTCTTTGTGAATTAATTTTTATACAACCACAACCGGAGAGTTTAGATTCAGGAAGGGGTGTTCCAAATTTCATTCGATGTGGGTGACCTGCCATCGTCACGATCTCGCCTTTCTTAATAAAGTATTCCGACAGAACAGAGTAATAGAAAACGTGTTGGCAGTATCTGTCATGGCTTTATTATTTATTGTACATAAATGAAACAATGATAAATTAATATATATATAAAACAATGATCAAGTCAATGATAATGTTTATACATGTAAGTCAATGATAATGTTTATAAGTCAATGATAATGTTTATCAAATAAGTCAATGATAATGTTTATAAGTCAATGATAATGTTTATAAGACAACGATAAATGATATTGAACTGACGTTGTTTATGATAAATGACTTTTACCAGGAATAAAACTATATTATATAAAATGACAATGATAAATGGCAATGAACTGCATCGATTTCACACGCGAGTATATGATGTAGCAAATTAAATGAAAATGGCAGGAGCCCATATTACTGGCCGCAGACCCTGGACTAAAACATACATGTAATGTGCGGCGCGACTCCTTTCAAAATTCGGCAGATCACCAAAATCCCTCAAAGCCATGACGTGATACAAGTTGTTGCTGGTGAGACGTGATCAACATCTGAAATACGAAAAAAAAAAAGACAGCA
Source organism: Magallana ariakensis (assembly GCA_020458035.1). Classification (NCBI taxonomy): domain Eukaryota; kingdom Metazoa; phylum Mollusca; class Bivalvia; order Ostreida; family Ostreidae; genus Magallana; species Magallana ariakensis. The sequence continues at coordinate 20,869,653 of CM035819.1, read as the reverse complement.
GCAACAAAAGACAACTACATAAACACACTTGTTTAGTTTGTCTTAAAGAAATATTACAATATCAATAAAATAATTCACGCGGGGTAATTTGTATTACATCAGCAATTTAAAAATATTTAAAATAAGCTAAAGGGAGGGCGGGAGGGGTTTATGCGTCTTATCCCGGCCAGTGTCAGCAGCAAAAGGAGGTCGTAACGCGGAATATTTTCGCATGTTCTTACCGAAATGTTCTAATATGGGTAATAGGGGGTTTACAGGGATATAACAAGGGCACTAACAACAGGGGTTATCTTTCTTGGGCTGGATTACTAGCTTGTCTCCATAAAGGGACTTAACTCATAGTGAGTTAAGTCTAATTATTAAGTGGGTTTTTTTCTGTTTTTTTTTTCAGATGGAGTTTACATTTACATATCCATTACTTATATTCAAAAGCACACAAAACTAGGCCCGTGTGTGTATAATGTCAGTAATGTAAATATTGTAATTTGATGTTAAATAAATTAAACATTATGGAGAATTCTAATTTATTTATAATTTAAGTTTATTAAAACAATTTTTTGGTCTTAAAACTGTTAATATTTCAAAAAAGAAATTATCCTAAAATCTAGTTGAATTTCATCAAAAGTTCAAAAATATTAAGTGCCTGCGACTTAGAAGTTAAAACAAACTTTAGACGTTTAATTTCGCCCCCTAACGCTTTGATTAATCTTTTTTATAAATCCAAAAAAGTTTCAAATATGTAAATCGTTGGTGTTTTCTCTGCCCTTTACAAACCAAGGACTCAGGTGCTGTGTGGTCAACAAATTAAGCATCTTCAAACCCAAAATAAAAATTCTCTAATTTTTCAGATACAATGTCATTACTATAAACTATCATTTTATAAAGAAAAAAGCAATATTTATAAGCATTGAAATTTGAATATTTTGCCACATATGTGTTTGAATTCAGAGCTCTTTTTTTATAGGAGATTAATATAGTGTAAAAATGGCCACGACCATCCAGTCCTCTTAAAATCTAATGTCATATATATGCAATTCTCCTTTATAACTTACTCACTTCTGATACGAGGTCAATGATAAAACAACACAACATTGTGTTAAACTTTATGAGTGCAAAATCGCCTGATATCTTTTTTTAAATTAATTTTTCATAAACTTTCTCTTCATTCAAGTTTGTTTTGAAAACTAAATCTCCACAACATTACACGAATAAAAAAATCCAGAAAATATTTAAAGAACTAAAGCATGTCTTTACTACCTTTTAATACAAATTCATTTCTTACACAGTATACAATTATAGCCCCAAGCACTTTCTAATCCAATTCAGACTCTCTTTTTTAAGATGATATTTTTCATCTCATCAGTTTCCAATCACATAATCTTGAGTTATTTTGACTTTAAAGTAATTTTTTTTTTCTCTATAGCAGGTTCATAAATATTTCATTAGTTAGTACACATGTCATCAAAAACCCGTCTCTTTGCTGGTTAGGATGATATTCGACTTCTTCCTAGATGAAGACTGTGACAAGGATTGATACCTAAATCTAAAGGTGATCAAATTCAAACATATTTCAGTAAAATTCTGCCCGCTGATACAGTACAGAAGAAAGTTAATGGAATGGTTGACATACATCAACAGCTCGCAGATAGTTCGCGCAAGAAGTAGTGCCGCTGATTTTGTGGGTGATGCGTTCTCTTGGAATAGAACTTCCGTCACCATCAGGATAACCATTGGAGTGGAAGATATGCAGAAAGTTATCGATACAGTCAGTAACATAACGTTTAGTTTGACGTCACGCCACTTTGTGTTTTCCCTACCAGAGGACGACGTCTTGCGGTATGGATGATTTGGATGCTGAAGAGATTGTCTTTTTTTCTTTGCGGAGAAGACTTTTGAAATTATGGCTGTGTTGAGCATTGAAATAATAAGCAAAGGGAGAAGACAATATATGGTAGCATCCACCCAGGTCCAGACTTTTCTGATGAACATTTTGTAACCGTTCACTGCGTCACAAATTCTAACTTTGTTAACTTCGACCATCCCCGTTGTGAAGAGGAAATGTGCGTTTACGCAAAGGCTAAATATAAGAAGAGAAGTTATAATTCGGTTGGCCCTGTTTTTGTTGCAAATTCGGTGTGCGGTCAGAGGGAAGCAGACGACTATAAACCTCTCAGCAGTAATGGCAACAATCAACCACACAGAGAATATGCTGGAAGTAAATGCAATCACATTCCAAATCTTACATAAGATATCGACGCTTCTGAAGAAATCCACACCGCTTACTTCATGAACCCATGTGGAGAGCAGCCCAAATATCAGAACCATGACATCTGCCAGGGCTAGTACCGACAAATAGGCATTGATGGACATTTTCTTCTCTTTGCCATACCTCAGGACCAAGAAAGAAAGCATATTTCCAATCAGACCGGTGACCAAAAGAATTGGTGAAATATACAATTTCAGGTTGTGCTGCAGATTTTGAATCCAGATATAATCAGTGTAGTCCGCGTCGTTGAAAACGTTGTCGTCTTGTGACGATAGTATTGCCTGCACCTCAGCGTGAACTTCCTCAAGCACAACTAGTGAAATATTTGGGGACACCATGTAGTCTTGAAGACGTTGCAGGATAACAGAGGTATTTTGATGGTCGTACAGAATATAATCTTGAACGGAACTGCTACTGCTGTAATAAGAAAACGAAAACAAGGATTAAGTATTAGAACTTTAGAACGAAGAAATAATTTACGTTCACAATGGTTGTTTGGTAAACCAATATTTAACGAAAAATTTTCGCCCAATTGAAATTGGCGTGATTTTAATAAACAGGTTTCTACCTATTCTGTATCATCTTCTTATGTGTTTTGATAGGTCGTTATTAAAAGTTTCTCCTTTTATGCATTTCAACCGCCAGACGTTTACAAACTTAATTAAAATGAGAAATATTTCTATCAATCAAACAGTGTTTCTTCTTTCCTTTTAGTCCATGGTTTCTGATTGGATGCTCGTTAGGAAGATGATCACATGCCAAAATGGATCATACAGATTAAATGGTGGTACGTTTTGTTAAATGTGTGTAATGGGCATAATATCTAGATGAACTTAATGCGAAAATGTGTTTATAACTCATTTTTAATTAAATCGATGAAAATTAAGTTGTTCTAAAGAAATAAAAAATAATGTTACTAACATGGAAAATTACTACATTTTTTATCGTAAACAGAGAGTTCAAGAACTATAAACAATACATTTTAAACCCCCACCTTATTGCATAAATTAAATATACACCTCATTTAAAGAACTCGACTTTGAACAAACATGTTCGCTTCTTGTTTACGAAAGTCGTAGTGTTTTCACACATGATGTACATGCGACATATTCCTGTTCATCTGTGTGAAAAACCAACCGATCCTACACAGGGGATGTGTGTTTTCAAGACAAGTTATGTGCTGTTTGTTGTATTTTTATCAATATTCAGACACTTTAAGTTATACAAGCGAGAACGTCAGTGGTAACAAAACTTTAGAATCTTTTTACCACGACTTAACATCTCTTTAATTTGACTTTACATCCCGTTATTCTGTCTGTTTGTAGTATGAACAAGTTATGTTACTATCTTTTGTACAACGTACAGGCGTCCATCAAAACGTTCTATCCCAGAATACACTGCTAGTAGGAAAGGCTATGTTTTTTAGAAAACAATTAACTTGCATTATCAAATAGTTAATTCATTTTTTTTAATACATGTATTTTAAATTATGAGAATGTACATGTACATATATGATACACCGTCGCGTCATAAATTAACCGAACGTTTGACTTGATAATTTCGGAGTAAATTACATTTTGACATTTTTGCTCCAAACTTATTGTCGCAGTAGCTAATTGTACATTCTTTTAATTTACATTTAAATGTAAAACAACGAAAACCCAGACCTGCGCATGCGTTAGGAAATCTGATGCATTCTTGTTTCAATAAACTTGTAGAAATCCGCTGTTAATGCATTAAAACTAAAAATGAGAAATACTTGAAGACTTATGTAACCTTAAAAATTTATATGTAACTTCATAAAGAAGTTTTAGGGTAGTGTATTGCTTCCTTAACGAGGTTAGATAAACATGCCATGTACGGGTTATTTTATTTAAGGAATGAATTCAATATTTATGAGTTTTTTACGATATAAAATGGTTTGCGGCAGTATACGCTTTATAAACCGTGAAGCGGTTTATAAAAAAAAAAATGTAAACTGTTCCGCGTATTTTATTATACAGAAGAAAACTTTATTTGTGGCGCAAAGCAAAATGATTTTTTAAATAATAAACACATTAGAGTTATCGGACTTTAGCGTTTTCATGTACGTCTTCTTGTCATAACAACAGATATTTTTCTTATAATTACACCAAAGACAAAGTCTTGTAGATCATGTAGGTACCTCATTACATCAAGACATACTTTTTAAGACAGTACGTCACAAGATGGCGAAATAAATGCTTTGTTGAATTGTTTGGTTGAATATCATCATAGCTCCGTGGCTAATGTATCGGGCTTGTTAACTGCATATCACGCGTTCGAATCCGTCTGGGGCTTTTGTTCATATTTACTAAATTACATTTTTGAAAATCATAGTTTTTACACAAAATTGCATATTTTTCCGCCGATTTGACTTATATACTTCTTAAGCATCTTGCTGTCTATCATAATCAGGTAATTTTCTGCTGATTTGAGAAACTGTTTCAAAGTGTAGTGAGCCTCCTAAAAATATCCGTCATTCGCCTTTTTAAAACTCCACACGGTGCATTGATACACTTGACTGATTGACGTTTAGGTTTGCTTACAAGGTGCTTTATTTATAATTTTAAATTGTTAACAATGTCAGATGATGTTATACATGTACTAAATATAAACATGAAAATGTGAGACTGCATACAATTAGTAAATTATAAAAAATGTAGCAGAAGGTGGGGCCCTAAAAATATCCCACATCTTTCACAAAAGTAAAATATCCATTCAACTCAAACAAACAAATGACTTATAGTAAGGAGGATAGAAGGGGTGGAGGACAGCATGTGGGCAAAATTTCGAATTTAAGCACACCGATTTGGAGCCAAATTTGATATATTTAGGATCTGGCTAATAGCCTGAAAATGCATTTAGCGGGAAAAGTATAAAAACCCCAAAAGACCCCCTTTGAATCCTCATACTATCGTAATTTGAATAATTGTTGAATAGTAAAAATATGATACATAAAAACTGTAAGTATTTCGATCACATAAGTTCTTTTATATACATGTACATAAATCAATTAATTGTTGTTTAAGGTATATATCGCACTGATTTTGCCTTGTGATATCTTTAAAGAAGAGTATGTGAATCTATAGATTACCAGTAGATATGACTAAATTAAAAAGACAAAATATTCTGAGGAAATGTCATGTGTTGCATGTGCCTTATCGCCAGCTTATTCCAAAAAAGGACAACCGAAACGGCATATTCTCAAATAATAACAAAAATAGATCTTTTTTCAAAGTCAAGTGTTTTCCGTTTATTTGTAAACAGTCTGCAAGTACCTCAGAGAAATGATGTACTACATTTGTATAAGTATAATGGAAGAAGTATGCCCGATGGAAAATTCATTATGATCACAAAATACTTTTATTAATTTGTCCTTGTCATATGTACACCCTTTTAAAGGAAATTTTAAGGAAACTGTGAAAAAAAAATGAAATATTAAGAATGAAACACTATGTCATTGTTCAATAGCCTGTGTGTTGCTTTTGAAACCGCGTTTGCTTATAAAAAATCTTGTGAATTTCTACAGACCAGACGATGAGCAATTCAAGTTAGAGATGTTCTATAGCAATATATCACCTATTCTCCACGTATGATGAAAATAAGGGTTTAAATGCATGTAAAATTTCATTTATCCTCTAATAAAAACAATCTGCCTTGCATTTACCGCATTTTGAATCATATAATTATGAAAATCGTTTATAAAAAAAAACCTGCATACAAGTCGTTCATTTCTGTACATTTTATTTGTTAATGCCGTAATATTTTTTTAAAACCCCCCATTAAAAACGTTTTTATATATTAAGATATATGAGTTTTAAAACGATCGATCGAAATCCAATACACATCTTGAGCAATGACATCAAAATAACCGTGTGACATCACAAAGAAATAAAAAAAAAAGTTTAAAAAGCTCGTTTTATTACTTCCTTTCTTTTCATTAACAAAGGGGGAACCATTCCTAGGGCCATATCTTCTCTTCGCCAAGTGATTTCACCCGAGCAATGCAACAGGTATTCATCTTTTCAGAATTACATTGAATTCCTTTTAAATACCATTATTTACCCTTTTAACAAAAACCTCATAGAAATGGAATCAACAAATTTTCGTCAGTTTAAATCGATCGATCGAATAATAATCGGCGTAGTATATTTCTATAAAACTTTTTGATGACTTTATATTTAAATTTATTCTGATCTTGATATCACGACACACACAAAAAAAAAACCCCGTAAGGGAACTATAGCGAAATTTGTGATGTTTCAACAAGGAATTTGTTTTGTTTTCATTATTTTTCTCTCTGCTGTGTACTACAGTAATGGTAAGTAAACCACACTCAACCTATGTAATAATGTACTATTGTAATGCTCTTGTTGTAATAGTGATTGCATTTATATATGTAACCGGGTAACAAAAAAAGCGTGATGTACGAACAAAAGATTTCTCTGTTTTTGACGAATTCTTCTCTGTGATAAACAACAGTCTAAGCTGTAAAAAAAAAGAAAATATAGAATAAAATTAATATCAAATATTAAAATGTTGCTTACACATCTAGCGACATTGAGATAAACACTTTCTACAAAGATGATTTTATAGCCACTTGCAAAATTGAAATCTAGACGTTAAGGCATAATTTATTTTTTCGTAGGCAGAGCTTTAAATATTTTCAGAGATGACTTGTCTGTTACTCACAGGATGCTGACATTCTGTACAAGATCAGTAGCTTTTAACCTTTTACTACCCATCCAAGTTCGAAGATAAGCATGCAGTTTTGTCTTGAAAGAAATCATAAAGTTTAGATACCGTAGACTTAGATATCGCGAATGTTTTTGACTTCAGAGTTTATAGTATTTTTAAAATTACACTTTAGCTCAGCAGTGACTGAACAATTTTTGTCCAGTGTTCGTCTATTTCTCTGTTTGTCCCGTTTCATTTTGATTTTAACTTGAAATGAGCTAATTTCAAACAAGCTTTGCGGAGAGTACCCTTGAATAAAGAATTTTCTTCAAACATTCTGTGGAAATATTTGATATCAAAAAGATTCTCAGTGAGAGCATTGAATTTCGTATTTGTTGATAACTTCACGCTCAGATAACTTACCGATCAGAGACGTGTCAAGGGGCGTTTATTTTAAATATTTGATGTATCTGTCGAATATGAACGCGTCGCTTTGGGAAAAGTCACAACATAAAGGGACTGAGAGAGATATGAAAGGATAGATAATGGTTCCACAACAACAATGGCTAGAAAACCACAAAGTAACATACATGTACATGTAAACTATACATTCATATGACTACCTTGACTTGATCGAAGATCTACAGGCCATCAAACGAAGTCATTACTTGTTGGCTCAATGAAATGAATGACTGCTGGACTGCAATTTCGTAGCCCCCCCCCCCCCCCCGGGCAAAAAAAAAAATCATAAGGGCTTGACTATTAACCGTCAATCTTTGAAATATGATAATATATTTAGAATATACACAAATCTAACAAGATAATATTTAATTTAAGTTTTACAACAAAACGGACCCATTTCCATTTGACCAAACAGGGATTTAAACGTTTAATAACATCAAATTTAAAAACGACCACCCTAAAGTAAATAAAACAAATAAAACATTGTAATTGATTGTAAAGACTAAGAAAATAATTACATATGGGAGGATTCCTCTACGCGGTTGTTGTGATTTACTGTACGTGTACAAATTAAGTCAATTTCTCATTGTAATAAAGAATAAAACCATGCTTTAGTTAATTAACAAATGAATCTTAATTTGATGCCCCAGTGCAATTTCAATTTTTAACATGTAGTTTCTTGTAATTCGATGCAAGTATTCACCATTTTACAAGAAATATCTTCTTCTGATAATCCTCCACAATATCTAAAATGATACGTTCAGAACCAGGTATATTCATGTATGTGTATAATGTCCTCCTTGGTGTCAAACACCAGGTCACAAAAGATTTTAAATAAACGAGCCACAAACTGTATATAATCATAAATGAGTGGGTATTATGTTTCCCCGATGACGTCTTCTTCTGCATGTTCATATACACGTACACCGTCACGTAAGATTGAATGTGTCGGCATTTCAAAAATCATTACCTACATATATATGGGTTACAGTAAAACTCAACATATGTTTGAACTGAGTCATGCAATAACCTTTTTTTTTTATTCACACTTTAATGGAGATGAGTAGCAGAGTTGATGATTTAGGTCAAAGACCATTAATTAGAAAAAGAAAAAAATGTGAATATTTTAGCTTACACTTTTGGATATTTACTTGTACCGAGTATGATTCCCTCTATTTCTTACGGAAACATAGTTAATTCATAGCTCTATAGACACAGCCTGACTGAAATCTACACGCCTCGTTTATCAATTGGTCAAAATCTACAGCGGCTGAAACCGACAGAAAACTGACAGGACTGAAATATACACGCCCCGTTTATCAATTGGTCAAAGTCTACAGCGGCTGAAACCGACAGAAACTGACAGGACTAAAATGCATACGCCCCATGTATCGATTGGTGTAAAGCTACAGCGACCTAAGAAATATCACGGACTGCACGAAATAATCATGATGATGTCAGACTCAAAGTATAGGAGACGATTTAGCTGTTTCTTTAAGCTAACGTACTGATGTACATTTACAGTAATTTTGTGAATTTTACTAACTTTCTATAATCAATTTATTAATTAGTTAAAAGAAAGATGTAAATATAAACAATAAAATGCTATCTTTGATGATCCATGCGGGATATGAAGGTAGCGATCGTTGCAGATAAAATAAACATTCCTGCTAACGCGGATTACAATTTCGTATAGCCATATTTTAATTTGCTTTGTTATAATTTAATTTTTTATAAGACATATACTGTGAACCACCTTTTATTCGCGTGCGAAAAATATTCGCGAAATTCGCGAGAGCCACTTCGTCGCGAATATTTCTCTCCACGAACTAGTCTTTGCCGTATGGGTGTTATATCAAAACGAGTGTGGACAAGGCATGGTCGCACAAACCAGTGTATCTCCGGTAAATTGCGAAATAAAGTCGTCGCGAATAAAAGTTGGTTTTATTACTTAAACATGTATATTTCTCGAACAATGACATTTACCCTTGTTTGAATAAATGATGCAGTCCGATTGCTGAGGATCGGAGATCGTTAACACGCACGTTTTAAAACAGACGTTGTATCCTTAATACATGTATACAAGAAACATGTATTAAGTATTTATTACAAGTAATATTATTACAAGTACTTAAACCTTTTTAGCGCAAAAAGTTCAGTCTTCTGAATTTAATCTGATGTAATTCTCATAATTATTTTGATAAACAGACGTTTTAAATAACTAATTCATTAGCTTTCTAAAGATTAAAATGTTGCTTACACATCCAGCGACATTGAGATAAACACTTTCTACAAAGATGATATAATAGCAAAATTGAAATCTAGACGTTAAGGTGCCTTAAAGATCAAAGATTTCTCGTAGGCAGATCTTTAAATATTTTTAGAGAAGACTTGTCTGTAACTCACAGGATGCTGACATTCATTACAAGATCAGTAGCTTTTGACGTTTTACTACCCACCCAAGTTCGAAGATAAACAGTTTTGTCTTGAAAGAAATCATCAAGATTAGATACCGTAGACTAAGACATCGCGAATGTTTTTTACTTTGATATTATAGGATTTTTTAAATTACATTTTAGCTAAAAAAAAATGCAGGATTTTGTCTTTTCTTTTTTTAATGTACCAATTATATTGTCCTTCCTGATATAGTTTATTTTAACAAATAAAATATACAACATGACTATTTTTAGAACAATATGTATCATATTTTTGCTCAAAATACTGTTATTTCATAGATATTCGTTGAACACTAATTCTCGTTGATTTCAGTGTTGAGTCGATTCACGAAATTAACAGAATATATCCATTAAAAAATATGTGTCAATTTTTTAAAGATTATTAGACAATATAGTCTACAATTATTTTTTATCCACGATCGGAATTATAGTAAATTTTACTGAATCGGTGAAATTTGCTGGTCGCGAATATTAAGACCGCGGAACATGAACTGGCAAGATTGCAAATACACAGCTTACGTCGATTTCACCTGTTACAGTCAAAGCATTTGATATGGGCGGTAACAAATTGACGTGGACGTCTGAGAAAACGTCGGATTGAAACTGTAGATATAGGAAGTGTATTTTCAATCTTATTTCATCAATAATCAGTAGATTAATTAAAACAAACATTTTGAAAAAAATCATATCCCCTCTATATAGAGGGGATATGATTTTTTTTCAAAATGTTTGTTTTAAGTAATTTTGTTCAATGAATGTATACAATCGATTTTAAATATGTCATAAAAAGATAATCTAAAAAAAAAATGAGTAAAGTCCCGGGGGTCTAGATTCTTTGGGGTGGGGGATGGAGGGGGGGGGGTCGGACCTGTCCTCAAGCACCTGTGGTAAAATTGACGTAAGCTGTGTATTTCCAATCTTGCCAGTTAATGTTCCGCGGTCTTAATGAAGCCAAACGCCCACTTTTATTTGAGAATTTTCCTTTATAGCACAGCCCCTGGCCATTACGAGTCTACCCACCGCCTATGATCTCCCAGAAGATACCATAGCGGAGACCCTAGTACACACGGTGGTGTATTCCGGGGTCACCGCTGGAGACACCGTGACCTGTAGCATGAACACGGTGACCAACTTCTTCATGAAAATAGTTACTGGCTCAAGTAGGTGACTTTAATTCACCTGTAATTAATTTCCTTTGATCTTTGACAACCTTTACATGTAGTTACCTGTACATCATTCCCACTTAGCTAATATCAACCATCCATAGGAAATTCAGAATTCTAGCTAAGTGGGACGACACCGTAGGTGTTAAACACTCCAGACATAATATTTGTCTTGTTTCTGACGTCATGATCTTTTCATTACGTAAGAAAGTTCAACAATAAAATGCCATTCTCTGGTAGGAATGAACATCTGTATAAAACGCTTTTAGCATTATTTATATAAATAATATGAAAAATGAAAATTATCTATTAATAATTCGAACATCATTCGTTAAAGACACTTTAATGAACGGATTATACTGTTCTTTATGTATTTGCTATTCATATGCTATATTAAATTCTCTGAATACTTTTTTTAATTTGTCCATCTGGAATCGGGGAAAGTACATCTTCTATCAGTTAGTTCCACAGAAAGAAGAGCCAACACTTTTAAAAATGGTTAAATACTTAAGCTGCAATATATTTAAAGGTCCAATTAGAGTCTTGTATTCAATGTTTTTAATGTAGCTCAAAGTCTCAATGAATCATTACTTTTATACTCATAAAAACATTTTCAAAAGTACAAAATGAGATCTTACCGTTATAAATAAATGATTGCAATATCATTTAATAAAGGTACTTGGATATACATTGTAAGTAAACCTAAAGGGTACTCACTATTGCCATATAATTATTTATAATAGAATTTATTTTTAAAACGTTATAGAAGGTACTGCGTAACTATATTCATACGCAGAAAAATAACATTATACAGGTAAGATATACATATTGGTTTTTTTATTATGCGAGTAGCAAAAAAATATAGGAGTGAAAATGAAAGGAAATTGAAAGAAAAGGAAATTTTCAATGGAAGGGAAACATACGTTTAGGTATAGTGTGGTACTTATAATAGATGGTGTCATTTTTTACAGCAAGTAATGGCGTGTATGTTAACGCCAATCCAACCGGCCTGACTTATCCCAACAGCTACGTTATCACAGTCACGTGTACAGGAGCGCCCTCTGGTAGCACCGTCTCTCAGATTCTACAGGTCCACATCACCAAAAACACTCCACCGACCATCAACAATGTCCCTGGTGGGTCAACAAGAAAAATAAAATGTCTTCTTGTTCTGGGGTTTTGTTTTATAGGTCTTTTTTTTGGGGGGGGTGGGGGGTGGGGAGGGTGTCTGAGTCTACGTTTCGTATGATCGTTTTTTAACATTAAATCTCTAGAACAAATCATTTATATTTTTAAAAATCATTTAACGTTGATACATGTGAATAAGAATTGACTTAAATCTAATTTATCATTTAATTTAGCAAGCATAAGTGTCGATAGCACCACCACCGGAAGTGGCGTCACCATATTTACCATAAGTGCTTCCGACACTGAAGGGGATCAATTGTACTTTGAGATAGTATGTGATCCAACAGGATGTCCATTTGAGGTTTTTGCTTGTAAGTTTCAGTACTAAAATATATGTAAGATCTACCAAAAAAAAAAGCGTATGCTTTTTAAAGAAATTCACCTCTAGTACGATTTGCAACATTAATACACGTAAGCACTATTAAATCAAAATATCATAGTATAGATTTATTTTAAATTGTTGAAACAACAATCACTAAAACAGGGGGATCAATGTTTATAATATTAAGATTTTATTGGGAAAATTTGGAAAAAAATCATTTTTAAACAGAGTTACATGTAAACAGAGTTTTCCAGATATCTTGTATTTGCCTTATTTGATCAGAGCTATTTTAATGGCAATATACCGTTGCTCAGGTGAGTGATGCAGCCTCTGGGCCTCTTGTACTTACATGTACATGTAATATAAAGATTTACATGAAATATCAAAAGCCCTCCCTAGCTGTTTTTAAGCATTGTATAGCAGTTACTGTTCCAAAAAATTTATTTTAAATTTAAAATTTTTTTATTACATTTTATTCAATGTGGATTTGAAATTCATCATTTACAAGCAATTTTAGATATTTTAGATATTGAATGGTTCAATTTTTGATACCAGTTTCGTAAGGATGAGCATTAGATTTTGTAAATATTTTAATGATCGAATTGTAATTAAACTAACAGCAACCTTTCATAAGTGTCAGACAAATATATATCAAGTTCATACATTCATTATATATAATAGTTGTTGTAATTATTTCATTGTGATTAGCGGGGGCTATCTTAACGACGGCCTCTCTGGAAGGAACGACCGTCGGCGGATATGACATCAACGTTTACGTCAATGACAGTAGGTCAAAGGTCGGGCCAAAAGTTCTTTCCGTTACCATCACTAGTAAGTACCAATAGTTCAAAAGAGGAGGGAGGAATTTTTCAATAAAGTTTTGTTATGTATTTTTATAGTTAAATGCCGTACATTTTATCTGACCACTCGGCCATGGGTCTTTGAAATCGACAAGATTGTATGCAGGACTTTTGAGCTAAGACTACGCAATCGGTGTAAATTTCGCTTGAAGCCAGCTTTATTTTTAACTTGTTTTAGTTACTTTAAAAGCATTGAATGCATATTTTTGGACGTCGTCGGTCCTGTAACACACCAAGCGGTGCAGACAAATTGAATACCGCGCGTTAGCATTCAGTGCTTATACTTATATTCATACTGATGTCTATTTGTATGAAATATATGTGTATTGTCGCTGTAAAGCAATTATATAAGCTCTTAGTCAGGGATATGAAACATACATGGAAAAACCATCTTAACATTTTTTTTTAGTTCGCTTCCGCGACTAAAAATATAGTGCCAGAAACTTTGTAGAGAAAAATCTTCTTTATTAAGGAGTAGACTAGCTGCAGGTCTGTAGCTTCCGGTCTGAAAAAATTCGGATGAACGACCTGGGAACTACGTACAGTGCCACCCATTGAAAAAATTTGTGTATTTATTACGCAGATTTTGTGAATTCTGTAAGATCCTGTCCCCACATAAGATTAACCAACCGATTCGACCTAATTCAACAAAAAAATTATCTGCTTTATGTCACACAGTCCGTCAGTAATATCAAAGGTGGGTGTTATTTTGTCTGCTGGTATTTATTTCGATAGCCGTCTGTCATAATATATCATAATATATCAGCCTCACAATTAAGGGGTTATTTTTAGTCTATAATATTGATCTCCTTTAGAAGAATTAAGAGCTCTGTAAAAAAATGTAATAAAGTCCTCAAATCAAAATGCTTAAATATATATAGATTTTTTTAAACTGTAAAATTGATTATACTAGTAAGTAATCAAATGATATTAAAAATTTAAGGTAGATCAAATGGGTAATTATAATTATTGATGACCACCAAGCCTTCTTAAGGGAAGCAAATGTAATAATTTTTTATGGCTCACAATATCTTTGTGAAAATCTTCAAAAACTGAGTATATATTAAATCGTTCAAAAATTCTTCATTGTCAGTAAGGCTTCCCTTGTTGTTACTAAATTCAATAGTATCTCCCTCTCCTTGGAAAATTCGGACCCCATATGTGAGTTTGTAAAACTCTAGGTACATGGTACATGTATGGGGAAGAAAGTCCCCTTGATGCATGTTATTTTCGCTCATCTTATAGATGATGAAAGATTCGGTTTCACGAATGGTGCATTCATTGAACACGTACGCGCAGCAAAATACACAGCAAAGAATGGTTCATGTTGTACAAATTGTACACGATAAACACTCCCATGTAGGACACACGTTTGTATAGTATTAATTACTGTAGATAGGTATATCTGAATGTTCCCACTAGTTTTTAATGCATGAATGGTTTGTCTTACATGTGGTATCAAAACACACGATCAATATGCATATATATCCAGTATAAATACGTCGAATCTACTTAATTTCAAGCTAATGTAAAATGATTATCACTGATTACCACATCATATCAGCTAAACTTCAGAACCAAGGGTTTTCATAAAAAGAGACTCGCCCATGAAAAGCATGCGGTCTCAAATATACTTATTTTTTTTTTCATTATTAATTCGTGCAACTCGTAATAAGATACATACATGTACACGTAGATTAACATATTCACTAAACAACAAAACTGAATATATTTCGAAGATCGCTTCTTTGCTCATAAAAATCCCCTATGACTATGACAAACTCGCATTGATTTACAAACTTTCTGCCAAAGCTGTCTTTTTTAATCAGGAGTTGAAAAGGCAGTACATTTATCCATTTGATATTACTACGGTAGATTTACATTTATTTTTATCCCTTAGAACAGCCATGGCATTGGTCTGACTAGTTTTAAAGTTTAATGCATTAAAAATTCTTTTATTTCATTTAGGTTTTATGTAATATGTGAACTGAAACACATCTGTATCCAGTTATGAATCATAGAACATTTATAATGTAGACAATATTCTCTTTTGAGAAGTGGACAGGCATAGCATGGATGTAGGCTATGCCTGTCCACTTCTCAGTCAAAAGAGAATATGTAGACAACTGATGGCAAAATTATCAATCCCTTTTTACTACAAAAATATGGATATTGAAATAGTTGTTTTAAGCTTTTTAAAAATTAATTTGCATTAAAATATGCATTACAATCTTTTGTTATAAATTAATTTTCTGCATTCTTCAAGAAGAGTTACGTTTTTGGGGAAACAGAGAAAATTCTGGTTAATATGACGATTGTTTAAAAGCTTAAAAAGAATAAGAAAACTTCACATCTAGATTTTTATTAAATTGTTTCATTAGTATAAAAATGATTTTAGGTGCCTCAGTGTTAAAATTTCAAATTATCTCCATAAAATATATTCTTTTGTGTTAATTCTATTTATAGATAACCTTACGATGTCTCCATGATAAGGTTTTACAATTACTAATTTCAAGGAGATAATTCAGTTGTTATTTATCAAATTATTTACCAGTAATTAGGTGTCATATCACCCATTTATATAGGACAGCTGTGTATACTCCCTCAGCTTGGGTCTCTCCAGTTTACCTGTATCGTCTATTGTCTCAGGTCACTCGCGCGTGAAGTCCAGCGAGTGTTAACTTTGCAATCAAAACAAATGCTAGGGCAATGGTGGTTTTGAATTAAATTTACTTTCGATAAAAAGGGCATCACTTTTATTTATTATTAAAAGGGCATGGCGCTTGGGAAAAGGGCATGGCGCTGATAAAAAGGGGCATGGCGCCGCGCCACGCTAGTTTGCTTTAGATTTAACACTACTACCGGTAGTATATCATTTATTTACGATAATGCCAATACTTTTTCAACTTGCAGCTGCAACAAGAGATCTAGACCTTCGTTTTGCACAAACTTTTCACTAGTTATTGATATATATTTATTGAAATACCTTTCATTTCGTGAATTATATAATGTTTTTTTTAAATACATTTATGGTGCAAAAACTTTTGGTACAATGAATACCGTGTATATATTCTTTATAGATGTGAACTCGGCCCCAACGATCACCAACAAATTAACCACGCCAGTGTCAGTTTCCGAGAATGTGGCTGTGGGCACCACCGTCAGACAGTACGCCGCCACTGATGTCAACGGTGGCACACTGACCTACTCCGCCACCTACAGCCCCACCTCAGGGGGAACCTACTTCACCATTGTGTCAACGTGTAAGCATTATACATGTATAAATAGTGCCTGTTTGGGAGAGTAACAGTTGAAAATGACACCCCTCGAAAACCATTGTCAACCGACGCGAAGCGGAGGTTGACAATGGTTTTCGAGGGATGTCAATTTCAACTGTTACCCTTCCAGCAGACTCTATTTATTTTATTATACTGAATGTTTTAATTTTAGAGAAAATTTTACATTTTTATATGGAAATGACGTGAATTCTACGGCGAGCGTACGCGCATAATTTACGCGCATAATTATAACAATTCGTTGTGTTACCCGTTGCCAAGTGTGTTGCTAACGCTGAGGGTAATAGAACGGATTATCAACTGCGTCTAAACCAATCAGATTTCAGTATTTAAAATGAAAGTATAATAATATCAAATGGTTACCTATATAAATTGATACTTTAATACTTCGAGTTTCTCGTACCAAAACAGGATTTGTTCGTAAATTTTAACATACGTACATGTACATGTATTGTACCGCTTTATTTAAACAGCCGGTGTTGTAAAAACTGCGAGCTCCATCAACTATGAGACGCTGACTGTGGCGGAGCGGACTGTATTGATAACTGTCACTGTCAGAGACACGGGCGCGCTGTCAGACACAACAACACTCACTGTCAGTATCATTGACCAAAACGAGGCTCCTGTGTTTCCAAAAACCACATACACATTAGTTACGGATGAAGCAGGGGTAAATTTACAAATCTTTACGAGTTATTCCGATTTTAAACTCTGTTCTTTTGATTGTTTTTTTTTCTAATTTGATTCTTTTTTTCTTTGATTGTTTTTTCTAAAGATTTTTTTCTAGTTTCCATCTCATTAAGACATTCGCCATTTTTTATATATTGCTTAAATTATTATAATCATTCAATCTCTCATTGCGTCAGGCGGGAGCTTCCATTGGGAATCCGAATTTTCAGGCTACCGATCCCGACGCTTCTTCTACGATAACGTACAGCACGACCTGTACGGAGGTGACAATCGACTCTTCAACCGGAGCCGCCAGTTTTACCTCCGCCTACGACATGGACGTGGCAGGAACAACTGGGTCAATCACGTGTCCAATCACTGTCAGTGACGGGGCTCTGACAGACACAGCTACACTGACAGTTACTGTCAACAACATTAATGACAACACGCCGACGTTTGGTCAGGCGTCATATACCTTCACAACGGCCAATACAGCAGCCGTTGGAACGACGCTGGGATCTGTAGCTGCAACGGATGGAGATCTAAGCACATCTTCGTTTGGTTCGATCATTTTGTCTATATTTACCATAAAAGTGCACATGCAAATAAACAAATAACAATTGGTTACATAGAGGATGGCATTTACCTGAAATATTTTAGCTGATGATTATGAGTCAATGATCGATTGAAAAAAAAATCAATGAATATCCGAGTCTTTTCAGAAGTGAAAATCTTATTTATTCAAAATAGGTCAAATAACGTATGAATTGAATCAACTAACTCTTGGAGGAGACTACTTTGGAATTACAACGACCGGTAACCTTTACGTCAAATCGGCAATCACATCGCTCTCCGTTGGCGCCACTTACTCTATGACGGCGACGGCACGTGACGGCGGGCTTCTGTCTGACACCGCGGACATTACCATCATCATACCGTCTACCACCACCACCACCGCCGCGACAACCACCGATAGGTCAAAGACGTTCTTCGAGGACCCTCGAAATATCGCGTGGTTCACGGCGGCCATGGTTGTCCTTGCTTTAACGATTGGACTCATTCTTTATATGTGTATACGATACGGATTCCATTTCAAAAAGTATCAGTACGTATATTACATACTATACCTGTTTATCAAATTTACAGATATTTTACATATAAGTTAATAATTATAGATATTACCACCAATTAAATGTCAAATATCCTAGGTGTTGAAGGGTATAGACAAGCCAACATTTGTGCATTCTTTGACCATGCCTTCAAATTAGGAACTGATAGTAAATTATAGACAATTTGATTACAAAAAAAAACCCACCAAACTATTACATGTAGCGGAGATGCGTAATTAAAACAAGAAACACTCGATAGATGTATTGAGACATTATTTATTTTTTATTGTTGAAAAGAAATGGCATACACACCTGTGTATACGTAATAGCAATAGACATCATTCTGCTTAAATTTTGTCAGTGTCATATCATGTGATATTTGATGCGTTCCAAAACGAATTTGGACCCTTGGATACTAGTAAGTGAAGTTTAATTTCTGTTTCAGGAAGACGTATAGATCCCGTCGAGTAGACCAGGATCGGGAAAGATTAGGCGGTAATTTTAAATTTTTTTTTTTATATTTTGGAGGGGGGGGGGCATCAAGTTCATGTATCATCTTTAATATTAATTGGATTCTAATTACATCTCTTTAATATCTGGAAAAACCCCAAAATAAGCAGTTATTATTTGTGAACAAAATCAGTTTGATCGATGAAAGTATAGTGCAGTTAGTGAAGTTGATCGGAAAATAGAACAACACGTCGATACACTTGAGGGCCTAATAAACCTCTTTCAATAAGACATTATTGTATTTTTTGTTTATTGGAAGTTACTTATTTTAATTTCAATTAATCCTTCCAACCCTTATTTTATGAACCATCAAACGAAAAAATATCTTTTTAAAGAATTTCAAAGTTTGGTTTGGTTGATTTATTTGGGTCACGAGTTATATTTCTCCTTTTAATTGGCTTGAAACTTATTTATTTTATCTTTTTATATATTTTTACAGAATTTGTCGAGGGAAAATGGAAACCATGGAAAGTGTGGGATAAGCCGCGCTGATGTTGAACACCGAAGATTAAATTTTACTTCTCAGATTAACTTTTCTAAAAATCATTATCGTAGATTCATGAAATATATTTAACTGGCTTGTGAACAAATAAGGATTTTTTGAAAAAAATACTATTTTGTGATCAAACAGCTTTTGTTTTCAAAAGAGATATAAAGTTTATTTAAATTAGGCTAAGGTTTTTGTCATTCTGTGGTACATGTATTTTCTTACATTAAAACAAAAGAAAGGTAAATTGTATCTGTTTAAATAAATTGGAATTGTTTGTTTCAATATGTTAACTATGATGAGTGAAATGAATTGACAATGTATAAAGAAGATTGCATATTTTGAGCCAGTTTTTTGTAAACGAAAAAAAAACCCAAACAAACACAAAAAAGAAAAACAAACAAAAAACCTTTCATGTAGTATGGTGATCCGGCATGAACATTCATTAGGTGTGTTTTCAATAAAAATGGGGGGGGGGGTAATTAATTTTTTAACTGTGATATAAGCAGTTTTTTAATTAAATTCTAATATACGTTGTGAACATATATTTCATATTCATTAGTTTTTATTGGTTATTGAATTTTATTGTTTTGACACAAAAACACTTGCAATGTTGTTGGATCAAATAAATGATGCAGCTGCAGAACGTTCCGTTTCAGTTTATTTAATTTTCGAAGGGATAGGTCTCAAAATCATTCATCCAAGAAGGATTAAACATGGAGAATACAAAGCAAATTTTGTACAGTGCTTGTTTCTTAGTTAAACTGTTGTAAACATAGTACATGTATTATAAAAAAAACCTATAATTTTGATGAAAAATATATACAAGACCCCCCCCCCCCCAAAAAAAAAAACCAAGATGGAGTTTTCATTTCTTCTTTAATATCACGAAACAAAATATTAAAATTGTTGGAGGGTGAGAAGGCAATGGTGTGCAAAAAATTGCAGTCATTGTTTACAAAACAACAAAGACTAGAATATATATGCACGGAGAAAACTCTTTTTAAATATATATAGTGAACTAGCGCATGCGCAATAGATGTTCTACTAAAAAATAAGAAATGATTTATAGTACAGAAATATATGACGAAATAATACCAACATTATTTTGTATAATTTTGATTTTTCTACAAAACCTATAAAACGAAAAAATTAATATCCCACAAAACTGTTCGTTAATTTTTTATGTAATTTCTTTGTGAATGCTGTGAAACAATAACATGTATAATCTTTCTGTGTTTATCAAATAAATCAAAATAAGCACCATATAATATATGCGCTGTGAACTTGATGCTTTTATAACTATGATCGTGAGAGAAGCTTTTAATTTCCAGTCCAGGTGCGACAACTCGTTCCATCGATGTTCACTATCAACTTGTTTTGGAGATCATGAAATTCGTAACCCTTTGTACAATGTAATCAAGCCTCGAATATAACTGATTTTAACAGACAATCTATAGAAATGTTACATTAAAAGTTTTTCAACTGAAACTTAACTATAACAGTTTATAAACTGTTAAGTTTAATTTGATAAATAAACTTTTAATGTAACAGAAGGAAAGCTATCAAAACGACATCTTGATTATTTTCATAAATAACAAATTCAAGATATTATTCTCTTTAATCGGACATCATGCCACCAAAAGAAAAGACAAAAAAAAGGAAATAGATGCGGACTGGTAATAACGGCCAAGCAAAAAGGGATGCCGAGCCGTTGGATGGTCAAGCAACTGAAAGCGAGAATGGGGCTCAACATGATAGAGACGCGCCAACTAATAGAAATTGGCTAGAGCGCCACGGAATCAAGAACTCGACACCCACGAGACTGTCCCACGAGATCAGGTCATGACTGCAACACAGGGTCCTTTCACAGACTCCAGTTCGCGGAAGTGCCAGTGGCCAGCCCCGGGTTTTCCATGTTAGCGCAATACGTTTGGCAGAAATTCGTTTCCTGTTGAACATGACGTTGCAAATCAGTTGGGTGGTTAGAAGTCAGTGTATTGAGGTCTCCCGATTGATGCATGCTAGTCACACGGCAGCCGAGTCGAGTATTCTAAAGTCTTTTTTCTCATGAAATTCAAATGATTTTGCCGGACCCGTTTTTTTATTTACAAAAGGTAAAAGTTCATGATTTCAATTTTTTTTCATGTTGATGAAATGTAAATAATTTCGTGAAAATATATACATTTTATTTGTGACTATTATGGGGGTTATTTATGATAAATATGTTCGAAAATAATGTCACTATTTATATCATGATTCACTTTTAAAAATTTCTAATGAACTATTCAAAAATAGAATAAAATGCAACAAAAGTCTTAATTTTTGACAACTATTATATAAACGAAAACATTTTATTTGAAACCTTTCCAAGTCCACCGATTTCAGGAAAATGTATGTGTAATTTGATGTTTCTAAAACACTATTCAAAACCATATGATACGGGCTTCGTTTTTGTGGAAACTGATAAAATGCTTATGCTTTGTTATTTTTTCAATGAAACCACAAAATCCCGCGAAATAACAAAAACTTTAAACCAATTATGACGCCATATGGATTTTTACGTCAAAGCTGTGTAACAACCGTTAATGATACAACGCCGCTTAATGATATAAATAGCATTAAGCGTTGCAATTGCAACGCTTAATGCAATAAATTCTTGCATTAACAGTTGACATGTTCAACTGTTAATGATAAATCGCCGCTTAATGATAGAATTGTATCATTAAGCGGCACAAATGCAGAGCAGCCTCAACGCTTAATGAAACAAGCAAATATCGACACCCTCAACCGCTAATGATACAAACTTTATATCATTAAGCGTTGCAGTCGCAACCGTTAATGATACAAAATTGTAAAAATGAATGGAATTAAATCTTTTTATTTTCTTCAATTTGCTCAATAATCCTAATTTTAAGTTTTTTTAAAGATCAATTCTATGTAGAAATCAAAATTGTATATAGGAGTTCCGGCGCGCATAGTCACTAATTATTTTTATATTGCATTCAATGATACATATTTATGTATTCAGTAGCTAGATAATCGCCGCTTAATGATGAATAGTAATAAATGACTTAGTTGTGTATCCATACTGTATTCATACTGGTATAAGAAAACTATGTATGTTGACCTAGTTTAAAGTAATCATTTTACGTAATGGATTTTAATTAACAACAATGGTTTAATGATTCAACAAACATTTCTCTTAAATTTACATGAAAATACTAATTATGATTTTAGCTGAAATACTAGTACCCTTATTAATTAATCCATATCTAAACATATTTTTAACAAATTGTTTGATAAAATTTATACCATGTACATTGAACAAAATTTTGAATGAAAAAAGAAGATAATACTGTGACCAAATAACAGAAGCGAATGCATACACACTTCACATGATTGTCTTTATACACAAGTATATTAGCGCATAAAACCTTGAATATGTAGATTGTTTGAAACAACTGCATGATTGCCTAGGAGACCGGCTGCTTAAAGGAAGCGGGATGAAAAGTGCTACAGACAGGGCTTTCCTCGTCATATAACTCGCGGACTGATTAGTATTCTATTATTTATAAACTAAAGAACTATTTTTATGGATCGTGTTATCAAGGAGTTCTAAATGTTATCTTTTAGTCTTTGTTTATTTATTCATTCATTTATTTTGTTATTTATTTTTTCTTTTCTTTTTTTTTGGGGGGGGGGGGGGGCTACATCCACGCAGGCACTTAGGCCAATGTAAGTGTGTACTGTTGTGCGAGATCTATGTTTTGGGTTTTCAGCCACAGGCGGTTTGATAGAGGGAGGGGGTGGGGTTCTACTCGTTATGCTATACGGACTTATTATGAATTTCTATATCATTAAAATAACCATAAAGTTTTGTTTCATATTGTAAATTTTGAAATTACTATAGGCGAGTTTAAATTGAAAATTATCATATGATAACTGGACACAAATTTAATTCAAACAAAGAGTAAGGTATTTTGTGGAGGGGGGGGGGGGTAAGTACGCGGCTTTATTCATCCGGTAAGTTAGAAAATTACGATTTATTTGTTCGATGTATGAATAAAATTTATGGATGAAGATAGGTACATGTATTGTATATGACGATGATGAATTGTATTGTACATGTACATATATACATGTGTGCGATGTAGACAAAGTTTGGAAATTTCGTAAGAATAGTTCTGTATACATGCCGCCAACAGTTAAAAAGACTAAATTGAACCCCCTTTAAGATTTTATTCGAATTTCTGTCCAGCATGTTAGACGTTACAAGTGTGAACACTATTACAGAAAAATAAAACAGTAATTCAGTTTAGTGCAACAATTATATTATACAAAACAAAAATATTAAGACTGTGCAATCAAATCATTGACCTTTTGTCACACCCCCCCACCCCCCATACACACACATAAACACGGCACTGATGAATCGGTCTTTGAACGCTGTTCGAAATCGCAAAACAAAAGTGAACTATATTTTTATTATTGTTTGCATGTAATGATGATCATGTACGGTTATACACTATACATGCAATAGACATATATTATTGGGAATAGGTTTTAGAGAGAAGAAATACTTTAACACAATTATTTTGAATAATTGTTTAATTGTAACAGATAAATATAATTTTTTTCGTCGTTCACACTGGCTTTAGTATTAATGATCATTGCAACAAGTATTCCAGAAAATAGTACACTACTGCGGGTCAAAATCATTTGTGTATTTACGGTTTCTAAAGTAAATATTTTATTTGACTCCTCATTAACCATAAATGATAATCATCTTGAAGAAAAACACGTGTATAGCGAATTCACTAGACTTATCATTACGAATATTCGTTATACGAATATAACGAAGTAAATCCACTGGTCCTGATACTTTGCTATAACCGAGTTTTTCTGGTGTATTATTATGTAGGTATTATCGGCATGTATATTTTCATTTTAAAATCATCTGTATTTTTTAAAGGACGATGTCACGATGACGGTTAATAAACGGTAAATAAAGTCATCACGTGGAGTCGCAAAGCCTGAAACGAGACGCGAAGCGAAGCAAAGTTACTTGTATTACCACCACTCTCTGAAGCTAATAACGTGGTGCACAATAAATATTATTACTTGCGTGTTTAAAGTGTTTATTTGGAATAATTTGTGTTCAATAAATATAATGGTTTTGTTTGTTCTTTTGTGTGGAAAAAATAAATAAATATATTTTGTTAGAGGATCATGATGTAAAGAATCAGAATGCGTCACGTTCCATGGCAAAGATCATTACATCAAACTCCATGCTACGCATTACTTCTGATCTGATGAACTGCACCTGGTAACTCCAAGTAATCCGGCCCTTTTGAACAAGTTACCGAAAAATAAAAATTAAATAATTAGTTTGATTTTGGTCATTAAAAAAGTGTTTGGTATTAAAAAAGAAAATGCCTCTTTTATATACATGATTATATTACGGCGGCATTGAAGGGCCAGATGAAAAAAAAAAAATATTTGTTCGGATCGGCCAGATGAATTAGTACGGCGGCGTGGATGGCCAAATAAAAACATAAATAATCTTATTTGTTCGGACGAATAACGATTTGTTTGGAAGAATTAAGATTTGTTCGACGAATTAGGATTTGTTCGGACGAACAAATTATTTGCTAATATATATGAGAAGTTAAATTAGACATTGACAATGATGTAGATGAAGAGAAGGGGG
Source organism: Magallana ariakensis (assembly GCA_020458035.1). Taxonomy (NCBI): domain Eukaryota; kingdom Metazoa; phylum Mollusca; class Bivalvia; order Ostreida; family Ostreidae; genus Magallana; species Magallana ariakensis. Next base: position 20,844,454 of record CM035819.1, on the reverse strand, counting down.
GGGGGGGGTCTTTGATCAAGCAACTCCTTTTCTTCAAATAATAAATTGCTACTCGTAAATGTTATATTGAATGACATTTATACAATATCTGGCATATTTTGCTGCCATGCTCAATTCTCAAAATCTATCATAATTTTGCTATTTTTTTTTTATCCAAAGTAATATCATTATAACAGAGCTTAACGTGCAGAAACATTACAGATACATGTAGTAAATAAAGATATTTTGTCTATAAATATCAAAAATCGGTGGTTATACATTGTCACCGATTTTCCTTATGTTCTTATTTTAATACCTTAGTATTGGTATAATTATATAAAGATGCAAGACAACCTTGAACTGTTGCCATGGAGACCGGTTGTCATGGTAACAGAGGCACAAGATTGAAAATAGCCGTTTTAAAATTTTTTGGAGACAAATAGCATTAATGATTTGAATGATTAAACATGTTTTCAACTTTCATGTAATATCAGTTGAAGCTGCATTTTAGCAAAATAAATGGCCGTTGCAATGACGTTTTGAAGAATTAAATATTTCTGCATTATTTTTTTACTTTATACATATTTCCTTAGCAAGGTCAATTTAACGATGCTAAATGATGCTTGAATATATTTGATAAATAAGTAAACATGTTTCCTACAAATGACAACAAAGAATGGTTAGTAACATGTTTTAATTTTTATATGACGTGCATATTTTAATTACAGCTATTCATCTGTGAGTTTGGATCAATAATCACTTCTTTGGTATTTAAAAAATAGGAAAATATATTTTGAAAATAATGGAAACATTCTTTAGAAGTTGATTTGCCCATCAATATTTTTCTATAATTTGAAAAATGATCAATAGTTAATTCAAAATTTTATATTTCATAACTTTGATAAGCTGAAATTACTTTCTATATTGCTTTAAAGTTGATAAGATTTGCCATTTCTGTATCTTTGGTCTGCGGTACCATGGCAACGGTAGTCCTTAGCAAAACAAATTTATTTTATCTAGCTACTGAATACATCAATATGTATCATTGTATGCAATATAAAGATAATTAGTGACTATGCGTGCCGGAACTCCTATAAACAATTTTGATTTCTACATAGAATTGATCTTTAAACTAAAATTAGGATTATTGAGCAAATTGAAAAAAATGAAAAGATTTAATTCCATTCATTTTTACAATTTTGTATCATTAACAGTTGCGACTGCAACGCTTAATGATATAAAGTTTGTATCATTAGCGGTTGAGGGTGTCGATATTTGCTTGTTTCATTAAGCGTTAAGGCTGCTGTGCATTTGTGCCGCTTAATGATACAATTCTATCATTAAGCGGCGATTTATCATTAACAGTTGAACATGTCAACTGTTAATGCAAGAATTTATTGCATTAAGCGTTGCAATTGCGACGCTTAATGCTATTTATATCATTAAGCGGCGTTGTATCATTAACGGTTGTTACAAAGCTGAAATAAAGGGTAGTTGGTGTTACTTCACAATGAAAATCTGTGAGTTAATTATCTCTCTGTAACCGCAAACCTTATCTTAAATGGTTTCAAGTTTGATTTTCCAAATACATTACGCTGGTCAAAGAATTTACCGATACTTTAACCACTGAGCTATGGTTATAATATTCAGCCAAATCGATTGATACAAACAATTTAACAAAACAGTTAAATCGCCATCATGTGGCGTAGTGCCGTAGTGTCATAAAAAGTATAAGCCTTGATGTAGTGGGCTACCTTAATTAAATCTGCATAAAATGCCCCAGAGGTGTTTAAGCCGAAGTAAGCTGAAGGAGAGATTTAGGATTGAGATTTAGGATCAAAAATCACGAACTCCGAGGTATTTTGTTGGTCGTAATGAATATGATCTTCAATCGAACTGCTGCTGTAATGAGAAATCAAAAGGCAATGTTTAAAATTCAGCAAATGTATTTTTTTACTTATTTTTTATCAATTTTTTTCGTGATTAACATGTATACGTGTATCCTTTTTTTTAATCTGTTTTCTATCGCCTTTTGCAACTAGGAGTGAAGGTTATTTCAGTTGTGACTAGCATACGAGTACACTGCGTGTTATGAATATTGATATGTTGTTTCTCTTAACTATGCTTTGCTCAAAAGGACGGTTCATATCAATACGTAAAGTATGTTGAAACTTTAAGAATAATGGTAATGTCTGTAAAGATTTTCTTATAACTTATATTACAGTAATTACAGTAATAGAAAATCACATTCGAACTAACATAATTTTTTAATTTTTTTTAAAGGGATAAAACGATTCTGTTATAAGATAAGGGTTATTCAAAGGGCTTCAGATGAAATTTTGTAAAGGGCGATAGTTGAAGTTCGATGATATAAATCCAAATGAATTTTGGAAGTTTTTTTATTTAACAAAGTTTATCTGTATGTGAGGGGATATTTTATGAATCGATTACTCGAAATTTTGAATTTGTAGTTCACGTATTTGTTTTTTCGAAAAGAACGATTGGTTTGCAGTCTTTCTACGCTTGCGTCAATAGGTTTCCTGTTTGTACAAGTCTCAGATAATTATACGATGAAAAAGGTTAAAAATATCTGCGATTGTGGTAGACTGATTAAGGTAATACGTGCGTGATCTACATATTTATTTATCGTTTTAAGTACATGTATGTTAAGAATCCTCGACACCCCGTGACTTCTACTTTTTATGACAGTACGTCACAACATGGCGATTTCAACGCATTTTGAAACAGTTTATATCGCCAGAATTTGGTGACTATCACTTTGGCGCAATGAGTTGAGCTTCTGACTACCAAATTGCCACGACCATCCAGCCCTCTTAAGCAATGAACCATATCCTATAGTGAGACAAGAAGCAGTGTAACAGGCATTTATACAAATATAGTATCGTTGTCATTGAATTCTTATGAAATAATCTTCATACACATTAACAAAAAATGAAAATAAATGGAGTAACGAAATCGACACAGGATAAGTAAATGACTTAACTTTTTTACTAATATTTTAAATAAAGAGCAGACTTGAATTTGTCAAACTGGGGTCCAAAAAGATTCCGAAGTTCAACGTTCATATGAACTTAAAAGTGCTGTGCAATCTCTATGGTCAAGAAGGCATGATCAGGTGAACAAACACGTTAATAATTCTTTCAAAATCTCTTAAATAAATACAATTATACATATATAATCTTTTTTAGTTTTGGATACTATTGATAAATATATGTGAAATGCAATTTTTCCACCAATTGAAGGATATACGGTTCACTAAATGAATATGTAGTGAATTTTTTTTCAAACAAAGGCCAATGATTTAAAATTCAAGTAAATCGGATATAAGGAAATCAGTTCCATCATTCCACCCCTCAACTGAACTCCAAAAGAGCAAAGCTGTAGCCACAATTAGATAAAAGTTGAACGTTTTATATTTCAAAAATCAGCTTAAAGCTTTTGCAATGAGCGTCTTGTTTTCAGTTTTTTTTAATCCTCAAAAGATTCTCTTCAATCTTAATGATATATACTTTATAATTCCTTAACGATCTCCGATCCTCAGCAAAGTTCGATAACTCTAAATTATCCGAATTTCTTTCATTCGTACCATTAATCTGGGCTGGGTTTCACAAAACTATCATAAGATCTATCATAAGACATACAGTGTATCTTAAGATTGTCATAAGATCTGACTTATGACAATCATAAGATTTATCACTTCTGTTTCACAAAACTATCATAAAAGTTAGAAATCTTATGATCAATCTTAAGACAGACTTTATGATTGCATATAGAAAGTTGTTATTGCGAATAATAATATACTTGGACAGAACCTGTTTTCTTTTTGTTTATATTTTGATATTTAGAATATAGCACTTATATATTTACTTAATAAAGGTATGAGTGGATCCAGAATTTTTTCAGGAGGATCCGAGGGAAAAATTTGCTTTTTTGGTAAGGGGGGGGGGGGGTCCGTGGTCTATTTTTGTTAATGATGCCATGAAAATTAAACAAGTTTGAATTTTCCAGGGGGGTGGGGTCCGGACACCTCTCCCCTCCGCCACCGCACATAATGGTTGAACAAGTTTTATTGAAACAATATTTAATTTTTTGCCAAATGAATATCTTTTACGAGGGCGGGGTTTTATGATGACTAGAAAAAATGAGATGTTATATTTACAATTAAATCTAGTAATATAATTTATTTTATAATAATATTTATTAAGTTATTGCTATCATATTTTAGAAATAGAAGCTTTTAAAGCAATTATCATGATCAGTGCACCTAAAACTCATCTTTAGGACACCAAAACTTCTTTCAATAAAATTTCTCGTCCTAGCATGGGCCTCGTTATACGCTAGTTTATGAGAGTTGCTTAGATTCAGTACAGGTGTTTAACAAATAATTTTTTAAGAGGGTATGCACTGTCTTCAAGTAACCAGCTTCTGTTTATATCACCATTTTTAAAAAAAAAACACGCAGTGTTTTAATTATTCGATACAAAAGCATCATGAGATGAACCAGGCCACCTAGCACCCAAGTTGATAAATTTTAAACTGGCATCACAAACTGCCATAATGTTTATTAAATGAAAAAAAAAATCTTTTAAAGAAGATATGATAATCAGAATTATTCGGAGCTTTAATTAGAATATGAGTCAGTCTATCGCACTGTCCATTACAAAAATTAGATTATTGGAAATCAAAATTTGTACATGACAATAAACAAAATGTTTATTCCCTATAATCTATTTATTTTTGCAAAGAACAGCATCAATGACATTCAGGAAATTAGCAATGCGAGAAAATCCCAGGATGGTGTCATTTATAACTCTATCATCACGTGGGAATTTAATATAATTTGCACTTAAAACTACTTATGCTTATGGTACAGCATTTACTTTTCTTGATACACTAGCTTTGCTTATACCGTGAAGATCACCGGTAACGGTTTGAAAATTTCCATTAGCATAAAACCTGAGCGCCCCCTTGATTTGCAGTGATGGGAGAGGAAATGAGACCTTCTCGTAGGTTGTTCCAAACGTACACTGACCTTAGCACATAAATCCAAAATCAAATGACGTTAAAACTTATCCATGATATATTCATCATTCATATAGCCGAAGGGGTTGTTTCTATCTCTAAATACCCGTTCTCTCCTTAAGAGCCTTCTGTGTTGAACCAAATAATAGGCTGCCGCCATGTTAAGTTTGGACTTAAGACATGTATTTGGTTGTCATAAGATTATGACAGATCTTAAGCTCATCATAAGATATGACAGTTTTGTGAAACCGCTATGATGAAATCTTATGACAGAGTTTGGTCTTAAGATAGATCTTAATCATAAGATAGTTTTGTGAAACGGGCCCCTGAATTTTATACAGACAATTTTAATTTAGTATTCTACTGCTAGTATAACCATCTTTCACACAACTACATGCTTGGCGTAGTGGATCCACGGAACTCTACCTTTTATATACATCTTGGTATAGAGTTTGAGCCATCGATGTACCGGATTTTTTTTTAAAAACCCAACTTGTTTCTTTATTCCATTATATCCATCGTAGGTAAATTTGCAACAACTTTGTAAAATGCATGGATACCCTCTAAAAATTTCATTTTATATAATTTCATTTATAAAAGTTGAAAGGAAAATATCATTCTTATGATGAAAAAAATACTTGGGCTAAGGTTATAGAACCTTAATTACTAAAGGATGATATATACAATAATTGGTTGCAATTGGTTCAATCGTTCTGAACAGATTTGATCAGAAAAGCTACAAAGCGCTAGTGTACGAAACTTGTACTATAAAAATTTAACGTTTTTATCTACTGTAGAGTGAAGACCTATTTTTATTATTTTTTTTTTTTTTTTGTTGTTCAATAGTTTTTAAATTTTTCTTATTCTAACATTATTTGCGATATCCAAATAGCTTTTCTTTTTTTTTTTTTTTATCAAAGAAGGCTTTTAGAGATGACATAACATCGTTCAAAATATGTTGTTGGTTTTTATTTTAATTATAAAAATCAATGAACACCTAATCGGACTTGGTTATCACGTCAAATGATGCAGTTCATGAACAAAACAATTTTAATATGTACAACAGCTTGATATACTTGGAAATTTTCTTTAAGACACATCCCTGGCCATCACGAGTCTACCCGCCGTTTATAATCTCCAAGAAGACAGCACGCTGGAGACACTCCTGAACATAGTCTCCGGTACAATTGTGTTATAAGTTCGATGTACCTAATAGTAAGCAAAGCGGGGGGGGGGGGGGTCTTTATTCTTGTCTGACTTTTAAATATAATTTTTTGAAACAAAAAGTTGCGCACGGTGTTGGATTTATTAAACTAATTTAGAAACATATTCTGTAAATATTTTCATACCATACACTGCATACATATAATAGCATTGAAAAGAAAATGGCCAAGGTATTCATATTCTTTTTACTTAGAAAATAAATATTCGTTTAAGGGTCACTAATAAAAAAATTATTATATCTTTTGTATCTTTGTTTCCAGGAGAGGTTACTGTTGCAAATAAACGTAAAGAGGTATAGCGCACTAATATACGAGTTGGCATCAAATAAAGCACTTTTGCAAACATCAGACATTTTCAATATTATACAATATTTAGTTTAAATATATTCAAAGAAACGCAAATTACACAATCATAATACTCTGAGAGTCTTGATTATCTTACACGACATCATTAAAATATTCAGGTTTTGTTTATGATATAAAGGAAAGTAGTTAGTATACGATTAAAAATTGGATATTTGACTATTTTAACCACTCTAAACCAAAGACATCAGATTAAAATTATGTTCTACAGGTATTGTAGTACACGTTTACATTGAATTAGTTTTGTTTTAACGTGGTCTTCGTACTGAAATTGGACAAATATTTCAAATATTTCAAATTTCAATTAGCGTCTTTTCTAATACAATCATGTATATAGCCATTCATATTGAAAATGCATCTTCCGAAAACGTTAGATGCGTGGCTTAGTGGTAACGCGGAAGTCTTTTTGATTTTGTGGTCGCTGGATCGAATCCACCAATTAGTAACTATTTTTTTTTCACTTATTAAAATACAGTATTTTCTGAACAGTGTGTGATCTTTTCTACATATTATGATTAGGTTGATCATCAGTTGTTGAGCTTATGAGAACGGGGCATTCAAATATCATAGTATTTTTATATCACAAGACATAGTGTACATTTGAAAATTATAAAAAAAAAAAAAATTCGCGTTTTTTGTAGCGGAGAGTTTGTGAACCTTGAGAAATTAGACAAAGTGATAAAAGATAATGAAAAACTCCACATATGATCAACATTCTTTTATTTACTAAACTTTTATACATGGTGATCAGAAACCCGTGTCTTTGCTTGTAATTATCACATTAGACCTCCTCCTGGAGGAAACCTGTGACAACGAATTATATCTTACTCTACACGATATCAGATTCATGAATATTTTAGTAAAGTTCTGCCCGCTTATACAGTACAGAAAAAAATTAATGGAATGGTTGACATACATCAACAGCTCGCAGATAGTTCGCGCAAGAAGAAGTGCCGCTGATTTTGTGGGTGATGCGTTCTCTTGGAATAGAACTTCCGTCACCATCAGGATAACCATTGGAGTGGAAGATATGCAGAAAGTTATCGATACAGTCAGTAACATTATATTCAGTTTGATGTCACGCCTATGTCTTTTTTTCAAACCCGCAGACGTTTTACGTTTAAGATGCTGAAGATTCCGCCTCTTTTTGGTGGCAGAGATGACTTTAGAAATGATAACTGTGTTGAGCGCTGAAATAATGAACAAAGGGAGAAAACTATATATGGTAGCATCCACCCATGTCCACACTTTTCTAATAAACGTTTTATAACCACCCAAAGCGTCGCAAAGTCGCGAGCTGCCAACATTAACTATTCCCGTTGTAACTAGAAAATGTGCGTTGAAACACAGGCTAAATACCAAAAGAAAGATAATGATTCCAATTGCCCTGTTTCTGTTGCAAATTCTGTGTGCAGCAAGAGGAAAGCAGACGACTATAAACCTCTCAGCAGTAATGGCAACAATCAACCACACAGAGAATATGCTGGAAGTAAATGCAATCACATTCCAAATCTTACATATGATATCGACGCTTCTGAAGAAATCTACACCGCTTACTTCCTGCACCCATATAGAGAGCAGTCCAGATATCAGAACCATGACATCAGCCAAGGCTAGTACCGACAAATAGGCATTGATGGACATTTTTTTCTCTTTGTCGTGCCTGAGGATCATAAAGGACAGTGCATTTCCAATCAAACCTATGATTAAGAGAATTGGTGAAATATACAATTTAAGGTTTTGCTGCAGTTTGTGAATCCGGATTAAATCAGCGGTGTCCTCGTTGTTGAAAACTTGATCTTCTTGTGATGATAGTATTGCCTGCAACTTAACGTGTACTTCCTCCAGAACATCTAACGAAATATTCGGGGACATCATATAGTCTTGCAGGCGTTCAAAAATCACAGAGGTATTTTGGTGGTCGTAAAGAATATAATCTTCCATCGAACTGCTGCTGTAATGAGAGATCAATCTCGCCTTAAACTAATTTTATGGATACTAGTATGCATTAATTCGAAAAATACAGTTAATGTTCATACAAAGTCAAATATGTATATCTACCTATTCTGAACCATTGTTGTCTGTCTTTGATAGACAATTAATATACGTGTGTCCTTTTTATATGCAATTCTAACGCCAGACGTCAAAATTCTACTGGGAATTAATAACATTTGCGCCAATCAGGCGTCTTTTTGTACTTGTCAATTGTTGATTGGAGGAAGGAGATATTCTTTACTTGGGTAGTTACAGGTTTATCTGGTTTGACATCAAAAATTTTCCAGGAAAGAACTAATATGAAAATCTATACGTTATATATTTTCACACCGGTGATCGTGTCAGTTTGTTTGACAAATATTACCTTTGAAAGTTTTAAGGTGTTGTGTATTGAAAAATGTCAACAAAACATAATTATATTAAACGTGCTTTAAGAAAAGGAGAATGCTAATAGTGAAAATTGACCGCTTACTCTAAATTAAATAATATGTTTGTAATCATGAAACATTTTACGAACATGGAAAACATTTACAGAGAGAATAAGTTGGTCTTATTTTGACAATTTATAATTAGGAGTTTGTTTCAAAAGAAGTCGCAATAATCAAAAAGCGTTGAAATATGAGTTTTATAGCCTTACATAATATGACTGTTGAGTTGGATATGTAGCGCATTAGATAAAATGGAAATCGATACTGTTATCTTTAAACTATAAATTGCTGAAATGGATCGTTCATATTAATTTGATATTTAAATTTTGTATAAAGATTTCTTTCTTTCAAAACCTGCAATATTGTAAAAAATCATATTTGATCTTTCCCGATTTTCTATTTTTCGTTCATACTTTAAAAATGGTGGTTATTAAAGGGGCATTCAGAGTAAAATTTTGAAGTGCGATATTTAGTCAAATCAAGGAGTTACATAAATGACGAGGATCTGTATCCATATGACTTTACATAGCTTTTGTGATTTTATAATAATACTAATATATGTAATAATAATAATAATAATAATAAGTTGGCCTTTTTAATATAATATGTATTTGTTCAGAAATTTAACAGGGGGTGAGAGGTCCCCACCTATTTTCCCTTACCCCATTTGATATTTTTTTAACCGAACATAATTGAGTGGGTGATTTATACTTGTCTCATATCACTTCACAATGCACAAAGTCGAAAATGTCTTGCGAGGTTAGTGTCTCCAATTGAACATCGCTGGGGTGGGTGCCAGACTGATGCGTTGGTTTGCTAATACGTGCACAATATCTAGAAAATTTATTTGTAAAAGAGTTTGAAAACTTAAGATTAGTTACATGCTGACATGTACACAGTGAATCACTCCTGGTCAAATACATTATGTGTATGCAATATTCCCATTATTGACCACGTGCGGTGTACAATACATGTAAGTTAGAAAACCATACAAATCGTGAAAAAAAAATTAATTCGCTTTCAATATCACTGCCTTGTATAAAAACAACAATTACTTAGTGAGCATTTTCAAACAGGGAAATTTATTTATCCTTTTGTGATTGTAAAATATGTATTTGGAAAATCTATCACTTCAAACCTTTGTATACCTGAAATCAGAGTACATCGCAGAATTTGCATACAAAAATACAGAGCAAAATGTGCTTGTACGGTACATGTATGTTTGGCGCTTGACTATGGTACACGTATGCTTGTAATATAAATGTAATCAAATGCTAAGTTAAAGAGGTTGTCTTGGGTTTTATTGCATTAAAACTATAACAGAAAAACATTTTATTTCATAACAATGTGTAATATACACCAACTCTAGTATATTTGCGAAGTTTCATGAAAATCTACCAACTGGGTTTTTTTTTTAAGGAACAATCTCAAAAAAGAGGTAACTTTACTATATAAAGTCGACGGCTTACTTGTTTTAATGTCGGTTTTCTAAAGTCAACTGGAGGATTGTTGTTTTCTTAGTTCAATTGTCGGCTTCCTATAATCTCCTGGAGGGCAGTTGTTTTCTGATTTAAAATGTCGGCCTCCTGTAATCTACTGGAGGGCAGTTGTTTTCTTAGTTCAAATGTCGGCCTCCTGTAATCTACTGGAGGGCAGTTGTTTTCTTAGTTCAAATGTCGGCCACCTGTAATCTACTGGAGGGCAGTTGTTTTCTTAGTTCAAATGTCGGCCTCCTGTAATCTACTGGAGGGCAGTTGTTTTCTGAGTTCAAATGTCGGCCACCTTAAATCTACTGGAGGGCAGTTGTTTTCCGAGTTCAAATGTCGTCCACCTTTAATCTACTGGAGGGCAGTTGTTTTCTTAGTTCAAATGTCATCGTCACGTCTGTCAAGTCCTTTTTGTCTGCTAAGTAAATATTTATTAAAGGTGACTTTTAGAGTTAAAATTTCTGATGACAATAACATCTTCCAATAGATATTATTCTTCATAATATAAATCCATACGACTTTTAAATTCTTTAACATCGGATCTTACTACTTGAGCGCGTCAAATGGTTCAGTTTATGAACAAAACAATTTAATTCTGCATAACAGCTTGATATACTTGAGTATTTTCCTTTATAATAGCACAGCACCTGGCCATTACGAGTCTACCCACTGTTTATGATCTCCTAGAAGACACCACGGCGAATACCCTTCTACACACGGTAGTGTATTCCAGGGCCACCGCGGGGGACACAGCGACCTGTAGCATGAACACCGTGCCGAACTTCTTAAGGAAAATCTGGCATAATTAATTTACATGTACTTGATAAATAACCGACACATTTAGATAAAAAGTTTAATGTTAGTAGTTACTTGTACTGAAGTTTCAGTAAAATTTTGGTCAGAAAAATTAAAACATTTCCGATCGACCATATCTTAGAATAATTATAACCGGCGGAAATATTTTATGTATTTAAGTCAACTATTGGGATATCCGAAGTGAGTTTTATATATGTAACGTTATTTTCTCTATATTGGCCTTGCCCGATAATTATAATAAAACGAAGTGAAATATCAGTGAAATTCCCAATATTCAAGGATAGAAAATGATTTCCATACAAATAAATGCAGTTCGATAGTCTAAACATTCTGTTTCGCTTTAAAAATATATATCTTTTAGCGGCATCTTAAGAGATATAATTATGCACATGTGATATAATGAATTAACTAAGACAATAGAAAGCTCATGTCTTTTTGCCATTAACAATATCTATTTATTACAATGACATAGTTGTATTTAGAGAAGAAAAAATCTAATTAAAGTGTGTATTTCCTTTTTGGAACTATAACAAAGCAAATAAAATTATTGACCTTTGGTCACTTTGACAAAATATTTTCTACATAGACAAGAGAGGGATCTTATTCAATTTTTTGTGAAAACTCGTCTGAAACTATACTTTACCATGTTCAAATTTTATAATGTGATGTTTTGTAAAAGTCACAATAATAAAAGCAATATGAGTTGCAATTTTCATGTTGAAATTTTTTTTCACGAAAATGACAAAAAATATCATGGTTTTTAAATTTCTGTTAGCCATATTTTTGTGAAAAAGGCCGTTAAGAAGCCTTAATTGGGGCAAAATTGAATTATTGTCGTCCTGTACAAAAATTGATCTGCTATATATTCTTTAGAAGAGAAATCTTTCCTCTGACAAAAATTAATGATTTTTTTCAAATCTTATTGATCATAAAGTGTAAGTTACATGCAGACTTATCATACTAGCAGGTTTTTGCAGCAAACTAAAATTCTAAAAAAAAAAAAAAAAAATACAGGTCATATTGCTTTAAACATTTTTAATACTTGTCCTAATAGTTATTTTATTCAGTCTATTTAATTTTATTTGTAATTGTCTTAATGGGAGACAGGCAACTGGTCACATGATGTTTGTTTATCATGTATTAGTAATTAAAAAAAAGGTTATATGTAAAGCACCATTGCAGATGTTGAATTACAAAGCCTATCTCTATGTAGATATGAGCCCCCCCCCCCAAAAAAAACCACTTAACAAAAACATATATAACGGTTTTAAGTATGCCGACAGATTTAATTCTGATCTATTTGTTTCGAGACAAAATATCCTAACTTAGAAACCCATATTGGAATAGTTTAGCATGAATCCTCAAAAATCAGTTGATCTGGAAAATGAAACATTGTTATGACTGACTGAACGGCTGGGGGAAGGGGGGGGAGCAATTATCACTCCACCGAATTCCATCTGAGTTTATTTTCATCTTGCTGCAATATAATATTGAACAATGACATAGATTCTTAAAGGAAGAATGACATAGGTTCTTATAGACGCAATGAAGGAAAATCGAAAAACATTTTTCTTACTTTCAGAATCAATCGCTAACATATGTTACAAGTCCTGTGCCTTCAAGAGCTGATAAATGTGCTCGACAGCAATATTTTAGAGAGGTCATTCAAAACCAATATTAAAAATGTATGTATACTGTAAGATATTTTTTATTTTTTATAACAGTTTAAAAATAAATACATACGCAGATCTATAAAGACGCATACATGTACATGTATATACCTGATGAAGAACACCTATACAAACATGTAAATAGCTCTAAATCAACCGCAAATTCCCTAACTGGTAAATCCGTCTGTCAGATATATTTTAAAACAAGAGCAACGATTTACGTAATGCACTGTAATTACACTGTTTTCCACTTTTAACGATGACTAGTAGTTATCATAAGATGATATGCAATTATTGTTAACGTCGAGTGTCTTGTACGAATGTAACAGACAGATATTTCCTCTACTTGAGATATTTGCAATGAGATAGCTACAACCGCCCCAACCCCCAACCCCACCCCCACTCACAACCCCCCACCATGGATTAGGAGTAAATGTTTCCTTTTTTTTCGTTTTTTTAAGGGGGGGGGGGGGTAAGGGTATTTTTTGTACGTTTTGCTTTTGGGTTTTTTTTGTAAGGGAGGGGGTGATAGGTTTATCCCCTCCTATGCTTCCAAAACCGATGATACTTGAGAGAGAGAGAGAGAGAGAGAGAGAGAGAGAGAGAGAGAGAGAGAGAGAGAAAGAGAGAGAGAGAGAAACCTCGCTGGAACTTAAAGAAGCCCTGGTTAGGAGACTGGGTGCTAAACAAATTACCTAAGATATCTTCCTTAAAATTTAAAATATGATTTTTCGCGATAAATTATATCGTTTAGTGAAGGAAATGTCATGTTGTGAATTTTGTATTTGCACCCACCCAGTAAATTCAAAATTCACGACATGACAGAAATATCCAAATAACTATATGATATTGTATAATTAACCTTATCTTTATACATAGCTCTTCGTTTTGAATAGCGTTTCAAAGAAATAAATATAAATAATCTTTCAGTTGTCACGACCCCTTAAACTCAAATCATTCTTAAAATCACGTGGTTCTGTTTACATGTACTATGTTTTTACTTTATATATTGCCAAGATAAACACTATTAATAATTACTAGTATACGTTTTAAAAAAAAATTACGTGATGAACGAGGCACTTACATTTCAGTTTTATCTTACAGTAAAATATGATAAAGTGTAATATAAGCCATTCATTCCTTTTTATTGAGGTTTATTGTGGTTATTGTGACATACAATATATATACATGTACATGTAAAATGCTAAAAGCCGCCACTAAATATGGATTTCTACATCATAATATCATCTAACCTGCAAAATAAATTGGTCTTAAATACAGTCTTTGAAATATATTCTTTATGGCATATACATGTAAACATATAAAATACTAAAACAAAAGCCGTATACATTGATTCCACCGCAATAATAAAACAGTGTAATGCTAGTAGTCCGCTAGCATGAGAAAATTCAGAAAAATAATTCCAAAGCCTATTTTTAATAACTGTAATTTTAGGTTTGAATTATTTCGGGGATGGGAGGAGGAAGGGCACCTTTCACACCCCCTATTCCGGATTCGCGTATATGGATCAGCATTTACACATTTTTGGGAATTTACTTCGTTTCAGTGGGTTTGGCGATGCAACAATTGAGTTGTGTACTCGTGTTTTTTGTATCGCCTCCAGTTGTCAGGTAAAATTTATCGCCACACAACCCTGCATCAATATTCATCGTGGGCGTTGAACTGTCGGCAGTGAACGTCGCCTTCTGACATTTACTTTGACAATCGTCTGCCTTGCTGTAGCAGTCGCCAAATTTAGCGCTGCGAGTTTCGCAATGACTGGCGCCGTCACGGCGGAAATCTTCTACGAATGAGTAAACTCCATTTAGCAATTTTCTGTTGGCAATAGTCTTCATTGTTGCCATATGAAACCAATCTGTAGAGTTCATCTTGACATAACAAGAGTAGGCGGTCCAAGTTCCATCCACGTCTTGGGCTTCCATTTTAAATTGCACAGGTTCGTTCAATCTCCACTCTAAAGGCATCATGGTTTTTCCCCCCGTTCCTTCATTTCCAAATCGTGACACTTCAACTCCCTCGCCGCTGTACATTACCTGTACCTGTTTGTCCTCTGAGGGATCCGTATTTGAAGAGCTGTCCCACACAGAGAAAATTGCCATCTTCTTTCCATCATACAGCTCTTGGATGCCGCTGTATCCCCCAGTGAATCCGATGACGCAAAAATAGGTTCCTTTCTGTGATTTAGATACACATACTTCATTACAGACGCATTTTGCGTCCTTTGGCAAATCAAACCACAGGTGGACGGAACGCGCTGCGGGATGTGCCATTCTCACTGTATCTAAAAAAATAATTATTAAACATGAGTTTTAATACTTATAATACTGTGCATGGGCAAACTTGTCGTCTCTTCCTTTTTTGTGATATTATCACCACGTAAAATGTATATTTTACATGTTTCAAACATTTTCTATAGTTTTAGCTTATTGGTAGGCGGTTATAATTTCATGAATAACTCTTGCTCTATTCCATGAAAATCTTTATATTAGTGCTTTGTAACAACCGTTAATGATACAACGCCACTTAGAACCATTTTAACAAGACCTTCGACTTTCAGTATTACGTAGCTATCTATTACTTGCGTCAAAACAAGTTAAAAATGACGCGGTTTCAAGCGAAATATGCCCCAATTGCGTAGTCTTAAACACTGTACCGGATAATTATGCCAGTGCCAAGGTGGCATTTTGGCACCCGCTTAAAGAGGTTCGATCCTCTGATTTTGGGTAGCCATTTTGGGTCACCTCTAGTCTGGAAATGCTGTGTCATATATTAATTCTACTTGTAAATTCCTATTCTACAATGCCAAATAAACTATTTTGAATAAAAAAGTTAAGGGAAAATTACATATTTACAGAGTTAAGTAAGGGACTATATTTTGTGGCGGAAGGTTTTTTAGAAGAAAATGAACATTTTTCATAACTCAGTTGTTTTAGAGTACTGTAATTTTAGCTTCCTTATTTTCAGTGCAAACCAAGTTTCCAGCTAGTTTATGCCTTGGATTATCTTCGTGTTGTTTCAAAAAACACATTTCAATATTTCTATCGACATATATTGGCAAATTTAACTAATATTTCATAAATGTCAAGAAAAAATGAACTCCAATTTTTGCCTAAAATTAGCTTATTTCATGCTATATTTCAAAATTTACATCATAGACCCATACTTTTGGTTTTATTTTCTGAATTTGTAAGATATTTTTGACAAGTCTATTAAAATTTGAGAAAAAGTTTGAGACTTTTAAATAATTTTATTGCATGTTGAATCTTTAATGGATACAAACAGCGTTTTATCAGTGCAAAAAGGTCAAAATATCAATTAGGTGAAGAAATTGCAAACTTTTTCTTTATGATTATTTCAATTTTATTAATTTTAAATAATATAAATTTGTATTTGATGCCATGGTTTATTCCGATGAAAAATTATTGAGGAAAAGGCGATTTATGTGCAATTTGCACTTTCAGTGCATAAAGGTCATATTAAATACACTGTAGCACCGAAAGGAGCATATAGACCCCAAAATTTTGTTTTGAATTTTGGTTTAGCTATGTATGTAGATTTTTTAAAAATACTTCAGAAAAAAACTTAGAGACTTATGATCGCAGGATCCAACCTCCTTAAGATGCACTTTTGGAAAAATTCATATATACCAAATGATAGACCATTGTCTAGAGGGTATATAACCACTTTTGTTTTTAGTGTGTTTCACCTGACAGATGAGATATTTACCTTTAAAAACTAATATCCCATAGGAAAATGATATTCCCATAGGAGAAACGATTCTCCTACAGGAATTATTGACAATCCTATAGGATTTTCTAAAAATCCTATAGGAATTATATTTCTTATAGGAGAAAGCTATTTCCTGTAGAAAATTGACTCAGACAGGTAGTTTTCCTATAGGAAATTAAAATTTCCTATCGGATTTTATCAAATCCTATCGGAATTGAAATTCCTAAAGGAAGTTCTTGTATTCTGATAGGAATTTTCCAATTTCATATAGGAATACTGTTTTTCCTATGGGAAAATTCTTTTCCTGTAGGAATTTAGTTTTAAAAGGTTAATAGGTGAGATACAATAATAACAAAAGTGGTTGTAAACTCTTTAAGCAATGGTCTATCATATGTCATATTTGAATTTTTCGATATATGCAGCTTAGACGGGTGCAAAAATGCCACCTTGGCACTGGCATAATTATCCGGCACAGTGTTCTTGGCTCAAAAGCCAGACAAATCTTGTTGATTTCAAAGAGCCATGGCTGAGTGGCTAGCAATGAAATACACATGCCTACGTCATATTGCTGTTTGACACAACTACCCAAAGTCCAAGCTCTTGTTAAAATGGTTCTAATGAAAAAATGGCATTAATTTTTGAAAAAATATATATATTTTATACAAAATTGCACATTTTTTCGTCTATTTGACATACATACTTCTTATCAATTTAACTTTCTATCATAATCAAGTAATTTTCTGCCTGTTTGAGAAACTATTTCAAGGTGTAGCGAGGCACCTTCAATCTGTATTTATATTTCCTAAAAATTAGTCTCCCATACGCAATGCTTTTAATTTAACTTAATATGGAGGATCATATGTGTGCTGTTTTTCTTACTTGTGTATAAAGACAATCAAATGTAATTATATGCATTTCAGGCCTCACTGTCGTTAACATGTAACGCAGTAACACCGCAACACAGGCACCTGACGTTATATATATTTTTCTCATAATAAAAATAAATACCCTATATCTAATAATACAGAAGGTACCCATCGCCGCCATCTTGGATTTATTTCAGTAGATGCAGATCGAGGGGTGATTTTTATTAATGACAGGTGTAATGCACCGTTTTGGTTGAATTGGTTGTAAGCTTTAGATGTTGAATGACCGATCGGAAGACGGAGATGATCGCAAAGTAATTTTACCGACGAGTTTCAAGCAAAACTTCCAGCTGATGTGACAGTTTGAAATAAATCAAAGATGGCGGCGATGGGTACCTTGTGTATTATTTGATATAGGGTATTTATTTTTATTATGAGAAAAATATATAACGTCAGGTGCCTGTGCACCGCAATCATCTTTTTTAACTTTAGGTAACTCACTGGGATGTTTATGAGGTCATGGCATTCTCTACTATGTCCTCAACGGGTACATTTTATTTTGAACCGATGATAACGGAATATGTAATAATTATATTAATAGGTGATTTGTTCCGGCTACCTCAATTGCACGAAGTAATTACATATTAGAGATATGCAAATATTTGTATTTTTCATTCATAGTATAATATTTACATAGTACCGAGTATGATTCTCTCTACTTCTTAAAGAAACTTATAGTTAATTCATAGCTCTATAGAAACAGCCAGACTGAAATCTATACGCCCCGTCTATCGATTGGTCGAAATCTACAGCGGCCTAAGAAAAATTACGCAAATTCACCTCATAACACATTAATGTCAACGTCGAATAACGTCAATTTCAGCACACTCGAAAGTCACTGTTATTTGAAATTGAATTAAAACAAAATTAATAACGCGTTTGACCATCCATTTGCATTCACGCATGCTCGACAGCGACGCCTCATTGATGCCACTAAAGTGTTCAGAAATGCTTGAGGGATGTTGTTCCAGATGTTGGTTAAAGCCTGGCCTAAATCAGCCAATGTCACTGGCTGATTTGGTAAACGGCGTAAACGTCTTTCCATTTCATCCCAGACGTGCTCGATCGGCGACAAATCGGGGGAAACAGCTCGCCAAGGCAAGACATCGACATTCTGTTGAACAAACAAGTTGTCTTGCTGCAGAGTGATGTGATTTTGATGTCTCTGTATGAAGGGTATCACACATGACGCTGAATAATTTCATCTCGATAGCGTACACCGGTGAGATTTCCATTGACAATTTGTAGAGTGGTCCTTCCACGTGCTGATATTCCACACCATAACGCTACCTCCACCAAATTGTCGACGTTGCACAACACAAGCATCCTGGTAACGCTCCCCAACGCGACGATACACCCTACAACGCCGTCACTGCTATCCAAATGAAATCTGGATTCATCAGTGAACAGAATATTGGCCCAGTCCTGTATTCTGAATCGCAGATGTCGTGTGCACCACGCTAGTCAGGTGATACGATGACGTTGAAGCAGTACTGGGCGCACCGCTGGACCGGACGTCTTTGTCTGATGTTTTGCTCGCACAGACGATTACGCACAGTTCTTGGACTAATTGGTCGAAGCCTTGGAATGCTACGGGCAGTCAAACTTGCTGTCTGGAAACGATTTCTCAGATGCACAAGTCTAATGTGGTTGTCCTGTTGACGTGACGTCACACGAGGTCGCACAGAGAGCGGTCGATCCTGGGTGTTGCCAGATTGTTGAAAACGTCTCCATAATGACTGGATGGTGTTCCGATGAACTCCAAAGTGTCTTGCTACAGTATTTTGTGCCATTCCAGCTTGCAGCATCCCAACAGCACGATTACGTTGCAATGGTTTTCGTTGAGTCGTGGCATGACATAGGGGTAAATTTTGTTGAAACTAAAGTGATTTCCTTAACAAAAGAAGTTTAAACAAATCATTTACCGTTCTTATTCCAAACAGTATTGGCCCGTAAAACTCGTGCGTACAAATTCTTCAATAAACAACAGGTGCTCACTAACCATGAAAAAGTCCGTGCACCCGGACGGTTACCATCCGATATTGTCAAAAACAATACCATTATCGATTGTTTTAATTTTATAAATACAAACAATAGATATAGAAAAATTATACTAAATTTTATAATGCACAGTTTCTTTTTTCCGCTAGTATATTTATGAATATACTGCAGATGATTTCTACATGCAGATGGCACTGTGACTTTTCTATATATAACAATCTGTATTAACTTTGTAATGCCATCTATAGTCTGTCCCAAGTTATTGCTTCCATCACTTTTTGATGATTTTTTCAAAAAATACATATACCTGTGAAAGAAATGCTGTTGAAACCGATAAAAGGGAAAATATCCAAAATATCTTCATTGACAAATTATCATTTTTCACTCATAAAAGTTCACAGGAACGAAAACAAATTTCTTACGGAGATTTATAATGGGAAATGTTTACATCTTTTCTCCATTCGGAAGTACTCGGGACACCTCGCACAATTTTTCAACGTTATCATCCGGGCTTGATTATGGCTGATGCAATGCAAAATTCCCGTAGACTTCCTATTTTGGGATGTGTATTGAAACCTGAAGCGGTAGAGGGGGCGTTTCAAAACAGATAATCTGGACATTTTTCATATTAGTGGATGAACGTAGTTTAAGCACAAAGGTATTTATGATTATCGAAATATCAAGCAAAAAGAGGTGGAAGCAAAAACTCGGGACAGAGTATACAAAACAAACTGAAATACAGAAAGGAGATAATACTGAATAAAGAGATGTATGAATACTTTAGTCATTTATTTTCTGAGCAATGACAATGACAATACACAGTAATGTGATCGATATAACCTAAAACGTAGCAAGGGAAACCTGTCAATGTGTCAGAAAACCGGACTTTCTTTTGTGGGAACAATGCCCGTATTTGTCGACTCTGAATTGATAAACACTACCTAAGGCCGACCCGAAATAATCATGGTCATAATTTCGTTTAAGTATTTTTTCATATTTATCAAAAACTCAAAGTATGATTTTTATCACTATTTTGAATACACAATAGTACAATTGAACTGACAATAGCTTCATATCTTCAAAACTACACGAGGAGTTATCTGGACAAATGATGCACCGTGTGTGCAATATAATGGAAAAAGTACTAAGTTCAATGCATGTAGCTGGTATTTCACCAAAACAAAATACAAGTAATATTCACATCATGAGTATATGTACAATAGAACTGCAAAAGATAGTATTTAATTTATCTTGAAAACTATAGGAGAGTTTTCCGGCCAAATGTTTATGCTATATGCAACAATTCGTTAAGAAATTATAACTAAGTTCTACAACTGGTAATTTTCTCATGTTTTCTCAAAAACTAAAATCTGAGTACAGTGAATTCTCACATATCCGGACTATTTCGTTCCCAAGTCTAATCGTCTGGATAGGTGAGGCTTCGGATATCTGAAAAGTCTATTTTTGTCATAAATGATCATTGATGTGTTTTTATGGGTGTTAATACTGTTTTCTTTGCCTTTCATACTAAATAGCAAAAAAAAAAAAAGATTTCTCCTTTGATATTCACTTGTTTTAATGAAAAGAAACTCAACTTTATATTGTTTTTAGTCAGGAAATATTTACCAATTTTAATAATAGCAAAATGTAGCTAAATATATTGTGTCTACGTGTGAAATGAGCCTACTTACGTTAGGTTTTTAACAATTTATATCTAGACAAGTCAATTTTCCCACCAATACACTTCTGATCAATTGAAATGCTTTCCTTATTGTCATCTTCCTATACTTCAGGTTTCGGCTTAATCTAACCAAGCATTCACGAGACACTTCGTTTAAAATACCTTATTTTTATTATAAATACAACAAAGCTATGAAAAACGTTCCAGATTTATTAAGCACATTTTTCCTTTGAGGTAGAGGAGTGTTTTAAAAAGTGGTGACATTTGACAGGTGCACAGTGAAAAGATACCCAAGCCACTTGCAGTGAGGCGTGGCGAGTCCTGTCTAACCAGAAATATTCGTAATATTTGAGAGTGATTTGGGGAGTCAGAGTGTTTTCACATATTATAAAATATATAATAGACACTAACTAGCATATAAGAAAATCTATTTGAAGCATAAAAATATATGTCTATATATTATATTATACCAATGGCATGGTTATATGCAATATGCAATGGTGAATGGAAAATAGCAAAATAAAACAAATGAAAAAAAAATCCAAAACCCAAGTTATATGCACATCTTGATATATGTAGAATTGATTTGCAAAACAAAACTTTCTTATTTTAAAAACTGTAGGAAAAGTTATCCGGACAGCACGGTTAGCTTACTGTAATATACATGTAATGCAGGTGTCCCATACAGTATGTAATATTATGCACGAAAATGACTACATTGCCGCTATCCATTAATCTTGCATTGTTCTATCCTATCCATTATATCCTGTATCGATCAGCCAATCAAAATTGAGCTTGAGTTCAAACATCGTCCAGTATTGTTTTTTAACAGAACGAAATATTAATGGTAATCTTGTTTTGAAAACTTCAGAGAAATTTTAATTGCAACTTTTGCAAATACACGTTTTAAAACAAAGCTGAAATAAATTATTCTGCTCAATAATTTCTTGTGTAAAGATTTAAAAAGGATTGACAAAAGTTTTTCGTTTTTTGGAAAATTTCATCTGATAGGATAGAATGGATAGGATAGAATGAATAGAATGATCAAAGAATGCATGATATTAGGATACTTATTACTGGATGGAATAGAGGTTAAGTTGTAAACGTTATGGATAGCAGCACTGTAAGTTCAACAGCCTTTCTTTTTTTTTTTGCATAATTTATCAAAAATCAAAATTTAAGTAATATGCACTAATAATATATGTACAATTTGTCTGCAAGACTAATTTGGTACCCCTTAGGCAGCCACCCGTTCGCCATTTTAATGTCGGATTTTTTCTACGAAAACCCCAGTTTAAATGTAGCAAGTCTACCTAATTGTCTCTCAAGTGTTAACATTTATTGTATTTGATAATATAAATCGTTCAGAGGTTAAAACTTCGCCAGTAATGTTTGTTTTACAAAAGATAATCTCACGAAATGGACTGAACTATTCATATCGTTTTTAAAAATTAAGTTCTATTGTCATTAGTTTTTTGCACCCGAGGAACAGTTGTTTATATCAATAGTAGTAATAATATCTACTTGTGGATCCAAAATTATCTATCTATCTATCTATCTATCTATCATCTATCTATCTATCTCAAGTTGCATATTTAATGAAGAACTTGTACAAAAAAGTACAGGCACTTATAATGGTAAACGTAACATTTTACTTATGGTGAGCAAATATAGGGAAATGAAATTTATAGACAGTACTGTTTCATAAAAGACTGTTTTCAATTTTGTATCATTAATGGATGCGACTGCAAAGTTTGTATCATTGGCGGTTGAGGGTGTAGATATTTGCTTGTTTCATTAAGCGTTTGGGCTGCTGTGCATTTGTGACGCTTAATGACACAATTCTATCATTATGCGGCGACATATATATCATAAGGCGTTGGTGATGTCAACTGTTAATGCAATAATTTATAGCATTTAGCGTTGCAATTGCAACGCTTTTAATGCTATTTATATCATTAAGCGGCGTTGTATCATTAACGGTTGTTACAGCGCTTGTATGATATTTTATTGTACAGGAGTTGCGAAATACATTAATTTTCATATTGCCAAATTCGAAAGAAAGGTAGAAACTAAGATAGCCCCTGAACGAATCAAATACACCGGTTTCTCATTGTGTAGAATCTTTTATGGGAATCAGTCACGATAAGAGAATCTACACAGGTTGATCATGAATTTATAAAGTCCTGGATTAGCTGACTATGAGAATCGACTCAACATTAAGTAATACAGATAGAACAAAACGAAGAATCAGCAACACATTTTTAGTCTTATCCCGCCGCTATTTTCATTATATTAAGAATTTAAAAATTGTTGAAGCCGGGGGATGGGACGATTTATCTCTAATTGCAGTCATTAACGTCTACCTTATCAATTTACATTTTGCATTATCGAAATCAATATCATTATGACAGGTTGATACAAAAATTATTCAACACAAAGCAGTAGCTATATATATTTTCTTTAAAATATAAGTAAATCAGCGGCATACTTTTTGTTCTAGTCTGTACATGTACTGCCACGACTGCAGTACATTTATAAACATTACTTGTTTCTATGATGATAAAATCTTTACAAATTTAGAAACCAAATGTTTACCTGATGCTAGCAATGCTATCACTTACCAGAAGTGTGAACACGACGTGGACTGGAGCAGAGTTGTTGACGAGCCGAACTACTACAGAACAAAACGAAAGAGTAACCCGAAATCGATTAAAAGCTTCCTGTTTCAAGAATCAAAGGACTGAGAGTGTTCACAGGAAAATATACACAGTTTATTAATGATATAACTTAACCGTTTATTGCAGTAACTCAAAAGAGAGTAAAAAGTTTTGGAGACTTTAGACTTAACATATGTATTAGACTGCCCTTCTCTGCCACCTATAGCCCTACCTCAGGGAAACCTACTTCACCATTGTGTCAACTTGTAAATTGTGAATCTCTAGTTTATATCAAATTCGCTTTGTTCTAAATATATTATACATTCTGTAGCAATGGTTTATATCTATATACATGTATCTAGTCATTTACATTATTTTCTTGGTGTTTATTTAAGCACATTTGTCAATACACAATTTGTTAGTGCATTTCATTTATGTAATTTTCAAAAGCCGGGATATCTGTCATGAGACGGGGTCATTATTTTGTGGCCACAATATTTTCCATAGAAATTATAGTGGGTTTAAAATTTTGCAGCCTTCATATCTTGAACCCCCTATCCTATAGCAAATAAAAATCAAGGGGGGGGGGTGCAATATTTTCGGCCATAATATTTTGAACCCGGGGTCCAATATTTTATGAAAGGGTGTTCATTTTTTTATATCAGCGATATTTAGAATTCGGATTCAATGATTACATGCTTTTCAACGTCGACGTCGTGGTTAATCTACGGATTGGTTATATGTTTTGCTAAATAACATTTATTGTAATTAAATAGCTCTGATGAATTCACTGAACGTCAAAAATATATAAATCATTGTCTTAGCAGATTCATTTTCACAACAAGTGCGGGGACGTTAATACCATCTTTATTTAATGGGATGTTCATGAGCAAATTTTGAAACGTTGAAAATTACATACAAAATATTTCATTTCGCGAAATGCTGGCATGCTATAAAACCAATAAATAGAATTACATGTATATAAACAAGATATAGTTCAGATACAAATAGCAAGATTCTTGAAATAAATATTTGATGCGACTTTAAAGTTATTTTATTTATCTTATCAGTGGAAAACATACATATACATGCACGTCCGCCTTATTCATTAAGAAATCAAAACGCTGACACTTTCTGATTAATTTGTTTTGAGACAAACTGTCCTAACTTATGATGACCATGAATCCTCAAATCAGGTGATTTGATATGATTGACTAGACGGCTGTTGAGCTAATTATCACTCTACCGAATTTGCTCGGATCGAGGCTTAGTGATTCAATGATGAAAGAAAATTGAAAACCATTTTTCTTACTTTCATAATCAATCGCTGACATATGTTACAATGAACAAGCCCTGTGACTTCGACGGCTGTTTAATGTGGTCGACATCAAGCAATATCTTAAAGAGGGTGACTCCTTATACGATTGGAATATACATGCATAAGATTTTCTTCATGAAAACACAATTTGTTGAAATTTATATGCATTGTAAATATCTTACCTGGTAGGTACATGTAAGACACAACTAAAGCAATGATGATTTTAGACTTTCTAGGCATAAGTCTAACATTTATCATAAAATGTTATGTATTTTTGGGAAACTAGATATATAAAGATACATGTATACCTGTATAGTGTATACCATATAAACTGCACATTTTTTCTGTGTTTTCTATGGATTTTTTTTGAAGGTCTGTCCCCCTCTCTTACTTTCAAAAACTATGCTTCGCGAGAGAGAGAGAGAGAGAGAGAGAGAGAGAGAGAGAGAGAGAGAGAGAGAGTTTGGACTTTAAAAGTATTCAAATCCCGCCGGATTTAAAACAGACCATAAACTTTTTCGCCAAAAAAGCTTTTTCCTTTATACCTTTATACAGAAATCTTTGTTCCGAAAATATTAATATGATCTAAAAATGGTCACAAATATCAAGCCCTCTTAAAGTCCAGTCATCACCAGAAATACATTGGCACATGACTATTCTTAACCCACTGCAAAGATAAATACTATTTTTACATACTTAGTAATAAATACAGGTTTTTTGCATATGTGATACAGATGACATCACACAACTCGTATCGGCCTCCGGGGCTGATACAGGTTATCAGCCCTCTAGGGCTGATACGGATCCGTATCACACCCCTTGCGGAACTCCTCTGTTTCGTTTCGGCATTTGTGCATGTTTACAGAGGAAAACAAAACATTTGTTACAGTCGTCATTTTTATATTTAAGTGCAGTTGAAAACTTCAAATTTTAACAAATGTTTTGGAGCAGTAAACTTTTAAAATCTGAGGAAATTCCGGTTCTGTAGCTACATGACTAGCTGTTTGTTAAAACAATTAGATCTCATATTTTTATTCAATACATGTAAAAAAAATAATTTCAAATAATATTTAAAATCAATTTGTTTAAGTTGGTGGTTTTTTTTTTAATTTTATTACTAAGTATGTAATAAATATAATAATACATACCATTTTTCCATATCACAGCCTGTATCAGCCCTCGACCAATATCATCCCTCGGGCCTTCGGCCCTCGGGCTGATATTGGAGTCTCGGGCTGATACTGGCTGTGATATGGAAAAGGGTATATATTATTCTCTATTTATATCTTTTGAAGAAAAAGAATATTAGTGATGAACGGGGCTCTTGCATTTCAGTTTTATCTTATCAAAATATCATAAAGTGTAAACACAAGTCATTAAACCTTTTTTTATTGTGAATTTTTGAGGTTATGGTGACATCTAATGTATACATGAAAAATGTAATGCTAAAATGAAATGCTAAAATAAGCCACATTCAAATTGAACTCTATGGCATAATTCTAACTTCCATGCAAATCATCCAAATATCGTCTTAGAAGTATATTTTTATGGCATATACATGAAAACATTTTAAATGCTTAAAAAAGCAGCATAATATTAAATTCTACAGCAATGATAAACCAGTCTAATAGTCCACCAGCATGCGCGAATTCAGAAATTATTCCGGGGAAGGTGGCGATTTGCAGAATAATTTTGTTTGCCAGGAGGTCCAAAACATATATTTGGTAATTTTACTATGTAAATGTAATGAGTGCAGTTTGTTCGTTTAATGGGGCTTGGCTATGCAACAATTGAGTTTTGTATTCTTGTTTTCTGTATCACCTCCAGTTGTCAGGAAAAATTTATCGCCACACAATCCTGCATCAATATTTAGCGTGGGCGTAGAATCTGCAGTGAATGTCGCCTTCTTGCATTTATTTTGACAGCCGTCTTCCATGCTGTAACAGTCGCCAAAGTTAGCGCTGCGAACCTCGTGATGACTGGCGCCGTCACGGCGGTAATCTTCAACGAATGAGTAAACTCCATTTAGCAATTTTCTGTTGGCAATAGTCTTCATTGTTGCCATATGAAACCAATCTGTAGAGTTTATTTTAAAATAACAAGAGTAGGCGGTCCAAGTTCCATCGACGTCTTCTGCCTCTATTTTGAATTGCACAGGTTCGTTCAATTTCCACTCTAAAGGCTTTTGGGTCCTTCCCCCGGTTCCTTCATTTCCAAACCGGGCCACTTCAACTCCCTCGCCGCTGTAGGTCACCTGTACCCGTTTGTCTTCTGAGGGATCCGTATTTGAAGAGCTGTCCCATACAGAAAAAATCGCCTTTCTCTCTCCCTCAATGGACTCTTGGATGCCACTGTATCCCCCAGTGAATCCGATGACGCAAAAATAGGTTCCTTTTTGTGATTTAGATACGCATACTTCATTACAGACGCATTTTGCGTCCTTTTGCAAATGAAACCACAGGTGGACGGAACGCGCTGCGGGGTGTGCCATTCTCACTGAGCCTAAAACAATAATTATAGCATTATTATAGCATCATTCATGAGTTAAATGGAAATTCTGTTTATGTGCTTTGTCACTCATTTTTTATTTATTTATTTATTAAATTAATTATTTATTTACTTATTTATTTATATATTTTTATATTTATTGTTGATGCTCTAATGAATAATTTTTGGCCTTTTTCATTAAAAGATGTTTTTGGCACAATATTTAATTATGCATGCATAATATATCTTAAGGAACTGAGTATACTTTTTTATATTTCGAAATAGGCAGAATTTTAACATTCAATATAAGTTCATGTTTGAATATATCAAGGTTTCTAGCTATGTTTTATGAATTCAAGGAAAAAAAGCTTTTTTATGAACTACAGTACTAGTAATCAGATTTTCAAAATTATGTGTCAAATACACAGGGTTTTTTTTCATATCGAGTAGAATTGTTTATGGAAACCGATCAAGATAAGAAATTCAACATGACTTTGTGTCATAGCTTATGATTCGATCATGCATTTACAAACCCTGGATTGGTTGGATTGTCAATTAACAAAAACATACCTTTTTTAATCTCAATGGGTTTTTTTATTGATAATTTAAAGTTCTTTATTAGTAGCATGAATGGGGAAATTCAAAGCCTCGTCAGTCGTTACCGTCTTCATGTCTTCATTTTCAATTTACATTCGGCATTATGGAGGGTTATATACCTAGTTCTATTGATACAACAACTATCAAACGCACAGCATGTTTACACAAACGCTTTTTCAGCACTAGCTATTTAAATTATCTTCAGAATGTAAGTTACTGTAAATCAACACCATACTTGTTTCAGGCTGTACATGTTAGCGCAGATTCAGATTGTTTTCATAAGGGGAAATTTGTTGGCATGAAGTACCATATTGTCTAAAGCCACGGTCTTGAGTCCGCGCGTAGGTAGAAGACAATTGTACATATTAAGCGTGGTTTGCGATGATGGGAGTACATGAAGGCTTGCAGGATTTTTTTTAGAGGTAGAAAAGTTTGGGACGGTCGCTTAGAGACCCCAAGTATGATCAGGGGATCCAGGAGGCGAAGCCTTCAGGAACTTTTAAAGTTTTTGAGATTTTTGTTGTTGTAAGAGTGAAAACGAAACGTTGAAATTAATCTTAATATTGGTGATCCCTTTAATATATGTTTAATAAATATGAATCTGCATTTCTTTTTTTAAGAAAATAACAATCTTTAAAGAAAAATTGCATTTATAATTACGGCTTTCTTGTCAAAAAAATTTTGTTTTGTTACAAGGTTGCTACTTTGTCAACTTTGTCTAATAGTCTCTCAAAACCAAATAGGAATTTAACAATTTTCATTTTTACAATATTAAAATATTGTACAATAATAACATTTTAAAACAGTGATATGATGTTCTCTCATCAACATTGAAATCGCAATGTGCCTGACACCCCCTAAAGATTACTAATATTCTTTGATTGATTCGTTTTAAAGTACAAACCACGCATGTATGTATTACTAGACTATACATAATTTTGAAGAGATTTTAATCCTTTTTTTTAGGCTTTTAAAGGAAAAGGAGCCTGAGGTGATCCTATTTTGCAGGATAGTTATAGTACTCTTTTGATAAATAGTGCTACAATAGTTCTTAAAACAGAAGGATCGGATACTAGTTAAAACATTGAGATACTATTTTTTTATGACCAAATACAATTCTCATAAAGAAAGCCGACTTCTTGAATACTGACATCACTAGCTATGGGTGCATGCCAAACGGATTCATGGTTATTAAAGTGAAAATCACAGTTTCTAGGATAAGTAAGTTCATGGTCAGTGATTCTACCAATGAATACAGTTGTTCTTTATTAGATACTGCACATTAATGATTATTAATTTTCGTGGATCAACTGCAACCATTCATAAAAAGGCCCGAAATTGGCATTTGGCATTGGATTTCAAATCAATTTACTAACAAGAACAAATACTGCCGAAACGTTCTCCTGTACTGTTTATTTTGGCCGATGTTAATTCACACTCTCTTTCTCTTCTGTCTTTTCTTCTCTTTTTTTTTTCTTTGTTTTTTATTTTTTTTACATTTTCAAAGGGGGTTGCAACCCCCGTAACCCCCACCCTTCTGGATTCGCTACTGATCATGCAGTGCGTGCTCATGATATAAATGATTTAAATAGGTTTTTTTCTTGATAAGATTTGCAACTTAAAAAACATACATGACGGTAGAATGATATCACTTACCTGATCACTTACCTGATGTTTAAACATTTGCACCGTCGACTGGAGCAGAGTTGTTGACGCGACATGTTGTTGTTGACTACGGAATAACAAGGAAACGTAATCCTATCGAATCAAAGGACTGAAAGTATTCACAGTAATATATACACTTTTAAATATTATATTTTTTAAAACCCCTTTATTGCAGTAAATCAAAAGTGCATGGAGAACTTAGACCTAAGTATGTTGATTTTACCAGGTTGTCAAATCAACAGACACGAAAACATTCTCAATAATATATATACACATTTATACAGTATAAAATCCATGTGCAGTCCTTTTAATCTAGTAATTTAAAACGTTGTGTAGCTGACCTAAGGAAGAGCGCACACCAAGAATCAATACCTCTATTTTGCTTTGTACACATCAGTCTATTCACATAATTACTGTTTATTTAGATGATCGGAATTAGTCTGTATTGCCTATAAATACATAAAATAGATTTTTTGTTAACACAATATGCTTATAGTTGTAACAAGTAGTTGTATCAAGTCATATAACTTAACAACTATTTCTACGTAAATAGACAGTGATAAGATAAGATAAGATAAGATAAGATAAGATAAGATAAGATAAGATAAGATGTTATAAATCTACAGATGCATGAGACCAAACCACTCCGCAACACATACATGTAGTCCCACCTCAGGAGAAACTTACTTCGCTATTGTGTCAACTTGTGAGTATTGTTATAATTTTCACTTACAAAATTAGATATCTGACGTACGCATTTGGTAACAACACTAAAAATCACAAAATCTGCATATTTTGAAGAATTTTTACTGATACCTGTAACATGATAAATTGATTGGAATGACCAAATATGTTCTAAACTTTCATGTAATGCCACTTGAAGCAGCATTTCAGCAAGGGAATGTGAAGTCTAAATATTTCCTTCGCAACGACAGTTTTAAGATCGTGCTTTTTGTGGGAAACATGCCGAACTTTTATATCAAACTAGATGATATCTCGCGCAAGCGCGGGAATTAACATCTTACACAATAATATGAAACAATGCTTAATATGTTGAACCATATTTTTATTCATTTTTGTATATACTGTGTTCGGAATTTTTCTAAATAGCTTTCTTATCATATTCTTTAAAACTGACATAAAAAAAACAACTGCATCGCTTGACATTTAGAGGAGCGGGTTGAAAAATATCAACTGAAATGGATGAATATACATGTAAGTGGCCTTAATTATTTTTGTTGCAACTGACTGGGAAAAAAAATAACAATTAAACTTGTTTATTTTATTTCAAACCAGTGAGTGGGTATTTAGTGCGTTGCATATCTAAAGTTCGCGATGCATGATGAACTCGTCCTACACTTTTCGCCAAGACGTTAATTAGTCATTCTGCGTTCTTTGTTACCCAATTCTGGAAAGTTCTATTCCGTTCTCTCACCAGAGGCGAGTTCAAAAAATTTGTGTTGCGGGTATAGGGAATTTTGGCGTTCGCTCGCGAGCGCTCGCTCTGTTGAACTCGCCTCAGTTGTCGTGCTTTATAAGCGTTAGTTAGCAACAAATTTATGGTGAAATTGAGTACTACCCTGCTAATTTTTTTTTATAAAACACGCAACCATAAACTTGGGAAAGAAATATATGTAGATTTTAATCAAAAATCAGCATAAGTATCATTGATTAAAACAATAAAAGACTTTCTTAGGTGATTCATGCGGGATATGAAGGTGGCGGCATTGCATAAAAATTACATATAATTTTTTTCTGCAATGATCGCTACCTTCATAACCCGCATGAATCATCAAAAACATTTTATTGTTTATAATTTTATACATTTTTCTTTAAACAAATTAATAAAATGATAAACAAAAATTATAGTAAAATAAACTAAACTATTGTTAATGTACATCGGCACGTTAGACAAGAGAAACGGCCAATTCGCCTTCTATGGGGAACTTAAGTCTGACATCATCATGGTTATTTTGTGCAGTCCGTGATTTTTCTTAGGTTGCTGAAGGTTTCGACCAATCGATTAACGGGGCGAGTAGATTTCAGTCCTATCAGTTTTTACAGAGCTGTGAGATACAATTAATATTCGTAAGAAATAGAAGGAATTATACTTGGTGGATGTAAATGTTTTTAATGAAGTTACATTTAATTTTTTTGTCATTGTGCATACAACTTTTTGCATTGAATAACAAACAGAAAAAAAAAACAATCCAAAAACAAGTACCATGTTCAGCGCTCAAACATTCGAATCTTAAAATTCTTTTTTTATTTTAAAAGAGGCACTAAAATTGGCAGGCTTTTTATCTTAAAAAGAAATTATTGGTAACATGAAGTTGAGTAAGACTGATTATCAATTCGCACTGGTTCCATAAGATACTTATCTTGTTTCAACAGTCTAAAATAGTGTGCAGATAGTTCGCATAAAGGAATAATGCAATATATTGTTTACAAGAAAAAGTATTATCATAACTACTATTATGATATTAGGTATGAAATTTAAATGTCAAAACTTTGAAATCTCTTGCAAGTGTTTGTGTTTGCGCACGAGAAGAAGTTCCATAAACATATATATGTTTGAGACGGATTTACCAAATACTGCGGAATCATCATTAATGTTCTTGGCTTTCGTGGATAACCCTTGCCAACGAATTTACATCCACACGAATGTATATACAAGCATTTGTTTAATACTTATTAAAATTATCCCGTACTTGCTATCCAACGAAATCACGTCCCCACGAACCAGGAAAATTCTGGCTACCCACGAACATTGACCCCCATCAATAAAAATGATTCCACTGTAACTAATTTTGTATTTTGTCAATTTATCACTAAAATCACTTCTTAAAATGTCACATATTGAACGTCGCAAACAACAGCCAATATGTGCCATCCACTCCCATCTGGCAGTGGTTGCATGAGACAAGACTATCTAGTAGTATTGGCCAATGCGAGTAAAATATATTTGGAGATTGACCTTTGATGAAACCTTTTATCATTCAACCGTAGTTTACGCAAAATATTTTCTTTACTGTTGATGTGGTAACAAAGCAGTAAAATAGGTTAAATGTGACGGGTCGCAACAGATGACGCGTGAATATTCAAATTTATTATACGTCATGTGTTCAAGCTGCCATGAGTAGGAGAGAGCTATGCAGACTTCGGACCGTGGCTTGAATCGATGCATGCTAGTATACATTTTCACAACAAAGTCTTAAAACATATATTTATTTTTATTAAAAACAAGCTTATCAAAAAAAAAATGGCTGAGATATGATTTGTACGACTGTTGACATGATATGTGATGCAACCGCAGAACTCTTTTATTTACATTTTGTCAATGAAAAACATTCAGACACATCTGGAATGAAAACCGTTTACATCACAATATTTAGGTCCGCATGGTGTATGAGCGCCTGATGAAGTTCCCCAGCTTCGGATATATCTTCAAATCTCTTCAATATTACCCCGACTTCTCCGTTTCTCGTCATGTTCCTCCTTGGTACGCTGTGCATAGTAAAGTATTCTTCTGTCGTCTCTCTCCCTGTCAGGCATTTCCCTTTAGCAGATGAGTGCTCCTCCATTCCGTTTCTTCTTTCAGCAAGTGCTTTTGAATTCGAAGCTTTATTTGGCGACATTTCCTCTCTATCCGAACTGACATTGGTAATGCTGGTATTTATGGATGTGTTCGTGGTTCGACTACTTCCTGTACCATTGCTGTCTGTCCTAGAATTCCTCACCCCATAGGCGAGTGAAGAGGTTCCCAGCAACGACGACAGCTCTCTCTTTCTTTCGTTCGTGTATTTTGTATTGTTAACTCCGTCGTAATATTCTCTTGCATCTATTTCTGAGCGAAGTTTCCCATCTTTGATTTTAAAAAAGACAAAACAAACAAAACTGTTTATATGACAGGTACGATACTTATTATTGTAAATGAGTAATAGTTATGAACTACATAATCAACAAATATGATAGAAACAATTTAATGCTCATCAACCTATGATACATACCCATATTTTGTTTCCATCGCTTCTTCTGAAAAATTAAAGTAAGTTTTCTGAGAATTTCTAAATATTAGAATTTATATGAATTATGTAGATTTTATAAAAAGCATCGCCTCTTGATACTTTTGGCTATTTTTCTTTGTATATACAGGTGTATGCATTTATCTGCTGAATTTTAATTTGTTTAATTATACTTATTATATATAAAATGATTGTTCAATAACTACGTGTCATTTACAATTTTTTATATGGGCTATTAATTGAGAACAATTTTGTGCAAAATATCATTGAATATAATTTTATACAAAACTGTCCTACTGTATGTGTATTTATTACGTTTATATGTAACCATAGTTGTAATATGTTATGTCCCATGGAAATGAATTTTATTCCATTCCGTTCTATTATATAACGGTCACTTCTTAGTAAATTGTTTAAATTTAGTTTTACCTGTGTAAAATGATTGTTCAATAAACACGTGTTTCGTACTGCACAATGCTTTATCTGAAAAAAAATATGCACTAAACATAATACTTAGCCTTAAAAACATGTTTATTGCCACTGATTTTTATTGTGTTATGTCCAAATTATTGTTACAGATTAAATTTTTTTTAACTCATCGTAAATGAGAATATAAATGTGGGGATTTTTTTCATTTCAATAAGATTTATCTGTTACACATACCTTGCCGTCTAAAGCCCATCTAGTGACAAAGACACAAATAACCTACAAATAAAATAAATTCATAGATACAACTATTGTTTTCCAAGTATATTGAGAAAATTCTAACTTGTTTAAATTCGTACGTATTTGCTTTACATGTAATGTTTTACCAGGCTTTACAATAATGTTTTACCAGGCTTAACAATAATGTTTTACCAGGCTTTACAATAATGTTTTACCAGGCTTATCTTGGATATGAAGTGTAAAATTAGTATTGAAAGCTGTTTTCCAGTCATATCCATTCCTAGGAGGGATTCAGACAACGTCAATACCAAGAGTGCAAGAGATTTCAGAAAAATTACTCTGTAAGTAAAGGTTTTTACAACATTTTAACAGCTGAAAGATGACTTAAAAGTAACTTATAATGCAACTATAAATCAAATTGTAAGAATGAAAACTGCATATTTGATGTTTAATTGTTTAGTTATTGTAACAGTATTTGGCTTGGGTGCAAACTTAATGTGGTATAATAATGGAACGCCGCTAACCTTAAGCGTCTTTTAAACACCATTTCACTTTCCTCAGTAAGCTTCACACGAATATTCCAAACAATGGCCATAAATATAAAGAAAGCCTGCAAAATCAATTAATTCCTTTTTTAGTAACGCAAATTTGATACAAGACAAGTTAATGATTTTTTTTATATAAAACTGAATCAAATCATATTATTAATACTTACTGCAATTATAAATGCAACCGGTAATATGAACACGTGAAATTGCCACGAATACTTAGAAATCCAGCACCTATAAATTGTAGTTGTATATGTTAAAACACGCAAAATATACTTGTTTTAGTGCATACTTTAAGGTGAAATTTATAGAAATTTAATTTTAAACCATTTTAAGAGGGCTCTATAGTAGTGGCCGTTTTAAGACTGTATTGATCTCCTTTAGGAGCTTTATATGAAAATATAGAAAAATACCCACATTTAAAGGGTAAAAATACATGGATTTTTTCTTTACAAAATAAAAGTTTATAGCTAAACAAATCCTATCTTAAAACTTAAGGCAAATCTGATCGTTAATTTGTTGACCATCAAGCCTCCTTAATGTAAAAATTATAGGAATAGACATTTTTATTATTAAGCCATCTTTAAAAAATGAACGTAGGTACTAGGACACATTCCAAAAACAAGAAGAACAATACCCATTCAAATGTAGAATTGAATGCACGTATCATAAAGATATACTTACACCATTCTTTTCTCAGTTGATGCTGCTTTTGGAATAGTTACAGAGACAACGGAGAAGAAAATGGTAAGAACCAACGGTATTCCTATAAAACATAATAGTAAAAAAAAGTTATATCATAAACTAATTTATTAATGTATTGCAATTTGTTTTTCATAATGACAGGTTAGGCTTTAAATCAGAAACATTTTTTAATTACAAGATGCAATTTTAAATAACATGATTTCAGCAAAACAATGTTAATATAATACAATACAAAATAATTCGAAATAACCTTTCTCTGGTCACTGAACGTTGCAATGAACAGTTGTTTTTATACAAGTATCTAAGGTCATTGGATGTCTGTAACTACATTTCTCCACTCCCGTTCAGAAATAATACCCTAATCTGCTTCTATCGGTGTTAAAAACCTTTATCGAGAAAAATAACTAAACAAAATATATTTTGACATTATTAAAACTCCTAAAGTTAAATCCCCTGAGAGAGTTTGCTATGAATGCATATTTCTTACTACAGACATCGAACTCCAATTCTTTTCTTAGTGCGTAAATTCTACGTACTGTAACTATATTTAGACAGCAATCGCAATCACGTGACACCTAAATCAATTTTCAAGACAACTCGGTCTGATTACAGGTGTAATTCCGGATGAGTTTTAACTACTTGTAAACTGATAGGTAATGACATATAATGCGTGAAGCCTTCCGTATGACCAAACTTTGTATATTTCTTCTTATTTCCGTTGTCAAAATCAAATTGAGTCACCGTGTCACTTTAACTCCTCTAATTCAACTGCTATTTACTGGTTTTAACTTACCAACTGACTGTGATCAGCTAACCCGATAGTCAGCTCTAATGATTGCACTACTCATTAACATTATCATAAGACATGTTCAAACTAATGGTTGTCATTTCATATTCTCAAATATTCAAAATTCTAAAATCTCAAATTTAAAAGGCAGATCTAATAGTTAATTTGTTGACTACCCGGCCTCTTTAAATCCTCTGTTAAGATAAAATCGAATGCATTTCTTACGTATAATATCTTATAAGAAATATATTTTAGAGATTTTCTATCTTGCAATAACCTTTACCTAGAATCAGTTCTGATTGAATTTAAGAACTCAGCCTAAAGTAAACAGGGTTTAACAAAGCAAATACTAAATTGACCAACTACAGTAGTAGTTTATAATAGATAAACGGGTTCAGTAACCATTTAATACAGCTCAATGTGTCCACGACCTAAAGGAAACGAAATATAACTGTAAGATTTGTATTTGTAAGTCTTTGTATTTTATATTCCCAAAATATTTTAACGATAATCCGTGTTAATGAGCTATAATGACAAATGCATGTAATTCACCGAGTTATTACGACGCAGGTAATTCACATTAAAAAATGTCATAAAACCATCAAAGGTAATTGACATTGGGGGGGGGGGGGGTTCAGTGGGACTTTCATGCGACTTAACATAAGAAATTAGATTATCTTTGAAACTCACCCCATCCAGTTATAATAAATCTTGAGCATCTCTTGTTCACCGAGTAGTCTTTTGACGTTAATGTTAGGATGAAGAAATGGAACATTTCCATCAAAAGACAAGTAAATGCAGAAATGTATAGAAAATAAACTGCTATTTCTCCAATAACCCATAGTATCTATCAAAGAAAAAGTAATGATTTTAGATAAATTTAGATAAGAATCTAAAAAAAAGTTCTAAGCTTTTATACTTTTTTATTGTTTTTATTTAACGTATGAACTCTTTTATTTTTAAAACAAAAGAGTTCCACTCACTGGCATTATCGCTCATATGAGATAACAAGTAGCCCATGGACCTTATCGGTCATATGAGTAACTGCAGTCACTGTGTGGCTTTTGCAATGTATATTGATGTGCATAATACTAATAGGGTTAATGAAATTATTTGTTATATTTCGGGATTGTTTAATGTAATAACTTTCTAAATTCTAAAAATAATTATTAAAAAATTGTGGCATAACATACAGGGACATAATTGAACTAATCTTAAGTACAAAAAAAAATAATCGGTCGAAAATACACCACCCTACCCTGCCCTAACACCGGAACCCCTGACTAAGGGGCCATGCAATTCATAACTTTGGAAGAGGCACTCTTCCTCATCATAACTATGCACTTAATTCATCGGAGCAGAGAACAATATTTTTAAAAGAATTACTGCATTCATTTCTAGCCCCACCCAAACACCAGAACCCCTAACCCAGGGGTCATGAACTTCACAATTTTGGAAGAGGTACCCTTCCTCATCATAACTATGTACTTATATATATATATATATATTCAGGAGCAAAGGAGAAGATTTTCAAAGAATTATTACATTTTCACGATATAATAATTAGAGCTCCACCCTAACACAAGAACCCCTGACCCAAGGGCCATGAAATTCACAATTTTGGAAGAGACATTCTTTCTCATCATTACTATGTACTTAGTTCATCTGCGTAATATCCAGGAGCAGAAGAGAAGATTTTCAAAGAATTAATGTATTTTCACAATATAATCATTAGAGCCCCGCCCCACGACGAACGACGACGGACAAAAACAGGTGAACTAAAAATGGCCATCCTGCCCAAGAAGTTGACAATCCTAACTACAATTGTAAGCTCTCTTTCTGAGCTGATTTAAGCTTTACAAATTTTTAACTTTCTAACAATCATTTTTTTAAGCTCAGATGAGCGATAATTTATTGATTAATTATGGAATCATTGTTCGTGGGGAACTTGGTACCAACGAAATTACGCCCCCACGAACCAGGAAAATTATAGCTACCCACGAACATTGACCCCACGAATTTAAATGATTCCACAGTAATCTCATGCTAATAAGACGTTTGCAATATTTACCTTGTCATCCAGTCTTAAGTGACAAACCAGGAACACAATGTTGTTGACCAGTAGGACAATGATATAGTTTGTGTAGAAGACATAATGTTCACCGTTCAGATGCCTAAACATTTATAGTCTCCATTTAAAATATGTCTTATTAAATTAAATATTTAAACTTTTACATTGAAGTTAATAAAATATAATGATAACAGGTCTAATTTACTTTTACTTGTTTTGTTAAAAAAAGTATGTAAAAATCATTTGGAAATTTTTTGTGTACAACAGAATAAGTTGTACATGATGAACGGACCTCCAGTTTGCAGCGATGATTGTCAGACAGACAAACAGGCCACATACTGACACAGCATGACTCAGGATAATGCCGAGAAAGACTTCAGTCTCAGCGTCCTTCTTATTTATCTGAAATTAGAGCGTGTAATGTTAAAACTGTTAAATAAGATAAAATAATTTGAAAAATATTTTCAACATTTGATAATGGTTATTAGCTGAGGCACATAAATTGCTTGTCACGTTTTTATAAAATCAACTTTCAAAGTGAGTTTGAGTGTATGGCTTCTCACTTTAATATGTTTAAATTATGGTCTTTTTTTTTTACAAAATACGTCGATTAACAACAGTAGTAATTTAATTGCACAATATTATGAAGACTATATTAAAAATCCACGCAGTAAAATGTAAATATGAACTAATTTGTGTATGGATTTAGAGATGTATATAGAGATAAAATGCACATCGGAAAACAAAATCTGTCATGAAATTTGCAAGCTTTTAGTAAATATTTTGCTTCCATATGAATAAATATCATATATTGGGAATTTTCCACAATGTTCGCAAATGTCTCAAATCTTATGCAAATATATTGTTGTATGTATTGACATTCAATGTATTTCTTAATTCGTCGGTATTATTTTAAATGCAAACAACTCAAACAAAAGCAAAAGAGGTTGTCAATCTAGGAAATTCAAAATTTCTACCAAAAAAAATGTCATTATATTTAAAGGATTCAGAACGACAAGAATAATTGCATTCACAGAGAAAACACGTCATTCAGTATATTTATTATTGCATTCGCAGAAAAAATACGTCATACAGTATTGTTTATTTATTATCGCCGATCTATTTGTGATTGTGTTTGAAAATGCACATGGAGAAATGATAAGTTATTCTTCATTTCTAAAAAAAAAAAAGGTCATAAACTTAATATCCTAAAATCGTTCAATGTCTATTGTCAAATTAATTTGACTTCTACAAAAATATCTTATTTTACCTTAATGCTACAAGATACAGAAGATATCTTAGAGCTAAAGAATTTTTTTTCTTTTGTTACAATTAATCTTCCCCAGGAGATATATAAAATATATTAGCAACTTCTTATGAACATAAGATTCCGGATGACCGATAACAAAAGTCTGAGCATATTGATTGATATACGGAAAGGAGTTTATAAGAGCTTATCGCTAGTTTAGCTTCTACAACAATTGTCGTCGGTTACCAACCGAGGACAATTAAAAATATTTCCTCGACTATCGTGTTTTATCAGAGCTAAAAATATAGATACTTTTACAAAATCAATCTCTCTTAAAATTCAAGGAATAGTGAAAAGTGTTTTTGGTAATTATAATCGTATATTTATAGAAGAATGTCGTTTACACGAGAGAGATTACTTCTTCGGAAAGCCACATTTTTTATTGACAGTAAATGCAAATACTTTTGAAGTCTTTTTTTTTTAA
Source organism: Magallana ariakensis (assembly GCA_020458035.1). Lineage (NCBI taxonomy): Eukaryota > Metazoa > Mollusca > Bivalvia > Ostreida > Ostreidae > Magallana > Magallana ariakensis. Next base: position 20,803,830 of record CM035819.1, on the reverse strand, counting down.
ACTTGACGGCCGATGTCATGCTTTGCATCAAACTTATCTTTTGAAAATATGTTAACGTTTGTCAACTTATTCATACAAAAATTGTACGGTGCTTGTACCTACCGTGATATTTATATCTCGTTCTACCACTATCACCACTACCGGAAGTTGACAGTGACAGGTGACAACTCCTGCATTAGCAGACACCACAGAACAGCTAGCATTCCCCCATGACGGAGATGAAGTACTCCTTGGAATAAGAACAAGTGATTTTTGAACAATGATATTATTATTGTTTTCTTAAGGATAGATTTGGCAGAAATGACATAGGTTTTACCTTTTCTTTCTAGTCCATGATACACATTCAAACTCCTTTGATTTGTTTTGTATCTAAATATAAAAATTAAAAATTAAAAAATGAACAAAGATTTTTTTCAAGAAGTTTCCCAGAGAGAAAATTAATTTCAACTATTTTTTTCGTTTACTTGTTGAAATATGTAAAAAAAAAAAAAAAAAAAATGTTGTGATTGTTATTTTATATTGATAAAATATCGATTTTAAGAAAAGTATTACTAAATATATGGGTATGTCCACAGATTGTCCTTCCAATGGTGATAAACTATGATCTGCATAAACAGCCACAAGATCCGATGAAAACTTTAATATTAGATTTCTAAAAACAATAGCAACACTCAACTTTTACAAAACATTAATAAACATGTCAAGATTGTTATGCAAATATTTCTTGAATGTCCTTGAAGGTTGTATTTAAATTAATCCAGAACGTAACTTACTTAAAGGATGTTTTTGATGTAAGATGAGTATCCAAACTTCTAAATGTAAATGTTGTAAATCTGAAACCTGTGCAATTCATAAAATTTCAATATTAATTTTGATACATGTATGTAAATATGCTCAATTGCTATCGAAACGAACAAAATTAAATTAATATTTGTTTTACCATGAGTCTTCGAGGAACCATTATCTCTGCTTTCCTGTTCCTTTACATCTGAAATTAGCACCGGTAAACGTAATTGCTAAACATCCTTATCAATATTATTACAGTCAGCAATATCTAACGAAATATTTTATCTGAAGTTTTCATAAAGCCTTACCAATAGTTTGCGTCTTCATTTTCTTTTCAGTTTCGAACTGGAAAATCGTCTTAAATGACTTTTGAGACAGATAGGCAGAAATGTGCAAAATATTTTCCCCTAGATTAAGTTTCTGCAAAAATTGTACACCCATATACATTAGCTATCAAATTCATCAGTAAATGAATTAAATTTGTAGCAGTTTCTCTCTTGACTTAGGGAACTAAGGGACTTGAAAATCATATTTCATTTTTTTAAAGAAGAATTTGATCTTAAAATGACTTCATAAAACTGTACAGTGGTATCAAGAACTGTTTTATTAAGCTCGAAATTATCTGCTTATGATTAAGTTTTAAGTATCAAGTGGATCATTCTGAATCACCATTTCACTTCAACAAACATCGAACAAATAATCGATACATTTCTCTACATTTTATACCTGTTTAATTTCCAATGACAAATCTTTAGTCGAAGTCAAAATGCAATCCATAACTTCAATTATATCCTGTATCAAATTGAAGTAAACGTTATATATATTATGCATATCTATAAAGGATAAACAATAAATTAAAAAAGATGTAACAAGAGTTTGGTTACAAAAGAGTTACTTTGAAAGAAACTCTTTCATTGCTCGTTGCTAGCATTGGATAATGGCGTTGATATTCGAAAATCCTTCGTAGGATGCTTATCGACAGTTCTGCATCCCCAACATGAATATTTGGATTGTTCATACTTATAAAGATGTGAAGTTCGTTTAAAATATGTGATATCGTAGACGATCTGTATCCATGGTAAAGAATTTCAACCTGGAATTATAATTTTTGGAGCTTTTAATGAATTCAATGCAGAAAAAGTTTTACATAGTTTAATCTATTAGTTTATTTGCATTCAGCTACCTTGTCATATATTTTAATCAGCTGGTTAGACTGGCAATAAAGGAAGCTTGGTTCATCCCACTTGCAATCACCTCTAACGTCGCAATAACAAGATCGTTCTGCATATCCTGATATAATACAGATATAAAAACCTCAAATATTTAAAAATCTTCGATACTTTTTAACTTTTCATTGATGTGTTTTCAATGTTTAAAATATATGTTACAAAGTTATTCAATGAGCTTTAGTTACCTCCAAATCCACTGGGACAATTTTGCTTTATCAAATGTCCATTTCTTGTTTCAGGCCAAAGAATGCCCATATGTATTTCAGCATGACACATCAACTGGTTATCTTAAAATAAAATGTTTTATTTTACTGAAAGTAAGTTTACTTAGGCTTATGTGTAGTCGTTGTACTTTTTGCCAACAAAAAAAACAATGCCCATACATTTAGTTTGGTTACCTTTTGCCACAAAAACACGCGATGTAAGGTTGACAGCTCCAACCATGTTTGCAACTCTACAGGTAAAGTTTGTACTTTGCGATATTCTTTTAGCAAATAATTGTGTTCCAGATGGTAACAGACTTTCTACAAAACGATTGTGTGTATGCCATTGAATCTTGGCTTCATTTTCGTACCACTCGTATTGAAAAGAGTTGTAAGGTTCGTTGATGGAAAAGCAAGGAATACGAACAGACGCATTCGCTGGCAGTACCATTTGCCTCTTAGGTATGTAAATTTGAGGTGTCGTCTGAACAATCACATAAGTAGATTGGTGCTTTTCAGAATAACCATCCGAGGCCACACAAGAAAAATAACCTAAAAAAAATAAAAGGCACCCAACATTTTAATAAATTCAGTTTTGCGCACCAAATAACAAATATCATTTAATAATTTCAATGCTTCAAGTTTTGTGTCTCAGTTATAAAGCTAAACATGTTTGATTTCGTAAATTCACACCTTGATCATACTTCTGTATTTGTGTGAAATATAGGACCGATCGAATAGTCCCTTCAGTTTTAGAATGAACTGTCGTGACATATCCACCACGAGGCGAGATGGAGAAGTCGATCTGCATGTCATCTTTGTACCACTGAAATGTCGTAGTGTTCCTTCCTTTTGCTATACAAGAAATGGTAAGGAACTCTTTCTCGTTGATATAGCCCATAGAAGTTGGACCACCATTTCCAACAACTAAGTCAATTATCCTTAACTCTACAAAGAAAAAGAGAAACTGTTATTTATATTTTTTTAACTTTTTTTTTGGAATATGATGTTCAGATACATGTGAGATTCTTTATTTTGGATAGAGTTATAGTTGTATCACCTTCTGTCATAGAAACAGACAATAAAATTTTGCGGTCTTCCTTTTCATAAATTTGGTTTTTTATATTTCGCAACAAGTCCTCCGTCGAATTTTCGTCCTTTTTGTGTATAATGAACTTCAACTCAATCACTTCAGAGTTGTTTGATCTAAAATTAAAAGCATTCATATGAAACTTTTGAGAACCAGAATTTTAGAGGATCAATGTAATTTTTTTAATCCAATAAGATTATTTCTCATAAGCAATAAATACGTATTTTTTTTCATGCATGACGTTACTGATTCAAACATTTTTTTTTTAAATAATCATACCTCATTCTGCTATTTGTGACTTCACTTATGTTATAAATATGCGAATGTTGTAGTTCTCGGACAACCTTTTGAAATACACAAGATTAACGATACTTAACTAAAAACAAAACAAATATCATTATTTGTGAATGATTAAGTTGTTATGTTACTTACATTATTATAAATGGTTCGCCGCTCTAACGATGTTGTCGGTTGCACTGAGTCATAATCAAGACGAACAAGCACAATCAAGTTTTCTGTTATAATGATAATAATAAAACGTGATCTTACAAACCATTAAAACACAAAAATTATTTTAAAAAAAACAATGCAATGTAAACAGATACTAGCACCCTGCAAAGCTTTTTAGACCAATACCATTATTCTGTCAAATTAAAATTGGAAAAAAGACTTAATATGTAGTTTAAATCTATAAATGTTTTGTAAAGTCAATAAACAATGTAAATGTAAGACGCTTAGCGTAAGGTGCAAACTTGTCCAGTTGAAAGCTACCTTTTGCGATGCATGTTTGCCTGTCTGGTCCAAGCTGGTACCCTTCCTCACACTGACATCCCTTTACTCCAGGTAATATATCCACACAAAGATGTTCACAACCAAGATAATAACAGTCTGGATAGAAATGAAACAAAACTTGAACGCTTTCAAAGAAACTTGATAATAGACATCTTCGTAAAAAGTTTAGTTATTTCATATGAAAAGTTTTTAAACAAAAAATTCCAGACGTTATGAAGCTGATGAATCATTATGATTTTGTTAAATATTGTACTTGGATGTTGACATGATTCAAAGAGTATAACTGTAGAAATTGAGACAATATCAATTAATGTGGCCCACTTCACCTCGAAATTGTTTCTCAAATCAGCAAAAAATTACCTGATTATGATCGAAGCATGATGCAAAAGAAGTATATAAGTCAAAAAGGCGAAAAAATTGCAATTTTTGATGAAAAAAAATGTAATTTAAAAAAAATTAATTCTGTAAATATGCTCGATACTTTTACCACTGAACTATGATGATATTTAACCAAATTGATTGATACAAACAATTTTAACAAAACATTTAAATCGCCATCTTGTGACGCTGTGTCTTAAAAAGAATATGTCTTGATGTAGTGAGGTACCTTAAGTAAAGTATATATTACGATGGAGCAAACATGTAGTAGTTCATACCAGAATTACAATATACAAAGATGATGTCGATTGTTAGTGTCGTGAAAGTGTTTTTACAAATCTCAATTACACAATAACTCACCATCTTGCTTAATTTCACACCAGTCCCCCGTGTAACCTGTAGGACATTCACATATATAATTCAGTGACCCGTTCAGGTAGCTGAAATCAACAAAACCATACACATATTTCCTTCTTGAAACAGACAAACGTATGGAAGAATACTTAATAGGGTTGAATGGTTGTGGCTATATTTAGACTATACATACATCTCTTGATGAAGAAGAGCTAAGTATAAAGATAAGGAAAAACATTCAAATTTTAAAGTTAAAATATAAGGAATCTTTTTTAAACTGAATAATAGTTTATATATAAACAAATAGTTGGGTTTTTTTTTATTTTTAAGGTAAATCATCTGATGGATACTTTGTTCATCACACAGCCTACATAAGCTCAGATAATTTGATTGTCTGATTACTTTAAAAAAAACTAGTGGACTGCATTAAAGATAAATCTAAGTAACAACAACAAAAAATTAAGAAGTCATAATAATGTCCAATTTTTTTTTTTATTTTTTTTTTTTTACAAATTACCATTTTGTGAAGTTAGAAATCGGTCACACCAAATAAGATAATAGATGCAAAAAAATTAAGCTCTTTCCCTTTTATTTGAATGAAACCGGTACTGTCCTACGTATGGATAAAAACTAATGAATGTTTCCCATACATATGCGTAGTTTCAGTAGCCTACTTTTGCAATGACCCGCTGATTCAAGCAAACTGCTTAAACCTGCTTTAAGACAATGTGACATTAGATAGACATTAATGAGGTGAACTTACCGGAGAATATGGGCTTCCTATATATATATATCAACTAATTCAATTATTCATGCGAATGTTGTTACATTAATAAGAAAAACAAAAACAAAGTTGCTAATAATAAGACAATCTCTGCAGAGACAGTGTATCCATTATAAAGCAAAAAGCATAAATTGCTGTAACTGATTTCGAAATTAAGATAGGGACAAGGTCTTCTGTACAAAAGACCCATGTGAAAAATAGACCTTGGCCTAGATATTTGCTTTTTAATGTAAAGAAAATAATCAGCAATATTTATTTTGCTGTATTCTGTTAATTTTTTAATTCAATACCGTACGATAAAATTATTTAGATTCGCCTACATTCCAGCAGTTTTTTTTAACTTTATTATAAATTTAATTATCTTACATATTTTTTTAATCACGAATGATATCTTCAAATGAATAACTAAAACTTGTGTAAACCATGTCCATTGATATAATATTTAAATTGTTTTAATTACAAGCTTCACTTTACCTGCAGATTCCTCCATTTCGACATCTGTTTGTCTTAGTTTTGGGGTTGCAGTCTGGTCCATAATGGCAATAGTCTCCAAAGAAGTTGTTAAAGCAATGACATTTGTATTCCGAGAAATCATCAGAGGCGATGCAATTTCCAAGGTAAGAACAGTGATATGCAGTACACGTTTCTTTTTGATAATCTGTTGTTGAATTTACGAATTCGTATGTAATATTAAAACCGTAAACGTCGGTCATATGTTCCAGGACCCGGATATTTATGTCACCCATTTCATGGACTCCAAACCGAAGAACGGCGTACGGAGTCGGAATGACCATTGTGTACACGTCATTGTAAGCGTTTAACACTTCCGGTCTTGATTCGTTTCTGTACATTTCAGAATTCGTATATTCCTGAAAAAACTGCACGGTAAAATGACTTTTCAAATAAAATTGGGTGAGATGGATCAATGTAAACTTAGTCTGTCGGTTAAGAATAACCCATTCGCACAAAATCGGTGTGGGAAACTCATTTGGAAAGTTCGGAGATGTTACAACACCTTTCGGAGCACGGACGATTCCTCCGCAGTTCCTAAAAACACAAAATGCTAAACAAAGCAAATGGAATGCTACAATTACTCGCACTAGATAACATAGACCCCACATTTTACAACTGTCTACTCTACGTAAGATTATCAAATTGTATTGTTGTGGGCTTAAGTTTTCACTTTAATATAATCTAATTTTCCTGTAGTTTTTTATGAAGCGTATTAAATTTTAATGGGAGTTTACCAATAGCCGGTTTTTTTCCTATTAGGTATCCTTACATTTTTGTGTCATTTCCGGAGTACATTAATTTTCTTGGTTCATGAAAATCATGAAGTCTGGGTAATTAAGCTCAAAACTGATATGTTTCTATTTCACCATTTGAGAAGTATCCTGTGTCGTAAAAGGGATTGTTTTCGACCGGGCTTTGAATGAATACCTGTCCTACATAGCAAATGAGATGAACTATATTTGAACGTCCCGACACACTGCACTTTGACACTAACAGATGTTACATAAGCAAAATCAAGTCTATAAGCTTTATAACACTAGTAGGCCGTTAGCACTAGAAATAATTCAACTTGACTTTATTTTTTATTTAAATGTATTTTATGAATTCAAACGTGTATAAACATAGTCATAATTCATGATTAAAAACTCATATTTTTGATTTTGAGAAAATACAATAGAGATTCTACAATTATTTTTCGAGAACATATGAATACAGTTTTTGTGGGTTAATAAAAGTATGGTTATGAATGGGCTATACATTTTTAAAAATCCGTAAAATTGATTCATGAACTAGAGAAAATAAAAAAGATTTTTTTTTGTGGGGGTGGGGGTGGGGGTAAATATAGTATTTGTATACTAATAAAATAGTAGATTCTCGTTCAATTTTAGATCGAAATAATAAGGCATATATCAAACCTTTGTTATATTTTCGTAAAATGGCAATTTATGTTATATTGAAAGATGACTATTGATAACACAACACATCCACTTAACTGAAACATGTGCATACATGTATGTATTGTTCCTTACTGAACACAAATCATTCGATTTGATAACGGACAGCATACAACTAACAGTATTTGTCTTTTAATAATTTAAATCAAAATATATGAACTGGTCAAACTTTTAATTACATTCAGTGTATATTTCTCCTTATGTTTGCATTGGAAATCTGCGACGTTGAATTTCCTATGAATACACTTTGCTAATTCATGCGCCATGAGCACAAATATAAACGCCACCACGTGTTTAAAGTATATTTATTTTTGTAAGATTTAATGAAACGTTCAACCTTACATAACCAATTTGATATGTACTTTTAAAAAATAATCATTTAATTATATCTACTCCTTAATTAAAAAGATTTTCATTACAAAAGTTATGGCACTATATTTTTAGCCGTGGAAGCGTACTAAATAACATGTTAATATGACTGTTCCATGTATGTTTCATACCCCTGACTGAGAGCGTATGTAATGGCTATACAGCGACGATACACATATATTTCATACAAAAAACATCGATTTGTATATAAATATATGCATTGAGTGCTTATTTTTGGATGTATGTCGTCGGTCCTATGACACACCAATGCGAGGCAGACAAATTATCCTATATTATAAACTCGACCTAGATATTATTTAGAATAATATATATACCAAATCTCGTACCCAAAATAAACTCGACCTAGATATTATTTAGAATAATATATATAACAAATTTCATTTCAGTAACAACAACCTCTGTGAAGAAAATCAACGGAAACTGCATACAATTAAAATTTTTCCAAAGCACATAACTCTGTCAAAATATGCTTGATCGTACCCAACATTAAACTTGACCTAGATATTTTTAAGAATAATCTGTATACCAAATTTCATTTCAGTAAGTACAACCTCAGTGAAGAAAATGAACAAAAACTGCAATTAGGTCTAATTGGAATTTTTCGAAGTCCAAGGGGCATAACTCTGTCAAAATTTCTCGATCGTACCCAAAATCGAACTTGACTTAGATATTATTATGATTAACCTGTAACTGTTATACCAAATTTCAATATGTGCATCCTCTGCAAAAAAAATGAACGAAAATTGTTGGTGGACCACCTGACCGACAAACCGACCGACAGCAGCAAAGCAATATGCCCTCCCTTCTTCGAAGGGGGGGGGGGGTATTAAACTTCCTTGTATTTTCGTGTTAAATGTTTACATTTTTTTTCAAGCTTTGTCGGCATATAATGAATTTTCATGTACCGGGTATACATTATAGATTTACATTCTCTGCTCTGTTGATTTTGGGAATAAATAATTTTCAATGTAATTTAGACATACATGGCGTTGTCTTTAACCTTGCCTTACTCTATTACCTTTTTTCAGCATATTGCTTTGTACAATCATACATGTACCAGGGGATATTAACGATTTCATCATATCTTTTGGTTTTGAATTTATTTGTAGTAAAAGGTGACTGGTCGTATTCAAATGATCTCCCCTTGTGAAATGACTTTTACCATACATTCTGTTTTTTTATTTGAATTCGTGACATCCTTGCCAGATCAAATGTTTAACAAACAAACAAAAATATATTGAATATTGACCTATGGTATTTATTGAACTTATGTGGTAGTAAAGGAAATGTGGCTTTTTTTTTCAAGATCTGATTCGTTTATTGTTTTGCTAGTATAACTATCTATTAATTCCAAGGTTGAAGATTTAAATATATAATTGACTTAATAAATCTGATTCAGTCTTTTTAAATATGAATTTAAATTACTATTATTCTTCAATAAAAAAAAGTTGGATTGGGTAAACTTTTAGCGTTGTCTTAATCAATACAATCTGAACAGTCAACACAATGTTAAACCTATATATAAAGTAAACTTTATTAGATTTTTAAAAAATGAAAACAAACTCCATTACCGTAAACGTATAACTGCGATACAGCTTTCATGTACAAATGGTGTAATTTAATATAAAGGGGAAAAAAGACATGCATCAAAGTTACCAAGTCACTCGATATTTTGAAGAGATTTTAATACGAAATTTGAGTCATTTGAACCTACCTCTAAATGGTACTACAGCGAGTTGGCGTATTTCTGGCTTTGCATCAGATGTCGTTGGCTACCGGTTTTATTCTAACTCTCGATCCAGACAAATGTATTAAGTAAACAGATGAACCTATTAAATCAAGACACATAAGTCGTTTGACCGATGTCGAATTAAGTAGGGTACATGGAGAAAATGATAGTATAAAGAACTCAAGATTACCTCAGAAAGGATAAAATTTGAGGATTATGAATTGTTTAATGGACCCATCTTCTCGTGCATTATTTGACGCTGATGTACAGGGGAAATGACACTGTATGATATTGAGTGCACGAGTTCCCATCGTCCACGTGTTCTACTTGTAATGTCAGTAACCTTTATTTCCGTTAACCCAATTTTAAGTTGGTTTATAGAGTTTGTATAAAATTATGTCTAGCATTTGTTTAAAAAGATATAATTACAAAACAAGTTTAAACTTGAATGGGAAAAATAAATGTTGAAATTCACTCGGTAAAAAAAATAATTTTCTTAAATCGATGTGATTTTTAAAATTGAATCGATCGAGTAAGAGAAAGGGGAAGGTATTCTTCACTTTGATCTCTTCGAATGATATTTTTCATCATAATGAGCGAAAAATTAGTTTGCTATCATGTCCATGACTCGTTGATGAAAAGCCCATATCATATCCTAATACAATAAAACCAATTAAGATTTAGAGCATTTGTTTTTGAACATTATTTCATACTTTTATATTCTGGACAAGGAACAACTTAGATTGAAAACTATAAGTTTAATCACCCCACCAGATTTTCATGTGGGACACAGATCTGAATGTGGCTCCACGCAAGGGGAACCACTACACTGGCTCCACCCCTGATGGAGCACCCACAGACCACGGTCCCACGTCACCCTGAAAAACTGGGTCAACTGAGTAAGGAATCATCACTGAAGTTCCCGTCTAGTACTATGATGTAGTGGAGATCATCTAATTTACCTAGGTGAGACACAAAGGATTATAAAAGGTCATCAATCTTTCACACAACGCCCGTCCGGCCGCCGCCGAGAGTGTTTAACCCATAGATCCTTATCAATCAATCAAAACCTAAATGCTTACTAAAGACAAGTTAACTCTTGAATTCATTCGTACTTTTCCAAAATTTGAAAGACAATTGAATATATAAAAGAAAACTGAAACTGAGACCAAACGTGTGCTTTTTGGGAGACTTAATGATTTATGGTCTCGGGTTTTTGGGGTCGGTGATGGACACAAATTTTTTTACAAGAATGCTACGTCACTCAGGGCCAGCGGCAACTGTGATAAATTGCCTAAGGTCGTCGTACTCTCGATTTACTCACTTTTATTAGTCAATACCGCTTTCAATTTCCTCCTTTAAATCTCATATGTAAAAGAGAGGGTTTGGATATGTTTTATGAACCCAGAGCCAAATACTTGACGCCGCTAATTTTGCGTACTTTGAGAGTATTTCCGTGTGGTTCAAGGTAATTCGGGCATTAATCTTTTCTTCAAGCATTGACCTTTTCTTTTATTTGAAAATTTCCTTGTGGTTCATGTTTTGCAATGACGGTTACAGGTGTTGCAGAAAGAAACACTACCCAAGTCTCTATATACATAAATGCTAAATGATCCTTTGATTACTGTAAAATTCTTCTGCAAGATATAACTATTCCATCAGTACTTTTTGCATCTTAAATGGCTTAGGATTGAATCAAAAGTTTTCTTAAAGAATTGCATTTATTCTGTAAGAATATGCATTTTGACAAAATATTTCCAAAATTTCATTCATGACCCAATTCCCGTCGCTTTGTTAGTACTATGCCTAAATGTTTACTTTTACTTTTTGTGTTTAGCATTGTTAATATGCATTCAGCAGGGCAAGAGACCGAAGGGTCGACATTAGATACAAATATTATATAAATGGTCAAGTATATTAAAGTTTCGATGGTTTACCAAGATCTCTGCATTATAAAGTAGGTTTTACAAAAGTACCAAATACCTTATTCCTTCGCTTCTTTATAAAGTGAAATAATACTGTAGTGCAACCAGCAGTTATAATAATTGTTTGATATTGTAGCCCATGGCGGGTTATCTTTCGTTATCTTTGTCTTAGACAGGATGGTCTTTTATTCAATAGGTTTTTTTTTCAAATATGACTATGCTATCTGATCATGCAGGACGTCACTTATCTACTAATTAAACAAATAATTTTATTATACTTTCATGTTAAATACTGAAATCTGATTGGTTTAGACGCAGTTTATAATCCGTTCTATTACAATCAGCGTTAGCCACACACTTGGAAACGGGTATATTGTTACATGCGCCTAAAGTATGCGCGTACGGTTCGCCGTAGAATTCACGTCTTTTCTAAATATTTACATTCCACATATATTTTGCATGAAAAGCTAATGCAGATATAGACCATATTTACATTTGCAAATATGTTTCCTTATATGAACCTTTAGAATAGCGAAAACGTTCAATTCTGTATGAACTTTTTCATGAGGTCACAATGGCCATAGCACGCGCTTATCGCTTGTCGCTTGGATTATTGTAAACATAAAATCTCGGTAATTTTAACAGTTCTGAACGATTTGTTTCTTTCAAACGTAAATATAAGTAATAAACAGCAATGTTAAAAAGTTCATTGGGATAAGAAGTTGGTTGGTACGTGATCAAATCTACTAAGAAGCCCTTCGGGCTTCACAGGATTTGATCACGTGACCAACCATCTTTATATCCCGGTGAACTTGTAACATTGCTGTTTATTTCTTAAATAACATAGACATGGTACTAAAAGGTTAAATCACGAGTTTAAATTGAGACATCACAAACGTTGAACGCTGATAAATACAACGTCAAGATCACGCTTGTGGCTGTTACTGTGGCTCTTCCATTAATTTGAACTTACCCATAGGATAATTCAGTAATTTTGAGGTATAATTCACATTTGCATACAAGGCTAACGCGCGTTATTCAATTTGTATGCACACACCGTTGCAGTTATGAGACTATATCTTTCAAAAAATAAGGATTCAATACTAAAATAAAGGCAGTAAATTTTCGCTAAAATTAAGACATTCAGTGAAATAAAATAAATAGTGCCTGTTTGATAGGGTAACAGTTAAATTCTCGGGATGTCAATTTCAACTGTTACCCTCCCAAAAAAAGGTACTATTTACATGTATATAATGGTAAAGTGGTTCCATTTTCAAGAATTTCTTGAGTAACCCTCACATTCGAATTAACATCCCAGAATTACTTGATTCAAGAAGCTCTAATGAACAATCAATGTTAATTTTTGTTGTTGTTGTTGTATTCTACATGTATTATCTATTCATCGATATGGTTTAAAATCATATTTTCGAACTACTAATAAAAATTATAATACATGCCTGATGATATTGGGTTGTTTTACATAAACATGTCTACATTAACAAAAATTGATGAAAAGAGTTATTTAGCATATTTATTATAAAATTTAGAAAAAACATTGAAATTCTAAAGCTATTTAAAGCAATATGAGCTGCAATTTTCATGCTGAATTTTTTTTTACGAAAAATGTTATTTTCTACTAAAATTACAAAAAATAACATATTTCTGTTTGCTTATTTTTGTGGGAAAAGCCGTTAAGAAGCCTTAATTGAAGCAAAATTGAATCATTGTCGTCTTGTACAAAAATTGGTCTGCTATATATTCCTTAGAAGAAAAATCTTTCTTCTGACAACAATTAATGATTTTTTTTTCAAATCTTATTTATCATAAGAGTTTAAGTTACATGCAGACTTAGCATACTAGCAGGTTTTTGCAGCAAAATAAAATTCTAAAAAAATACAGCTCATATTGCTTTAAAGTTTTTCTTAATTTAGATAAATGTTATATGGGTAAAAGTATCATCTAAAATTTTAAAGTAGATCAGATTTATAATTTGTTGACCATTCAACATCCTTAACCTATTAGTATTGAATACAAATTGCAAGTGATTAAGGTTATGGTTCTTCCTTTACATTAATAGTTTTGTTTTCTTCTGTCTCGTGTAAATTAATCGTGCAAACTCTAGTCGCTCCCTTGCTTTGTGGGGATTTTAGTCGCTCCCTTGCTTTGTGGGGAGGATTTGTTAAAATGTCATTCCTGTCGTCATTGAACTCACATATATAGATCTTTGCTAATTACAGTATAATTGTGTTGTTGTTGTTTTTTTTTTGGTGTTAATATTTCCGTTTGGATATTTTTAATGAAAGGGAAAAGAATATGTAAAATATTTTTGGGCTCCGAAACACCAAAATCCCAGAACTTATTTGCAGATAGTTCATGTACATGTATTCCAATAACTACTATTTACAACAAGAAAACATTGATGACCGCATTAACGGTCGACATGGAAAAGCATTTAATAAAAGTATTTTCCCATCATGAAAACATAGGTAAAATTTTAATGTTCATCTCCCAAAAGCCATCAGATCAAAATTGGCAATATTTAGATGTCATGTACTTACACTAAGTACTGAAACAGGTCGCTGCAGAGGAGAAGCAGTTGAAGACAGAATATGTAACTTATGTGACTTGAATGAAATTAAGGTGGAATAACACATCGCCACAAAACGGCTGACCTCTGATCGAAACGACATTTCGTTTTATTAAAAAGATTTTATCGACAGCAAAATGTAACTTACTTCATAGCCGAGTGGATAAAGTGTCGGGCTTACGATCCGTACATCCCGAGTTCGAATCCCTCAGAGACGTTTGCTGTTTCTTACTGAATTGGATTTTTTAGATATTCATTTTTTATCCCCAATCTGCAAATTTTTCGCTTATTTGACATATATACAGTTTATTTATTATCACATCTTTCATAATCAAATAATTCACTGTTAATTTGAGTGACTTTTTTCAAGTGTGCTATTCCACCTTAAAGAACCTGGTGGAATAAGCCGAGGCATATGCCCACAAGTGGCCACAACCCTATCACTAGTATGTTTCAAATGACAATCATGCATTTAATATGATATGTTTATTAACTTCAAATATTTTTATTCCTGTGCTTACATATCTCCAGAGAATTTATTATGTGCGTGTGCATAGAATAAAGAATTCCAATCTTTTGTCTTAAAGTCCATAATCTGTATCCCCTCAACAAAGTAACATGTTACTTTTTAAAATTAAATACTAAAGATAACTGATTTAGCTGTTAACTAACAATCTATAAAATTATTAAGTGCATGTGTTTTATTCATAATAACACAATATTTTCTTTCTTTGCATCAAATGAGTTTTTCGAATTTAAACAAAGTAAACAAAGATATAAAAAAATATCTACAAGACGATTCGTTAGAATCGAACACCTACTTCAACATACTTATGTTCCAAGAACTCTTCGCTAACCGCTACACCACGGAATCACAGGTTTGAATCCATTTAAATAAGAAACTCAATTTAGTATTGCGCAAACATTATTCGGTCTTGGCCATATGATCATCTTGAAAATTGAAGGAAGAAAACTTGCTTTTTACCATAGAGTGGGTCTTGGTACCATTTTTTTGAAAATTGAAAAAGATAGACATTTACATGTTTTATCAGTATACGTTCTTTAAAAAAAATGGTATGATGACCCACTCTATAAAAATCTATAGTCTGAACATCCTATTTCATTAGCATTTGTTGCTTATTTAGCATATGCATATTTTGATGTCTTAATATCAATTAAATTTGAAGTCAATTTTTGAAGGTTTTAGCAATACTGAATGTAAATGATTACATATGTTTAATAACTGTAACAAAAGTTATATTTGTAAGAAATAAATTGTAGGGTTTTCCAATGGACTTAAGTGGTTTTATGCCTAGGCTTATTCCCCCACGTTCTTTGTTCCATTCTTTAGTTAGCACAGAAGTCACTTATTTCATAAAATTGAATATAATTTAACTATAAGGAAAAATATTACCAATTACAGTACTCTGTTCATTGATCTGATATGTTACTACCCCCACCAAACCGCTTATTTTATTTATGAATTACATGTATACAATTAAAGACTGAAACATTTGACAAAGCCATCTTACTCCTCAAACATGCACATTTTATTCATTCTGTAACAGTTTTAAAGTGACTCATAGGTCCATTGGGCCGGATGTATTGATATAAAATCTATAAAAGGAATTTTGTAATTATTATGTAATACACATGGTACTATTATAAAATAGTTACTAAGCTATTTACATAAAAAGGTATTAATATATAATTTCAATATTATGGCTGATAATCGAATCAGTATTGTGTGAGAACATAATATAGGAAAAAAGTGAAAGTGCTGTGAACTGTGGAATATATACACGAGACAGGTATATGGCAATCCTTCTAGCTGAGGCCCCGCCGTCACCAATATTTTCAAATAACTCAACTCAGTCCTCAACTCAAATCCTTCAAGGAAAAGTGCACAAGTTTGAGCTCAATACTCAGACTTAGGGCTGAATAATGACTTGAGGAAAGTTGATGAAGGTGTGATCTGGCTAGTTGGTAGCCCTTAAGCTCGATCGATAGAGTGCTGGATATTTATGCCAGAGGTCCCGGGATCAAACCCCAGAAGAGCCAACATCTGTCCTCCTCACATTTACATGCACATCTTTAATTATAATATGGTGTAGCAATCCCCCAACCCAAAATAATGATCCTTAGTACCTCCATGAAGGCAAAGTAAGCTACCTTGATGCATTAACAGCACTGACTCGATCTGCTGATTCGCCGGATTATTGCATTTTATCAAGTAAAATGTATTGGGTAGAAAGATGGAATTTTTGAGTTGTTTTTTTTTTATATCTGAATCCACAGTTCGCTAAGTAATCAACTGTTATAATCCAGTTTTTATACTAGTGTAAACGAATGCATGCTAGATACTACAGAAGGTGTACCTTTGAGAAATACCACATTACATGGGTACTACCTCTTCTGGGTACGACTTTTCCTGATACCGTTTTTTTTTTTTTTTTTTTTTTTTTGCTATTTTGATAATGTGTAGAACGTTCGGCCATTTGACCTATTTAATCACATTAAATATTACGCCAAGAGCTAGCGGACGAATACGTTTTGGCCGTTAGTTTTATTGTGATGCAGGCAACATTGCCTTTAATAACACGTGTTCATCAATTCAAAAACGCTCTACATCCAAACTTAAAATATTACAATTTAAAGTTCGTATCAGACATTTTTGTAGAAAGTTATATAACAAGAAATCACTCATCAAATTTTGCATATGCCATATAAATATGATATTAATAAAATGTCTCGAGCGATCTCGAGCTAGTGCAAAAAACACTCAAGACTTCACTAAGATCCTACTGTGGTTCGGCCTTTTCAAAAATAAATGTCAGAACTATCGTCATTTGAAGGTGTTGACATTTAAGGGTCATTTTTAATCTTTATTTCTAATTTAAAATCTAAAACTGTTAATTTTCTTGATTCAAAATTCAAATTAAAATCGTCTGCTAAATATCGAATTACACTCTGAATACTAGTAATTAATAACCACAATTTGTTTATGCATATACCAATATAAACTCGGATGAAATCGATCGTAAGAGAAGATTTCTTTATCTAAATATTCTTCTGTAACTATGACGCACTTGGGCATTTTTTGACACTCTCGCACAATTTTTCAACGTTTGCATTCGGTTTCTTTCACGTGGCTTGGAATTCTAAATCCCAATAAACTCTTTTGTTTAGGTCCGTGTCCTTCAACATGGCGAAATAGACCTTGCCGGTTAATGATCGTAATTTCTTTTTAGACTTAATTATGACTATGTCTGCGTTTTGAAAAATGAAAAAAAAAGATGCATCGGATTAATACAAAGAACTGAGTGGCAACTTAAATGATGATTTTACACTTTGGCGATTGATTACTATTCAAATGAAATCGTTAAATAAACTGTAAAGAAAACAAAATAAACAAATAAACGTCATCATGCAGCTATTTTTATTGATTAAGATTCTTAGCCATGGTTAGATAATATAATGTTTAATTCATCAAAGTCAAATGCTGCTGCCTCGAGAATTGTTATTCTTTCAATATTATAAGTGCGATGAGAGAAACCATTAAAGAGTATTTGCTAGACACTCTCGTCGGAAATTAATAGTTCTTAAGCCGTCATTATCGTAATTTCGTCGTCGCGTAAATTTGGAGAAATCCCGGATCAAGAATCAGTCGATGACCTCTGTTTCAACTTTTCATTCACAAAAAAAGAAGTTTTTTGTTGTAAAACTGAATCCATAAAAATGCCTGCTTTTCCCTATCCAGGATCGATACCTCGTTTGCATAATTGCTGGCAAAAAAACCTTTTTTTCGAGTACTTCATTCATGGATCTCGGCTCTGAGATTTTTAGTTAATGGTCTCTTTGGAACGTCTCATAAATTCGCGACCCGTGTACAATTAGTTCCCCGCTGAATTCATCACAAAACTCGCTAAAAAAAAATAAAAGAAAGAGGTGCTTTAGTAGGCGAAAACATGGGTAATGAGCATATATACCGGTCACATTCTTGCTTTGTATTTAACGAGTGTCACGTGATTGGAACTGAAAGCGCATTGATAGGGGGGGGAAAATGAACATTTACCGCTGGTCACATTAAACTGATTTTATTACGAGAACATTTAAGGATTGTTTTTAACCAACATTCTTTGTATATTAGCATGTAAATAAATTAAAGTACAAATAATTGAGTCCTGAACATCCTGTATATGATGTTTTAGTGTATCATTCTCAATGCTAGCTGGTCTCAGCTGTAGCTAGTCACCCCCTAAAATAAAATGTTCCAGACACTTTAACAAATGTTCAAGTGATTATTACATATTAAGATAAATTTTTTTTATACGTTTTCCTCATGTTATTCTTGGCGAAGAAATCTAAACATTGCATATAGAAAAGTTAATAAGGATTTGCTAATGATAATAATTTTGTGTGTAGTGATTACATTGTATAGTTTATCAAAGTTTGTAATACTAGTGTGAATATCACAAATTCATTAGCATAATCATGAAAAAGTTGAAAATCATAAAACATTCTTCAAATAGAAACTGGTATACGTTTGTTGAGGAATTTTATGCCATAGTTTCATAGTTTCCCCATGACGGCGATGAAAAGAAAACCCCAATAGAAGTGGGAACATGGAACCATATAATTACTCAGAGCAGCTGTGAGTATAGAATTATTAGATGAAACTATCTCTGCTGTGATCGAAAAAAATGCGCGGAATTAATCCTAAATTGAATAAACCTTTTTTCAGTCCAAAAGCAATGAATTATAGCCTTTGGACTCCGTCACATAAGCCGTCACTGAATAAAAATCCTGTTGCCATGGTGACAAGGATAATGGCCAACCATTTTTGGTTGAGTTTGAACACCGTTCCTTTTTTCAAGATGGAGATAATATATTTCTTAAGCAAACCACGTTTTTTTTGTCCAAAGTACCAAGCAAACAGAAATATTTAAAAAGCCAACAAAGCATGGCTTTATTAAATTTAATTAATAAACATGTAGCCAATAAGCCAAAAAATAACCTAGTAAATTCAACTAACTTTGATTTTTTCATATACAAGAAAATCCACGGAAACGCATAAAGGATCAGGGTTTGGTTTAAGGTTTAATTGGATAGATGGTGTTTTGTAATTTTGTCACAAAAGAAGCATGACGATTGGTATTTGGATGAAAAATATTTTGGAATAGATTTTAACATTAGATTGATAAATAAATAAACATAAATGTTCATCAACTAATTCATGCAATCACCACAGAACCGCTTCCATCACTTTCCCAACTCATGCCTTCATCTCCGCCGATGGCCTTTTGGGGAAAAACTGTGAAAAATATTCAATATTTTGCGGTCGTAATTGGAGGAATCAAGCAGGAAAACCTGCACTATCTCTCACGAGACTTCTCACAAGATTTCTTAGATATTTATAAGCGGCTAATTACGAGCAAAACACATCTGTATAATATTCCCCAGATGCTGAATTATGAAGTTATCGCATTAGGTGTAGAATATTCATTGAAAAATGATAACGTAGGGACAGCGGTGGAGAGTGGACGGGGGTCAACTTAGGCTATGACTTAGTATCGCTTCTTTCAACTGGACTTTTGGGTGAATGACACTTTTGCCACCTTGCAATCATTTATACTTATACTTATTCTTCACTCTTCGTGCCATTTATGTAGATAGATAGATAGATAGATAGATAGATAGATAGATAGATAGATAGATAGATAGATAGATAGATAGATAGATAGATAGATAGATAGATAGATAGATAGATAGATAGATAGATAGATAGATAGATAGATAGATAGATAGATAGATAGATCGATCGATCGATCGATCGATCGATCGATAGAAAAATAGATAGATAAATAGATAGATAGATAGATAGATAGATAGATAGATAGATAGATAGATAGATAGATAGATAGATAGATAGATAGATAGAAAAATAAAAAGATAGATAGAAAAATAGATAGATCAATCGATAGATAGATAGATAGATAGATAGATAGATAGATAGATAGATAGATAGATAGATAGATAGATAGAAAAATAGATATATAGAAAAATAGATCGATCCATAGATAGATTGGTCATCAAATCACGATTTTAGTTAATCAACTGCATTAGGAAAACCAATGTGATGATCTCTTAAGAAGAGTATTAATCCTGTTATATATATTGATTTTTCCATTTTATTTTCTCCTTCAATGAGTTCGCTTTTCTTTATAATATACCTTAGTTTATGAATGGTATAGAACAAAAACTACCGCTACCGACAGGGCATTGATTTAAAGAGAAAAACAAAAAAAAAACAACCCAATATATATCTCTCTCATTCCTCTCTCTCTCTCTCTCTCTCTCTCTCTCTCTCTCTCTCTCTCTCTCATCATACCTATGGTTATCTCTAAGTTCATTTAAGAACAGATTACTAATGAGCCGATGTTGCTTCTGGTTTTCACTTGAACCAACTAATTATCGAATGCTTAAAGTATTAAAGCTCGTCCTTGTATATGGAGCTTGGGAAACCATTACAAACTCTTATGGTTAATGAAGTTACATCTCGGTACTCAAATAAAATTGGTATTAACTATCCACAAAATTACAATGAAATTGATTTTTGTGGGGTTTTATTTTCAAAATTTACTCAAAATAATTATTTCATAGCTACATTGTATATCTATAATTTAGTTGTGTTGGTACATGTATATACCATTTGATTACAATGGTTAAAAAAATCTTTATAAGGTGCTATCATCATCTTGCATGTCCCCAATTGTCATAAGGTCAGGATATGTGAATGTACCAAACAATAAACAAACGTGTATCGGGAGACTGTGTTTGTTGCTGATTCAGGAAACCCCTTAATAAATCATTTTTGTCATGCAAGACATTTGAGTTATTTGATTATCAGTTGTTTAACACAAAACACGTCACTTTTGTTGACAATAATTAGATTCTAGATCGTCCATCGATCGAATTCGTTAGAATCACAAAAGATGTTGTTAGTTGTCAAGATCATAGACAGGGATTGTTAAACAAAATTAGAGCATGGTCGAACAAGGAAAAGATGGTCTTCCAAATAAATCCAGATAAATCAATGGATTCTACGAGGTGAACAATTGCACTATAGGTTATTCATACTATTCATGTTTGCCGTTTTAACCATTCTCAAAACTTAAGTTTTTATTTCCCTTATGGAATATTTAATATCTTTTATTAATCATAAATAATTCAAATAATTTAAAAAATCATTTAAATGTTTGGATACTTTGTTGTTTCTAAGGTATTCTTTTCGTCTTGTAAATACATTTGTATAATATAGTTCACGAAACATACAACAGCGCATGTGTTGGCTTTATTCTTCACAAATGCAGTTACAAAAACACCATAGGGTCTATGTCGTACTGTTAATTCTACACATTGCAGAATTTGAATTTACGTAAAAAAAATATAATCGAAATTTTAAAATTTGACAAATACCGGTATTTCTTTTGTGTGTTTCTCAAGAATCTTCTTAATTAGGAAGGCTGGATTGTGGTGGCCATTTTCAGGCTATATTAAGGGGGATGTGCGGCCGTCTTGTACATTTGTGGATAAGAATGCAAACAGTTCTTGAACTGGCTTGTTTCTGCCCGAAACTGGCCAAAAATGTTGCCAACAGATAAAAAAAGCAATAAATATGAGGTTCTACATATCGTTTTGTATGCAAATTATGCACACAAGAACAGAACAATGCGTTCGATCTTTAATCACTTAGAACTGCGCAATGTTTACATTCTTATCCACAAATGTACAAGATGGCCGCACACCCCCCTTAATATCTCTTTTAAAAGAAGAGTTCAATTTGTATAAAAGATATAGGAGAAGTCGAAATCTCAACCATTAAAAATATGGATAGTTTCTTTACCAAATGAAAGTTTATGGCAAAAAAATTCTTTTATAAAATTTTATGAAAGATCAGATGGTTATTTTGTTGGCCATTCAGTCTCCTTAAAAAATAGTTGATCCTTAAAAGTAACTTTTATGTTTTAACAGTTTCTAATTATATAAGGCCAGGCAAGCTACTGACAAACAAGTTGATAAAACAGGACTATCAACAGTCTTGTTTGAAGTCATCTTTTCGTAAGTTGTATGGTCGATACAACGACCTTAATTGTCAGCAAATTCAATCTTCCACTCGCTGACTGACGTTTTTCATACTAATTGGTAGACCATAATTAATCACCTAATTGTCTACAGACTTTTCCGTTTTAACCGATTACGACAAAAAGCACACGGCGGGTGTGACCGGTCAGCAGAGGATGCTCACTCCTCCATGGCACCTGATCCTACCTCTATTTTTGTTTTAAGAGGTCCGTGTTTGCTCTGCTCCTGTTTTGTAATTTTCCTCGGACTTTTGAATTTGAACACTGTTCGTTATCATCACCTGTCATGCAAAAGAAGTTGTATTTGTTTTGTTTATTGTATCATTGTTTTTTTTTGTACTATGCCTTTATAGAATGAAACCATTTTCTGTACAATTTATTTTACTTCTTTTTTTTTTTTTTGCTGTTAGGCTGGGGTGCTCTTGATACCGAAAGAAATGTCTTGAAAGTCAAACTTTAAAGAATATCGGTCATGTGAAATAGTGAGATGTCTATGAATGTCCCTGAAATGTGAATGACATTGGTTCTTTTAAAAAAAAAATCAATCTTCTACCATATAGAAAATATCATTTTTGTTTCTTTCAAAATATGTTTTTGACATTTTCATACAAGTTAGATATGGGCTCCTTAGCGTGTATTTTATTTAAACACATTTGATTTGTTTTCTTCTGATATAAAAACCCTTTGGGAACAGAGCATTTAGCCTTCAGATAATATACAAATACAATAGATGACAAAAATGCAATTCTTTTAATTTAAGGGATATGGTTAAAATGACCATTGCATCCACGGAATTTAAGGGATATGGTTAAAATGACCATTGCATCCACGGAATACAGACAACTATTATAGAAGCCAAACTTCTTCAACGGTGAGCAGCAGCGGCAGACAACTGTACAAATCAAAGTTCTAGTTTTAAACAGCAGTCGCGATTTATCAACACCATTTGAAATATTGTTTGCATAGAAACATATAGTTCATTTATATTGGTAAGTTTTTTTTTTTATGTAGGTGTGGCGATCTTTGTAATAATGGTGAAATATAATAAGCAGTCGTAGCTTTATCAGAGTGGTCAGTAATGAAGGTAGGAAGTGAGTATGTTTTTTTGATGTCCTTGTAATACAACGGCAGAATGTCAGAATCTACTGTGTAGTAACGATATTTCATTCTCAAAACAGTTGGATAAAATTATGATAGATATGGTATAGCGACAAAGCGGCTACGATAAGTTTGGGGTAGTGAATGTATAGTGACTTGTTTTCTAAGTCATGTTAGAATAAATATTTGGAAGTATTCTAAAGACACAAGTCAGTATATAGTTTTTAAGATAATTAGTTATAATTCTTTGGTGATGCTAACTGAAGCCTTGTCGAAGTAATATAACTATAAAGCGCAGTGGTAAACGCACTCACTTCTCACTGATGCGACCCAAGTTCGAACCTCTTGATTGGCATTCGTTAAGAATATGAGAGAGTATGGTAGTCACCTGCTTAGACACGGGAGCTCTCGCTTCTTTCCACGTCATTGACCCCCTCAGCGAGATATTTTGAAATATGAAGTTAACTTGTTTATCAGGTGGGTTTTTCAAATAAAAATTCAATATTAAAAGTTCAATGATTTATTTCTTTTTTATTGCTTAATTTATCACATGTTTAGCTCAATGTGCGGTGGATATCACTCATGTAATAAAGTCTGTGTACTCTTACGCCACGTGACGTCATAATTAAACATTATATACTATGTCGAATGTTGAATATTTACATTTGCAAATATGTTTCCTTATAGATGAACCTATAGAATATCGAAAACGGTCAATTCTGTATGAACTTTTTCATGACGTCACAATGATCATAGTGTTACGTTAAAAGTTTAAAATCAAAGATTTATAACAATCTAGATTGTTATAGATAAGTTTAGAACTTTTAATGTAACAATAGCACGCGCTTATCGCTTAAAATTGTAAACATAAAATTCCGGTAATTTTAACAGTTCTGAACGATTTAATATCTCTTTCAAACGTAAATAGAAGTAATAAAAAAGCAATGTTAAAAAGTTCACCGGTTGGTTGGTGATCAAATCTACTGAGAAGCGCTTCGGGCTTCACAGGATTTGATCACGTGACCAACCAACTTCATATCCCGGTGAACTTTTTAAATTGCTGTTTATTTCTTAACTGACGTAGATTGAAAGAGTAACGAAATAATAGAGTTGAAAAATTAGGAGTTATAATGCTGTTTCATAATTTTTCTTCATAAATTGATCAGATTATGTTCAAAAATGAATTGTGTGTTTTTTAAGCTTGAATTTTTGTTTTCATTTGTAAAGTTTTTGACATCTTGACAATGTAGTAAATGTGTTGTGTGGCTCATAACTATGTTTATGGAAACTATCGAAATTTAACAAAAGACGTGGTAAAACATGTGATAAAATGTGACAAAAAGAATCTCTCATGATCTTTCATGATTTGCATTGGTATATGATTTTTATCCAACGAGTTGTGTGTTTTCTATCCCCGAGCCTTTGTATATATACAAAGAATAGAAATTTGAGTTTTTTCCTTATCTTTATTCTCTTTATTGATTTATGGGAATGCTAACGATGAATTTAAGCAGCTTTATAGGAATAGAAATAAATAAATTGACATTGATGCGCTGCAAGTCTCAACAGAAGGCCTGTTTATAGAGTTTTATCCATTTCCTGTTAAGCGTATGGAGCAGGCTTTGTGGCAGTGACGTTCAGTATTAGAGGCGAACCGTCCATGCGTTAGATATGGACAAATTCCACATATACCGTAGAGCGAAGCTGCTTTTAAAGTGCTTTGATAAGCGTTACTTGTGTGAGAAAACTTTATTTTTGTGATCGGCTTCGGCCAATCACAGTTGTGTCCATATGAGGCATCCGGCAAATTTTACTATTTGCGCACGCATTGCGCCTTGCACTACCTTATTTACTTTTCAATGACAACCTCATTTAAATCTTTAATAACACGTAGAATACTAAATAAATGTTACTCTAATCCGTTTGCCTTGAAATTAAAACGCTTATACAGTTACATACAAACTGATTCTAATCACGTTTGTCTTCACATATGCGTAAGAATATTTATCGGAAGTATAATTCGCCTACTAAATGTATAGCATATTCATGCCTTGCTATTTCGGAACGGAGTAAAGTAAAGTCGTATCCAAAATGAGTCGTATCCAAACAGAATCATAATCCATTTGTCCGGAGATAAAATTGATATTTGGATTGTAAATAAAAAGATATGCTGTTTAGGTTAGGTTTTGAATTAATTACAAATTAGAAATTACAAGATAATTGAATGTAGAATTTTGGTTATCTTCAAACAAAGTTTAATTTCATCTCCTTTAAGTTTGCCAAAGAGTCTCCTATATCAACATTTGATAGACAACTATTGCAGGCACGTAGTATCGTTTTTGAAAGTAGGGGGCTAGAGTCATCCAAAAATCTCGACAAGCAAAAAAAACAAAAACAAAAAAAAAGAAAATCCCTGGCCCCCCTGCTACGTAAATTCGTTTACATGCAATCTTATCTTTGAAAAAATGTTACTTATATCGGAAATTAAATCAACAAGACGGTGCTATATACAGTTTATTGCATGTACATTAACAGAGCTGACCAATGATATTAACCTACATGCCGATCATTCCTTTAAAAGGAATACTTGTTTACTTTTACATACAAGTTTGTAGCAAAAATGCCTTATTTGTTTACAAAATTAATTAATTGGATTGTATGAAGTTTTATGTTTGTAGGATTTTAAAAAAAAAAATAACAGGAAATATACCATCATAAGTGAATATATGCATATATTTATGTTTATTCAGATATCTATTGATATGATCTAGCTTCTATTTGTGCTGCATTTATTTCTCCAATTAAAGTTTACACAATTTGGTCTCAACCCCTCTTGATATCTTTTTTAAAATGTATTGTAAATATCTGAGTTTTAAATTGAAATATTACAATTACATACTTACTAAGGATGATATTACAATTACATACTAAGGATGATAACTATCAACACAGTTGTTTAATTTGTTATTTGTTATTTGTTAATTTGAGGTTTTTTCCATGCATCAGGAATCATTCTATGCTTGGGAAACACAAGTGATTTAGCAATTGCTACTGCAAAACGTGAAATGTGCAACTAGTGGTGGCATATTTCTGCCGTCCACATAATTTTGGTCTACATAGTTAGCTCAGCAAGTCACAATAGGTATATCTAAAAAAAAATCAACATGTACATGTAAGTTTTTGGTTATGTCCACAAAATACT
The DNA here is from genome assembly GCA_020458035.1 of Magallana ariakensis. Taxonomy (NCBI): domain Eukaryota; kingdom Metazoa; phylum Mollusca; class Bivalvia; order Ostreida; family Ostreidae; genus Magallana; species Magallana ariakensis. Next base: position 20,777,172 of record CM035819.1, on the reverse strand, counting down.
AATCATGGTTATTTGTGATAACTGTCACAATCGGCTGACTAGATAGAAATCTTATATCTTGACAACAATTTGCTGCTTTGATCAATGCTGCCATCCACATAACTTTTAGTTATGATAGCTTTACTAATGAAATTAATGCTGATCACTGTATTTATAGATTTAAGAATTTTATTTTGTAATGCTCAACTTTTAAAACATTTCAATTGAACATTTGTTATAAGTACATCTATTTTAAAGAACAAAGAAATGAACAAACACATGTAAATAAGTAAGAAAATAAAAAGGCATATGTTTGAGGGGAATTGAATGTAGTATCAGGCACATGGTTACATGTAGCTGTTATTGACCCATACTCAGAAGAGAACCTAGTTCTTTGTCACATTATTTTACCATTAATGATATGACCAAGGATCAGTGTAGGAATGTGGTATTTTGCATCATTTTGCTAAAAAATGAATCGATTCTAATATTAAATTCTTTTGTTAATATTTATTCAAATTTCTACACATTACATAGTTACGTTATTGCAGGGCATAATTATCCTTGTGGCCCGTTATTATAGTGTAAACAAGAAGTTCCGAAACCACTAATTTCATTGGTAGAAACTATCGTTACCAAAACTTTTGTGAATGGAGGCATCGGTCAAGGTACAATATTTAGTCGAGGTACCAGATAGTTATCTTGTCAAGAAAGCTTCCTCGTCAAATCATGATAACTTATCTTGAAAAGAAAAGTTAAAAGTGGAAATTAGTCGAAATAACATGAAAGTTATCTTGACCTGTTAAGATAGCTATCGTGACTTGAAAAGATAATTTTGTTGACTAAAGCTATGTGAATGGCATAAAAATGCCACCATAAGCAGTGTTATTGCAGATAACAAAGTTTCCTGATAATACTAGTATTTGCTTAAATGCAGACCATATATGCCGTTGTATTTTAAAGTTTGCTGTACTCCAAAATGTAAAGTTCGCAATTTGAGTTATGCAAATTACATATGAGTATGTATTTTGAATAAGATAGTATTATTCACTCTTTCAGAATTTCAGGTCTAACTAGAACAGTTTCGTCGATTAAAACCTACCAGAATAAATGTTGATTCAAAATTTCTGATTGGTCAGAACACTTCTGATTTCAAACATTTCCATCTAATAAAGGTATACAACTTTCTTAACTTTGGGTCATATTTTCTCAATTGTAAGTAACCAACGTTTCAAGAACTTAAGAGAATTCACGTATGTTAGCTGGAAAAATCATAAGCCAAAAAGCTGATGAATTCCCAATATAATAGAAAAAATAACGATTGGCTTTTTTGCCTTGGGCGATGGAGAAAGATTAATATAAATTATAGCAAATCTCGCGATGATACCATTAATCAGCTTTTGATATCATTATATTCTTACAACCCAGTGTTTTACCTCAGAAACATCTCTTCTTAGAGTGAAAAACATCATTACTGCCTGACTGGTTTTTTCCCGATTTTAATAGACTCACGGGACCAAGTGTGGCGATGAACTAGTATATGAGATTATTGTGTTTTATTGAAACATGTCCTCAATTATATCGCCTCGTTATTCTTATTCCTTGACAATATAATAAAAAGAATACCCAGGGAAATATATACACTGGTTGGTAATTTCAAGGTTTTCATTAAAGACCTAGGTTACGTGTTATACTAAATTGGAATATTATAATTGAATGTTATTGTTAAAAATTGTTATTGTTATTGGTAAAATAACAATATTAATTGTTATTCTTAAAATTGTTATTGTTAAAAAATTTTCATACAAGTAAGTATTAAAATATACATTTGATACTTGGTCAAGGTAAAAATAACACACAAAACAATGAATAACGAATGTGAGAGTCGATGCATTAGTTGTTATTGCTAAATTTTGTTACAAATATAATGTGTTTACTTTAGTTACATTGAATTATGCATATCATGATATTTGAGGTATATTTCTTAATGAATAAATACATCAAAAATAAGAAAGATGGATTCAAGTATTCTAAATATCTTACATTTTCGATAGTCCGCTGTCATAATCTCACAACATATTTTAAGTTACAATTACTTTTTATATCTAACTCCTCATATTTACCACATTTCGATGCGAATTTGCATTTCGTGAGTTCCTCTGGCATTTTACGTGCTTCCCAACTAAATATGTAAACGCTTTTCTGAAGTCGACGTTAAACACAGTGTAGATGACGGGATTGAGAGCTGAATTCACGTATCCGAGAAATGTCATTCCCAGCTCCACACCTGGAGTCAAATTGCAAGAGCTACAAAAGGGAACGGTTACATACATGATGAAAAACGGCAGCCAACAAAGGATGAACGCTCCAACTATTATTCCGAGCGTTCTTGCAGCTTTTCGCTCTTTTGACAAAGATATCTTTTGCCTTTGGTCAAAAAAGTTTTGCATGGTGTTGGCATTTTCAGTTATTCTTTCGTTTAGAAGCAGGGCTGAATGGTTTGGCGTGGTATTGTAACTAAACTCTCGGTTGTGGTTCTCATTGTTTTCATTGCTGTCCTCGGATATTTGCTCTACCGTCAGATTTGGAGATGGTGGGGATCGGGTTTTTAAAAGCGCCATCTTGGAAGCCGCTGATGCCTTGGCCCTTTTCCGTAGCCGCTCCCTGGTCGCAAAGAAAATTTTAATGTAAACAAAAGTCATAATGATGAGAGGAATAAAAAAAGATCCGAAAGAGGAGTATATTATGTATGCTCTCTCGGCGGTTAAGCTGCACTGCTTCGTCTTTTCTTTGTATAAACTATTTTCTGGGCTGTCAATCCACCCGAACAACGGTGGCACGCTAATGATGGAACTGGCTACCCAAGCTGCCACTATCATGAGCAGAACGCGCCTAATTGTGCGTTTTTGAGCGTAACTAAGAGGGTCGTGAATGGCAAAGTACCTGTCTAACGCAATAACACAGAGGTTCAAGATAGACGCAGTGCACAATAATACGTCACAGGTGACCCAAAAGTTACACAAAGGTCCACCAAAAGTCCAGTTTCCTTGCAGTTTGTTGGCGATGTGTAGGGGCATGACTATGATAGCCACCGCCAAATCGGCCACCGCTAGAGAAATCAAAAACAAGTTTTGCACGTTGCGTAAAGGTTTGTATGTGAGAATGGCCAGGACCACAAAAATATTGCCGACAATCGTTACTGCTATGGTCACAATCATGAGAAACGTTAGTATGTAATCTTCACCAGAGTTCACAAAAGCGGCATCGTCCGTCATATTGGAAGCCGAAACGTTCCCCCCAACCATGTTGGCTTCTTCTCTCTCGTACTCGTAATACTGGCAGCAGCAGCTAGGCGACAAATCGAAGCTTATTACATGATAATTAGAGCCCAGACAACCCCTTGGAATGTTTCGCCAGTGACAGCCTTCTCTCCATCTAGATTAGCAGAACAATGCTCACCTTCTTAAGTAAGCCTGCTATTGATTTGAAGTTTTATGTGATAAAATATATCTCCGGGTTTTTCCCCCTCTCCAGCACTTCCAACAATCGCACACATGAGCAATCGGAAGTGGTCAAATTAATCTAAATACCGAAACCCCGAATGCAGACTCTTATACACATGGGATATTTCTACTTCTTACAATTTTGTAGCAAGATGATTTTTTAAAAATCTTCATTATAATTACATATTCTATTTGATTATTTTTTTTATAAATAATATATAAATTAAACTTTCGCCCAGGAGAGATTAAGCGTTTGACTATATACAGTGCAGTTGATAAAGATCAGTGAACTACATTTTATTTTTTTCTAATGTTTTAAAATTGATTTTAGTGGGGTTTTTTTTGCTTCACTTTTATTACTTCTACGTATTTGTATTTAATGTTATATTATATTTAAGTAGTAATTTGCATTTGAAATGCTCGTAAAGTAATAAACTTAGAAATGTAAAACGAATAAAAAGTAAACGTAAAACGGCAATCTGAAACATCCCGGTTACTTTAGAATTAGTATGAATAGCAAGCTGAATACATAAAGAAAGTTGGGGAAATATATAAATCCATTTTTAAAAAAATAATTCATTTCATAAAAATGAAAAAAAAAATGGTTTTCATGTACAAAATGCAAGTTGATGGTGATAAATATAACAGCAAGTGCAAAGTAAGACTACGGCCATTGAGAAGTAACTGTTATAGTTGTTCCTATATTCCTTTACAAGCTTTATTTTTCAAATTCCTATCATTAGTCCCATAGCGAAAAAGAGAATGGCTTATATATCCCACGTTCACACATCAGATTGGCGACAGTCTATTGCCTAGAAATAACCGCGTAATAAAATGTCTTCCAAAAGAATTTTATAACTTTTTAATATCAAATATTTTGGCAAGCTGTTTTTGTTGCACAACTTTATGAACCTTCATTAAAAATATTTATTGGTATTGATTAGATTACAATTATAAACACGTTTACATATAAGAAAATCAAAATATGTTTATCTATCACTTGTTCGTGTATTTATTCCTGTGAAATTGCAATCTCTGAATGTAACATATAAAGTGTAACCTATATTATTAGTTACCTATTAATATGTTACATTAAAACAGCATGTACCAAAAAGTACATATGTGTACTTTTGCGATACATCATTGGAATTGCCATTAATGGCAATTCCAATGATGACCAGGGAAGCGAACAATAGGAATAATATATATATGCATTAAGATTCCAACAAAAAGAAAAGTAGGATACACAAATAAACGCAAACGCGAAACACTTTCTTAGTAATTAATGACTAAAGCCATTTGGTGACCACTCTCTGAGGTCCCTTCCATTGACTTACTCTCTCCAGGTCTAAACGAGTGATCATAGCCAGTGTTTGACATGTGCGGCGGTATCTCGGGAATAGAGCGAGGTTTCAATTAGAAATCACTAACCGTAGCTTTAAGTCATGGATTCTGGGGACCATGGCTGTACGTTCGTAGACCCATTAGCAATTTCCTACACTTCTAGTCTTAAACTGCATGGTTCATGGTTTGGGTTCGGGGGGGGGGGGGGGGGTTCATTCATACAATTGTTGGTATACACGTACATTCCTAGCGGGTTTTAAATTTGTTTATCCCTTTAGCGTAAGTGTTTCCAATTTCATACTCAATGTTGAACAAAAAATACGTCTTACGTGATGTTTTGTTATTGTGGCTTGAAAATTGATGGTACTGAATTTCATTACATGTTTAACACAAAATCAAAACTTTTTAATGTATTTTAGCGTATTCCCTCTCAAAGTCAACACGTAAGTTTGATAAGTGTAAACTTGTTTTCATTTATATTTATGGTATAACCTAAGAATCGGCATTAGATAAGAAATTGGTTCAGTAATTAACGCTTAAACATATAATTGATAGATTGAAAGAGTTATAGCAGATGCATACAGTAAATAAAATGATTGGCTTATGTGTAAAATGGGGTGTGTTTGTGTTGGTTCCCCTTTATTTTACTAGTATGCCTTTTATCTTTTGCATATGTCTACTAGATTATTTTTTTTCAAACAATGAAAAATGGACCGATGCATTTAAAAATCCCGAAAAGTTGCCAAATAGTGTCAAAATTTGAAATAAAAACATGTACATAAAGAAAATTGATCACTTATATTTTTACACCATATAAAGATGAAAACTTGAATTTTGTTTATTCCATAAACTTCCACCCGCCATGAGCCTACACTAATGACTGACAATTTTTTTCACATGCTGAACAATTTAAATGACATATTGGAAGACTGATCGACAGGGTCTCGTCTTGTCACTGAAATCTCGGCGACTAATGTTGGCGCATGCTCCGTGAAAGGTAAGGTTATTTACTGTTCAGCATCCCTTAATGAGTCAGGGGAGATGAAATTGGAGCCAATCTAACACAAAATTGAACTTTTCAACCGTGATTCGGAGAAGCAGAATTGTCTAGTTAGATATTTTTATGTAAATAAATTTCAAATCAATCGTTGAGTAATTTGATCAATGAAATTATCGCAATGAACAAAAGCGTTAATGATGATGTCCTGAATTTTTCATCGGGTTGGTAAATTTGTAAACTCGATGTGTATTTTTATTTCAAATTTTATTCCTTAATATATACTTTCAATATATTTTTTTGCTTAAAGGAGGCAAAATAGATACAATGTTTGTTCGAAAGAACAAAAAGTTTTGGTTAAAAATGCATGTATATATAACTGATGTGTATTGAATATGCAACAAAAAATAGCAAATGTAAACATGTAAACAGTGATATCCGATGCCAATTATCATAAAAGATTCAATCAATCGATCATTAGCGATTGTGTTGGTAGAATGCCCGTATGTTATAAACAGAAACCACGTAATATAAAATATCTCATCGATACATTATCATGACCAAAATACTACCTTTGAATTTTGATTTCAAATTATTAGATTTCCATTAAATAGGGTTCCATAATTCTATGTTCATGTTTTTACATTCTATGGTACCGTCATGGCTTTGGTTTTGGTGGAGGTCGCCACAACTTGCTTGCAGTCATAGTTTAATGGATGACTGATTTTTTTTATCCCTGGCGAGAATTTTTTTCACTCACTAGAAGAAGACGTCGTTTAATTGATAAACCTTATTTTCATTTTTTAAGACTCGTTTCATACTGTGGTTTTTTTGGCCTCGTGTGAGATGTCAAAATACACATCAAATCAACTATGATAACAAAAATGTAAATCTATCTATATTACTGTATTAAAATAATAGACTCGAATTGTTGGCCTTGAATACCGATAAATCGGAAGAGTTATGTCTTTTGTTTTATATATTTTAAACATCATTGGTACTTGAAGATTACCAATTTGTTTTTATTTTTTCTCAATCACTCTTCGCTAATTAAAAATCAACGAAAATTCTGCAAAAAATTCCGGAAATCATCTGGATTTTTTGGATTTTACAATCTTACGCATGCGCATTACATTCACGCTGAATCATGGGAGGCTCTATAGGAATGAGAGTACCAATGCACCGGATGTTGACATCAGAGAAGTGAATATAGAAGATTGAGCCGAGCAGTAAAATGTATGGCTTAGGTGATTGGCTGCATTAATTGCTGAAATAATGATCATTTTAAAGCAAAATTATCACTGTTTAAATCCAATGATGGAATGAAGAAGTACTGCAGAAAGTAAAGAAATAAGAGGGGTTGAAATAGGAGGTGGGTGTCATTTTTGAGACTTGGATTCATTTGCTGCGGATCGCTGTAAGTTGTAAACAAGCTCAAATTTGACCTATAAACGCAATGGGACCATATCTATTTCTAGTGATTTTTTTGTTAGTGCTTGGAATGAACTATCAAATGTGACCAAGGATATGTCTGTGAGTAAAATAGCAAACTAGCCAGGTGTGTTTAGGTTAACATTGAGCTCTATGGGAAATGAATTGGTACTCTTTTCCCTATAGTTTATGTTTCCACAATATCACATTTGCATGGATAAAGTCAGAAATGATAATACAAATACGTGTAAATTTTCATTGGTTACTATATATCCTGATCATCAAAGAAAATACGGGAGACAACTCTAACACAGTGCATTAACTATGAAAAATCACGAGAATTCCGAATGTCAACATGGTGTGTAAATGAAGCGAGTAAAAAACGTTGGTGAAAAAGTGTTGAATTTTTCAATAATATGAATTAAATTTATAGATGAAAGGTATTTACAGCCTCAAATGGTTTGTTATTAATAATTTGACTGTTATTTCAATGCAACTTCATTGATTTTCTCCAAAATCGTTTCGGAGCGATTCTGCAATTTTCTGCTACATTACTATATGGGAGGCATGAAGGCCTGACCCGAGAGACAGATTATTCAAACTAAGCGGAGTGAGTGAAATTAATAGCATTATTGTAGCCTTAAAGTTTGGTTATGTATATGTCAACAATATACGGTGTGTCGATGTATCTATTTCGTAAATGTCCGATATCATGTGCAATGTCAACCCGTGCACACACACGGGTCAAAGTCTAGTTAAAAATGTAATAACTATGATAAAGTAATATGTAAATGTAATAAATGAACAAATTATATAATTATAGACTGCAATTCAATATAAGAGTTAGTCATGATTGCTGAATAAGAAAGGAAAGCTATTAATATTTTTTTTTAACATTTTCCAGTGATCAATAATTAACTAAGGCGAACGGTTGGTCATGAAGAAATATGGAACGCCTCAACGGCCTTATGTTGATAATCTTAATAATATGAATAAGTATCATCACGTAATGTTAAAGTACCATCTCGTAATGTTGAAGTACCATCATGTAATGTTGAAGTATCATAATATTATAAAGGTTATCAACATAAGACAGTTGAGGCATTCCATAAAGAAAGGTTAAAGTCATCTATACGCCATTATACATTTTTTAAATAATTTTGATTCATTTGATTTTGATAAATTTTTATTTAAAATGACAGGTAAATATTTACAAACTGATCAAATAAAATTGTCTTTTCAAATAAATATTAAATGTATGTAATCAAATTCCAAAATTCGAAACGAATACCCAAATTTCCGAAACACGCTCTTTGTCCAGTATATTTTTAGTCCGAATGAAAAATTGCTGAATATTGACCGGCAATCATATAAAATACCCGGTTCGTCGTTTTCAATTTTTATATATATATATTTTTTTAGACAATTGAATTAAATCGTTTTATGTTCGAATGAAATATTAAATAACAAAGAATCTATACTTATAAATTAAGACATTTTGTCAATAAACTACAAAATGTCTGCGCCAGAGTACTTGCTTACACCTTTAGTATTTCATCACATGTGAGTTGATGTCCGTAAGCTATAACTGAATTTTACCTAATAAGTAATTATTGAGAAATAAATTAAAAACCTACTTTCATTTTCGATAAACCAGCACGAAATAGCAAAAATGAGAGTAAGGTGGTGGACACCCTTTGGCGGATCCAAGTCAGTGGGAATTTGCATCAAAATATATGATTGCAATTAAATAATACTGAATGATTACGTCAGTAAAGAGTGAGTATATTTACTGGGAACTTTTTTAGGGTATACATAGAAATTAAGATACGACAAATGTTGAAAAAAAAGATGAGTCATTTCGTTTCTTGAATGGGCGATTTTAGTTTTGATGACTTGAACTTTCCAGAACGGGGTAACCAAGAATGCGGGTTGACTTATCAACGTCATGGCGGAAAGTGTAGAGCGAGTTAATCATCGGATAGTTATCTTGGATCTGACAACTTTAGTTTAAGATATGCAAAAATTATGTTTATACTTATCTAGCGTTTTTAAATTACAAACATTTATATACACTAGAGATTAGTAGTAAACTATACCGGTATACATTAACTTGTGAAACATAAACAAATTGTGTTAACAACTCTACGTCTGTATGAGTAGATGATGTAAATGCATATAACGCGGAATTCTTTTTTGAGACAGTGATAAAAGTTATAGTGAAATTTGGCTTAACGACCTAAAGAACAAAATTTAGAAAAGAGAAACGACGCAATATAAAGCCACTCCCTGGTTTGAAATAAAATGAAAAAGTTTGAAGTTTTTTCCAGTCAGCTGCAACAAAAACAAAAATAGAGGCCATATACATTAAAGCATTGTATCATATTCTAAAATATTTAAAAAGTCATGATCCCAGGAGTAGGGTGGGCCACAATGGGGGGGGGGGTCTAATTTTTACAATGGAATACATAGAGTAAATCTTTAAAAATCTTCTTCTAAAAAAATAATCATTCAGGAAAGCTGAAACTTACATGAAAGCATCCTCTGGTAGAGTAGATTCAAAGTTGTGAAAATCATGACCCCGGGGGTAGAATGGGGCCACGATAAGGGGGGGTCGAATTTTTACATAAGAATATATAGAGTAAATCTTTAAATAGCTTCTTCTCAGAAACTAATCAATCAGCAAAACTTAAACTTGTGTTTAAACATCCTCAGGTAGGGAATATTCAAGTTTGTTCAAATCATGATCCCCGGGGAAAGGGTGGGCCAAAATGGGGGGGGTCGAATTTTTACAAATGAATATATAGAGTAAATCTTTAAAAATCTTCTCAAAAACTAATCATTCAGAAAAAACTGAAACTTACGTGAAAGCATCCTTAGGTAGTGTAGGTTTTAAGGTTGTTAAACTCATGATCACCGGGGATAGGATGGGGCCACAATGGGGGATCGAAATTTTACATTGGAATACAAAGAGTAAATCTTTAAAAGTCTTTCTCTCAGAAACTAATCAGTCAGGAAAGATGAAACTTGTGTGTAAGCATCCTCAGGTAGTGAAGATTCAAAGTTGTGAAAATCATGACCCCGGTGGGTAGGGTGGGCCAAAATGAGGGGGTCGAATTTTTACAAATGAATATATAGAGTAAACCTTAAAAAACCTTTTCTCAAAAACGAATGACCAGAAAGGCTGAAACTTGTGTGGAAGCATCTTCAGGTAAGTTTGTTCAACTCATGATCCCTTTGGGAAGAGTGTGGCCACAATGGGGGTTGAATTTTTACATAGGAATAGATAGAAAAAAATATTTATTTAAAAATCTTCTCAAAAACCGATTGGCCAGAAAAGCTGAACTTGTGTGAAAGCATCCTCAGGTATGGACTGGGTAGATTTAAGTTTGTTCAAATTTTGATCCCCGGGTGTAGGATGGGGTCACAACAGGGGGGGGGGGCAAATTGTTACATACCGGTAGGAATATATAGGGAAAAATCTTCTTCTTAAAAACCATTAGCCTAAAAAAGCTTTAACTTTAGTGAAAGCAACCTTAGGTAGTGTAGATTCAAATTCGTTAAAAGCAAAATCTTGAAGAGTAGGTGGGGCCACATTGGGGATCCAATTTTTATCATGCCTATTGTTGCTCATGTGAGCGATGTGGCCCATGGGCCTCTTGTTTCATTTAGCATTTCTAATTATACTGTTTACGTGGTTATTTTTGCCCTTCTACACTTGCAAACGGTTTTGTCCCGTCTTTAATTTGCCCAGATACAGTTGTTATAAAAAGACAGATAATTTTATACATTTTTTTATTCACCAGCTGACAACGAGGTCGAAAGGGGTGAAAATAAACCGAGGCCATTATTTACCTGTATATCGTATTGCACGACACTGCAGCAGTGATTTTTGTGAATGTAACTGACCCGGGGACTGACGAAGATACTCAAGCTAAGACTGTCCGCTTATAAACGACGGAGACGTTAATAGATCGTCAGTATATTACATGTATGAACCTAAGTTCACTATGTCATAGGGTTTTTTTCTTGGGATTTTTTGCAGGTCTGATTTGAAATTAGTTTAAATATATATATCTTAATTCTTGTTAACGAAAAGAAATACAATTTTAAGCAAGTGGGTTGGAATGTTATCGGTTAGAACCCAAACACTATCACCTCCAGCTACCCTACCACCCCTCCTCTTTTCCTCCTCCCTCCCCCCCCCCCCCCTTCCAATTTCCATTTACTATGACTAGCAAAATAAACGTTTTACAATCAAAGACACTTTTTGTTATCTTCATAAAAGGCTCGAAAAAAGATCAAATAAAAATGCATGGTCAGGGAACGCGGTATATATGCAGGGTTTTTTTCCTACCATTTTATCGCTTTCCGTGAAATCGGATAGATATTGCTTCAATAGAAATGTGATAGAAAGCACGACGGACACAACGAAATTGAATATTCTCAGTTCGCTTTCTAAGAACGACTTCTATATGTGTCGAATCTCAGGCCTTATTTGTTTCTCTATCTCCTCCAATATACATATAGAAAGGGCAAACTTAAGGCGTATTGCCGGTTTGAATGCGATCCGTAAATGATCATGAATGAAGCGCTTCGTGCTGGAAGGCAAAAGGTCGAGCTGTTGAATGCCCTTCCGGTGGCTGCAGTGACAGCATAGTCTTTATCGGGACTGTAGTAATTAATTGAGTACATATTAATACCATTTGATAGTTTTCGCTTGACCGAACGCCTTCTAATTAATTTCCTGTAATTTTATCACCAGCACAAAAGTATCGCGTGGCCATGAGGCGGCTTTCTTTCTTGAGGATCTTCCATCGCCTTGATTGCGCCTTATACACTGCTGATATTATTAGAAGCCTAAGTTCAATGGTAGGCCAATAAAAAGACAAAAAAAAAAAAACAGCTCACCATTTGGTTAAAGAAACCAACGATACAATTTGTCCCTCACGGTGTCTTTTCGAACCATCTCGCTTGCGTGTTATATGTCAATTATTATATACAGTCTAAGTTGATTTATTGTCCAACTTGTTAACAATGAAGATAGAAGAAAAACAACAAAATATTGTCTAGAAGGTGTAAAAGCGATCCTGAGGACACAACGAGTTTGTTTTCGTTCTTGGTCTATTCGATTAGGCGCCGTATTCATGGCATGTTGAATCAGATTAGTCAATATTTGGCAGGTTAATTCGGACGTGCAATTTATTTTTTTCTTCTTCTTTGTAAATTGGATTTTCTAAGTTGTTAATGACGATGGGAATTTCGGGGTCTGGTGTGTGAATACCATACATAAATTGCTTTAGGAAGGGATTAAAAACCATTCGTTCTTCCGGGGTTAAGCGCAGGTCAGAGCCAAAACAACGTTGTATCAGTGAGGCAATAACGTAATTTTATTCTTGGTTTGTGTTGCCCAGTGCCTCTGTTAGTCTCAGCACGTAGTAATTTCCAATTTTTTGGTCCCCTTTGTCTCTCATGTCATCAATCAAGTCACAACCTTTAACATGAGGATGTCAAATCGCCGTATAAGGTCTGCGCTCTCGCTGCTGACAATGGTAGTTTTTGACCATGTAGTCCCTAATGATGATCTTTACTATGGAAGGGAATTACCGCCAAAATTCTATGTATCTTGCTTTTATTCTTATTATGCTTACTTCTTTATTCTTCATTACATTTACACTTGCGCATGTCACTTTATTGTTTTCATATTCATGCTTATTCAATTTCACTTTGATTCTTTTTGATCCTTCATTGTTTGCTTAATTCTATGTTGCAACATTCTCTTCTTATTCGTGTAAATTCTTTCTTCTATCTCTGTTACAAACGTGAATTCAAACACGCAAACCATAAAGCACTTTCAATAAAGACGAATACAAGTTGCATGAATTTAATGCTGCATTATGACGCCAGGCGGCAGTGTGCGCGCTACAATTGCTGCTCCCCGGAAAAAAAACAACGTAGCTAGCTAAATGTGGGATGTTTCGCACCATGACATTTCGCTCCAATGTTTATATGTTCAAATCAAGAAATGGAGGGGAGGTTTATGTACTAAGGGATAATTTATAATTTTGTTTGCCGGGGAGGGGGTGGGGTAGGTCGAGTTCTATTTTCAGTAGGTTTACTATGTGGATTTAAAAAAGTTTGAATTTTCAAGGGTGGTGGGGTGACTGGACCCCCCTCCTAAAATAAAATAAAATTTTAAGTCTGCGCATCAGTTATTTATATGAGACGATATAATCTTACAGTTCTCATAATTAGCACCCGTATCATAATTATCATCATCGCAAGCTTGATATGGAAGTCGGTCAATTCAACTCTTCATTTAATCAAGACCTGTTGACAGGTTGACATGTATGAGGTTCATGTCTCTAAGTTACATGTATCATAGCTTAAACACTTTCAAATCTAAACATGGACATTCAGTTACATGTACATGATTTATATTAAAATAAACAAACCTACAATAAGCATGGCTGTGAATGATACATACACATTTTTATCACTTCGAAAATTTGTGTAAATAAGAAGCATACATTATGTATGTTTTGTATTTTGGAAGAAAAATAATGTTTTATTTAGAACTTTATATAAGAATTGTTATTAAGATTTTGATTTAGATTTTAAACCAAAACGTATAAACAGTCATATCACATATCGTATTTTAATCTCTTTGCCTGGTTTGTTTTCGTTTACTCATTGTGTAATTAAGTCACTGATACTTTAGATTCGTTAATTTTTACCGCATATACGTATATTTACTTCTGCGACTCCACCGTTCTGTGCGAATCGCAAGAATATAAAATCGCGTGCACCAAACTTTGTTTTCATATCACAAGTTCAAAACTTTTAGAAAAATAAGTGAGATTTTAAAACCTGCAGTTTTAAGTTTTTTAACCCGGAATTTCACGCGGATATTAACTCATCACATTTAATCAGGGATACACAGTACTGTAGCCTAACGAGAGGTACATAGTGATTCATGCAAGTGATAATTTTCACACGTACTAGAGTACAGGAAAAGCTACTTCTAAGCATTTCGTACCCCAGTCCTTTTATTGTTTTTCAAAAACATCTTTAAATTTGGTTTAAATTTATTTCTATTTCATCTAAATGTTCCACGGAACCGTGCACCACCCCACCTCTTTTCACCTCAAATGAAAATACAGTCCTGTCGACAAGTACTTAATATGACATGTTCCTCTTCTAAAAACCGTTCCTGCAAATAATTTGCAAATAATGTGTTACTGCATATATATATATATATACGGTATAAATATATATATATATATATATATATATATATATATATATATATATATATATATATATATATATATATATATATATATATACGGTACATTGCATTGCGGATCTAGAATGAGATCAGATCCACCCCCCAATGGGAAATTCACACTTATTTAATCAACCAATAAAAAAATTAATACGAAATTATCTCTCAGCCCCCCCCCCCCCCCCTATGATTTTTTTAGAACCGCGCGGAGGCATTTTACATGTATACAAAAAAAAAACCCGTATCTGTTTGAGTCTACGTATATCGTGGCTTGTTAAAAGTTGACTATATTAACATGTATTTCATATTCCTATACTAAGCCCTTAATTTGAGATGTTTTCACTAATTAATTATTATTTATGCCATTTGTTAGTTTCGTTTTAATAAATCTTCGGGAGCAGCAATTGTAGCGCACACACTGCCGCCTGGCGTCATAATGCAGCATTAAATTCATGCAACTTGTATTCGTCTTTATTGAAAGTGCCTTATGGTTTGCGTGTTTGAATTCACGTTTGTAACAGAGATAGAAGAAAGAATTTACACGAATAAGAAGAGAATATTGCAACATAGAAATAAGCAAACAATAAAGAATTAAAGAGAATCAAAGTGAAATTAGATAAGCATAAATATGAAAACAATAAAGTGACATGCGCAAGTGTAAATGTAATGAAGAATAAAGAAGTAAGCATAATAAGAATAAAAGCAAGATACATAGAATTTTGGCGGTAATTCCCTTCCATACTTTACACGTATTAAACACATTCTTGTTTCGCTTTACCAGAATTGTTAATGTTCTATCATATTGATAGACCTATCCAACTGCAATAGACATATGTATCTACATTTTGGATGTTTTATCATACGTCCGTATGTACATGTATTTATTACATTGGTGAAATCTAATGCACATTTAGACTAACATTTTAAAAATACGATATATATTGGTCTAACATAACTGCCGTTTTAACAATGTATATTTACTCTATTAAATTCATAAAACAGATTTTTTTTATCCAAGAGCCCCGTGCATTAATCAGTAATTAACTTATGTTTTTGACAATTATATTGTTTTAATAAATGATGATAAAATATTCAAATATTATTTATTTAATGAACCCCGTGTATAATCGTATGAAAAAATCGAATTGAATTGGCTGTCATTTTCTTTTTTCAATTAGTCAAAATTGTTTTTCCCACCTTTTTTCGCAAGATATCAGACATTATCATTTAATCAACTTTCTTTAAATGGCAGTTTAATAATATTGAAGAAAAAGTCTAGTCACAAATTAAATATTATATAAAACTTGTAGTTGCCAAAGGCAACATTATAAGAAAGAATACTGTAAAAATTCGAAAGTCAATGCCCAACGGGCAATTATTGTTTTGTACTTTATACTACGACGGCCGATAGTGGCCACCACTCCACTCTTAGACTAACGTTTTGTGTGTAGAGTGTACAGATAACTTTGGTGTACAGCGTACATTGAATTTCGCAATGACACTGTACACTTTGTACACTTTCACTTTAAAGTGTAATGTGTAAGCGAGTTTCAGTGAAAATGTTAACTGTACACGTTACACACAAAACGGTTTTTTGAAGTGACGGCCGCTATCGGCCATCGTATTATACAAATGGCCATAGTCAAAGTATGAAAAGGATTAGGCTATTTGATGTAGTGACCTCGGGCCTTTTTTATGGTTATAAATTATTTAGTGGATCAAGACTTTTAATAATCAACTATAATTATCATAAAAAGAAACATAAGAAATACAATGATTATTTATCCATTATATAAATTACCAGGAAACATCAATTTTTGATCACTGCTATAGAGGTATACATTGTAATACTCTTAGTTCTTTGGTTTTTTTTTTCATTTGCGTACCATTTGAATATACAGTCACCTAACATTATATATTTTTGTCATTATGAAAAAAATATACCCCCTACCTAATATAATACTAGGTAGGTGGTATAATTATATTTTTATCATGAGAAATGTATATAATCTCAGGCGCCTGTGTTTGCATAGAAAACTGTATAGCTCTCTACAATGGCATCTATAAGAAAGTTTTATTCTTTTAAATCCAGAAACATTATCTTTAATCTTAACTTATGTAAGACATTATCTCATAAAAAAAGTTATAACTTTGACGTAAAAAATACATGTATATACAATAAATATCGATCTTTTTTTTTAATTTTTCGCAATACAAGGTGGGTGAAGGAAGGTTCAATGCTTTAAAAATGTCACAAAGTCTATACTCTGTCCCAGGTTTCTGCTTCCACCACTTTTTGCTTAATATTTCGATAATCATAAACACCGTTGTGCCCAAATTAAGTTTATTCACTAGAACGGATTACTGATCTGTTTTGAAACGCGCTCCCTCTACCGCTTCAGGTTTCAATACACAGCCAAAATTAGAAAGTCTAACGGGGATTTTGCATTGCAGCACCATGGATGATAACGTTGAAAAATGTGTTCCAAGTAATTCCGAATGGAGAAAAGATGTAAACATTTCCCATTGTTAATCTCCGTAAGAAATTTTAATTTCTCCGGGTAAAAAATGACGAAGTGTCGATGGATTTTCCCCGTACTTCTTTGACAGACATGTGTATTTTCGTTAAAATTCGTCAAAAAAAAAATTCGTATTTAAATTGAGCTGGGAAGGGTGGGAGGGGGTGACAGATCTACATATCATGAATACCCGTACCCCTAAAATCATTTACTAGCAAATAACAAACTTATAAACAAAATTTAATAAACCCGTCTTTCCACACATTTTTAATCCAAAGTATTGCTGGTTCGACTGAATTTTCTCACATGAATCTATGTGGCTATCAGCTGATTAGTTTAGTCTACTTAGTTTTTGTCCGTTTTCCAAAATGTGCGACTCCACAAAATGAAATGGTATTTTTTTTATAGATTACTTGGCTGATCTGATGTCATCATGAAGTAATTTATATATATGCAGGGTTATTTTTTAAAGTTACCATCGGTTCAGTCACCAGATTTTATAAGCATCGTTATAATGATGTAAATGTAATGTACAGTGTAAATATGTCTAAAATTATGTTGTAGCTGGTGGTGTTTGTTTAGTTAAGAGGGCTCCATGGCCGTAGCCATTTTTAATCTCCTTGAGGAGAAGAGCTCTTTATAGAGATATACACGAAAATATTCACATTTTAAAGCTAAATTATTTGGTTTTGTTCTAGCATACCGGTAAATAATTTAAATAGTATCATTTTTGTAAACCTTGAAATTGACTTGAAGTTAAAATTGTTGATCACCCAGTCTCTTTGTGAGGGCTGGGTGGTCGAGTACGCAGACCACGTTAAACTTGACCAAAATTAATTCAATGTAAACGTATACTACAATACCTGTTAAACATAATTTAATCGGGCTCCAGGATCATGAAGCAATCTTAGACTTACATGTAAGTCAAAAGTTGTACACGGTCTAAATGTCTCTTAATTAAAACACTGAAAAAAAATTAAATGGTATTAGAAGTGTCATGATATAACATTGTTAATTAAAATAATTTAATTGTTTTAATATGATACACAATCATTTTATGACTGACTGAAAATTTGACTTAAGTCTAAAATGCTTCATGATCCCGAGGCCAGATTTCTTTTGTTTTTAAAAAAGTGGTTCAAATAGTCAAATATTTAACTTGTTATTGCATGCTAAATAGTTTCCCATATAAATATCTCTAAAAGAACCTAAAGATTTTAATGATGTCATGTAAGATAATTAAGACTCTTTTAACATGGCAATTAGTTTACGTAATTTGCGTTTCTTTGAATATATTTTTAACTAAATGTTGTATAATATGAAATTGTCTGATGTTTGCAAAAGCGCTATATTGTAGGCGAAATCGTATACTAAGTGCGCTATACCTCTTTATCATGATCCTAATTAAAACACCTCCATTAACAGTGGTACTTTTTAAAGGACTTAGATTTGAATCTTGAATACCATTTTCAACTTTCCATTTTTTTTTTTATAATCTTTCTCAGAAGTGGAAAGGCCTTTATCACCTATATTAGTTATACTTTGAATTACTAGTATAAGGGGATAATTTCTTGGATTTTGATGATCCCATGTCTATCACATCTATATGTCAATTAATGTAATCATTTAATCGTGTGTTACATTTTAAAGGTTGGTCTCCTTCGTATATGATTTTAAAATTATCAATTGTCGGTAGGAGGCATAACTTTAAAATGTTTCTAAAGTTTAAGATCATTACATCAATCGACATATTGATGATGATATTGATGATTCCACATATTTTCGAAAATATTTCCCGGAAAAAGGACGGTGTATAGTATTAATATTACAGTTGCCCGTGAGAAGGCCAGTTGACTTAGAAATTCGAAAAAGTCCCCTCCCCGCCCCCTCCCACACACACACTACTTAACCATTGCCCGAACCGTTGCTACGTATCTGTACATCTTAATACATACAGCGAAACCCTAAGGAAATTAACTTAACTGCATGCTGATTTAACCCCCCCCCCAAAAAAAAAATATATATATATATATAATTATATGGAAATGATGATAATTAAAATATGAAGAAAACATTATTGTAACCCGGGGTATTTGAGTCGCTCTTAAGTCTGTTGTGGATATAAAGTTGAAGTTCATTCAGTTTACTTCTTTATTTGATGTAACAAAATGGTTTATCATACAAAAAAGGTGTTGGTAAAGGTATAAATAAACCCTGAAATAAAATAAATATGAGTTAGGAAAGATAACTCTTACAAACATGAAGTTTTGACATAATATGAAAAATATTCCTCTTTACAAACTAGACTCAACAATAATTGTGTCTGTATTTGAATTATCTGCTTATTAAATAAATAAACAAGTATAATCACATCCGTATATATACTGTACGTGATCATGTCAAACTTATTTCACATGAGTTTATTACTAAATTACAGAAATAATGATTAATCAGTTTCATAATGATATAGTTATATACAACTATACATGAACTAAGCTTAAACCATGTTTAAACAATGCTTAAACTATGCTTACCTCACATGAGGTGTAAAGGCTGATTATGGAAAATATTCAGCATGTAAGAATAATACTGTAGTTGATAATCTAAATTCAAGAAAATAAAAATACACTTACAATGCTTTGTATTCATTGATCAGACCGAATTTTACGATTTAAACAAATTTTATGATATTTAGTCCTTTCATTTCTAAACCAATTATATAATATCTTAGATATCTTTATAAACAATCTCACGATATACCTTTGTTTTAATATGAGCCAGTCTAAAAAATTGTAAATTAATTGACCTGATACAGAATGTAAATTTCAAGTACACATAAGTAGGCTTCCAAATAGGAACTGGTTTAACAAAAGAAATTTCCCACTAAAATTGTCACATGACAAATAAAGTAACTGCTGACCAATTTTATCCAACAGAAATAAAGGAATACAGGAAAAAGGGTATTCCTTCTAAATATAGATTTTGCATTGCCAGAGTTAAAAATAATTAATAATAGGACTCTTACATTAAGGTTAGATAACTATAAATATTTCAGTTTAATATTGAATTGATTAAATACACTGTATCAATATTCAAATATGTTCATGTTAGAAACAAATTTGAACATAATTACCAAAATTATGCAATAATACATATACTATAATAAACATATTTAATGCATAAAATTTTACTCTACCACATTATTTCTAGGAACATTTATATTTTTTTTTAATTCTAAATTCAGCATTGGTAACATTTTTCGACCTTTACTTTGGTTCATTGGTAGAAAGATTTCCGATCGATATAATTATAATATAACCCTTCCTGTATATTATTAAAATAATTTACGTTGTCGAAAATAATATTGTCTCTATGACAATAATAATAGTGTTGGTCTTCAGTTTGCAGCGGTTATAGTTGTTTGACAGGAAAGACAACTCTCGGTCACCGAATATTTGTAGGGGGTATTATTTGATGCGTAAAGGCACTGCCCAGATAAACTGTTCGATTTTAACATTGCTGTACATGATATCAAAACTAGAATCCAATTTTCTTTATAAATGATATTTCCAAAGTTGCCTCAATAACAATCTATGGCAACAAAACAAGAAAAACGAATGCTAGAAGTCTAGAATTATATTTTTTAAAAACGACAGCGGGAGGTAATCAAAATCAAAAGGAAAATTTCTGGGAAATGTTATATTATTTTCAGTTTTGTAACCCTCAAGTAATGTGGAAAAATTGAAGAGAAATTGTGTTTCCTCTGCAGATCTTTACATTGGTCCTATGATATACTTGTATATAAATACAGGTAAATATCGGTATCTCGAACTTTGGGGGGACCTCAACAAAACTTCGAGATATCCGGGAGTTCGAGATATGTATATATACTGTAAAAATTCACGTCTACTTCGTAAATAACTGTAACAAACAAACATCACGGAGACAAAGACAATTAATAAAAAAAATTAACACCAAATGGCTTAGACATTTAACCACCAACCGTTCCTCTATAGTAAATCAACAAGTTTTTACCAGTCCAACCAGCACAAACAAATTAGTTTTTCTTCATTTATTCTTAACGTTTAATCCGTGCATATTTACCGGTATCAGCCGCTTCGTCTAAGTACATACATCATGCGCGGATCTAGATGGGGGATTCAAATTTCTTAAATTTACATACTAAAATTCTAAAATTACCGAAAATGTGCCTCCCCCCCCCCCCCGGGTCAAACTCGAATATCCCTGGGAACCCCCTCCCCCCCCCGGAACCCCGGAAAAAAAATCAGAATCCGCGCATGTACATATACACATTTTAATTTAATATGGACTATCCAAAAAAGGGCCGTGTCTAAAAAGACGCCATCAAAACACCAATGGTTTTAACAAATTTTGAATGCGGTTTATGTGAAATCAAACGTTCACAAAGATTGCATGGTCAATATTTCACCTGGAATTTCAAAAAAGCCCGATGTTATTTTATTTATTTATTTTTTATATTAAAAAAAGTCTTATATTCATTCAAAAGTAACTGAGAATATATATAGCTGTAGTTAGTAGCCTCTAAAAGTCATTTTAGGTTTGTCATAAGAATACTAGTATTCTACAATCTGTGTATTATATATATGTGTCCCAGTCGATTGATTACTCCAGAGCGATCGGCCGCGCATGGCCAACACTTTCCCAAACATTGTAATACAAAACTGCAAATGATGTTGTTGCTGTTTCTTTTGTAGTTTCTTTGGTAGTGTTAGTTGTAGTGCTATATTTTGTTTTGTCTGTTTCTATTCCATGTGATTTATTTCTGTATGTGTGTCCTGGCGAAGGGATTGATAATTGTCCCGAAAATTTGATAATTTCAATTTTTCCTGTCATTAGCCCTTTTCTAGTGCTTTATATACTCAGTTCACTGGCTTAGTATCTATATATTAGATCCGATACTTTTAAGATACCTGGTGTTGTTGATTTTATTTATAGTTCTTTTTATAACGTGTCCATGTATATACAGAATTATTTCATATGATCCCACCGCATATTAGTAATTTAACGTTATATTACTAATACATGTTTGGGTGATATCCACCCAAGGCGAACATATAAAACACGTCCTTCTATAACCAACATTGTAAAAAGTCGGTTGTTCTGACCCTTTCATGCATAATGTATTTATACATATGTAATCCCAATATGCACATATATATACTAGTACGTGCGTGCATTGATACATACTTGTTCCATCGACGATATTGTTTAACGATTTTCATATTTTTGTGTACCTTATGAACCACATTCTATGATTAGTTGAAATTGGGTAAATGAGTTGTTATCTTCTTTCAAACACGATGAGAGTTGTTTAAGTTTGTCAGACATTGTATTACACAGGTTCCCATACTTTCATAAAATTCTAGTTATTGCCCAAAAAAAAGATGATTCACCCACATTCTATATGACAATATGATTATATTGAGGTAAATTAATGGTTAAAGAAAAATTTATCGTTTTGTTTCAGTCGGTTGATGACTAGGGCCAAGAAAACTGAATCAGTTAAGTTACTAAAGGCCCAAATTTCAAAATTATTTTCCGATTGCAGTTTAGTAACGTTAGTTTTAACACGTTACATTATTTATTTATTAAGAAACATATCCAACCAGAGACATAAATAACATTTATTTATGTCTCTGATCCAACAGAAAATTGAACTGAACATTGCGTACAAAAATTTAAGGGTGCCGTTAAGATATCAAAATCTATATAAAAGAGAGAGAGAGAGAGAGAGAGAGAGAGAGAGAGAGAGAGAGAGAGAGAACCATATTTTTATCAATGCAACATTATTGCTACACACCACTAAAACGTCGAGCTTTCGGTACTTCCAGTGCTTTGATTTTCTTTAATACACCGATCGGGGTCGGGATTGGGTTGTATTTACATCATTTGTGCGTTTAGATCAAATGCAAGTAAATTACCATTGAAGAAAAAAAGTTTGACATTGATTTCAAAAATTGTCTGCTGTTTCTATTTTCAAACGCATAATAATTTCTAATGGTTTTTCCAGTAAAGACAAAAAATGTTTGGACTTAGAAAACGGATAGGTTTAGAGAAAGTATCTAATGGAGTAAAATGTATTTCATTTGCTTCGTCATACAAACGAGGTCTCATGTCAATAGGTAAAAAATATTGTCATGTATACATGTATAACAGTGTATAACGATAAACAGCTGATACGTTGATAACGTTAGAAATTGTATCCTCAAATGTGTTTTTTTTTTATTTCTATGAGAGTGTAGAATTTTATGTGTATTTTTCTTGAGTTACAGTTTTAGGCAGCAATTGAAATTAACCTGTTAACATTTTTTTTTTTAAATTGTTTTACATTTGAGCTAAAACTGTTTCATATTCTTCTTGCAGGATGTTTGACTGTGGCGTTTACGACTGCAGGGTATTTGAATATTTTTTTACAAAGAAATTTAAATAAGTAGTGTCCGTTATAATTGTGAGTAAAGTTTATTTTTAATGATGGTGAAAGTTCTAACTGCACAAACATGATATTCTTTCTTTTGTTGTATGGTTTCTATTGTTGAGCCAAGGGGTGGGGAGATAGACACAACACAATTAGCAGAATTATAGCGTGTCCCAAGATATTTATGCCGCACATTTTTAAAATTATTCTATATTTATAAATACCTCTCAGCTCAATCGATGTTTATACGTTTATTCAATAGTTAATGAAAAAATTCCAAGATTTCTCCTTTGAAACGTCCCTTCTAGCTTGTCAGGTTTCAATACTCAACTAAAAATAAAAAGTCTACAGGGATTACTTTTGCATTGCAAAAGAGATGAAAGTACCCAGATGATAACGTTGAAAAAATGTGCGAGGTATTCCAAGTAACTTCCGAATGGAGAAAAGATGTAAACATTTCCCATTCTAAATGTCTGTAAGAAATCTGTTTTCATTCCTGTGAATTTTTCTGACTGAAAAATTATAATATGCCAATGAAGATATCTTGGATATTTTCCCTTTCATCGATTTCAATTGCACTTCTTTCACAGGTATGTCTATTTTTATTAAAAATCGTCCAAATGTGCTGCATAAATATTTTGGGACAGACTTTAGCTAGATAACAATCATATATCATCAAACAGTCGTGTATACCAACAAATGAAATCAATTACATTTGACATATAAATCAATAAATCACATATATATTTGAATTATTGTTTATTTGATATCTAGACAAACTTCAAAGTTTTAAGATAAAAAAATTATTTTCTTGGTAATGCCCAGGACAACATCAATGTATAAACACAAGTTTCTGATAAAAAGAGCATCATAAAACAAATAAATGTTCACATATACTTACTGAACATCATAAAGAGCATCATAAAACAAATAAATGTTCACATATACTTACTACACATATGATTTATTGTTACCATAGACAGAATATATTAGATATATTAAGTAAAATTGTTTTTAAAAAAAATCATGGTATAACTATTTTTCTGGCAGGTTTTATGTCATAAAATATCAGATTTTACGAGATGAAAATTTTCGAACTGTTACTGATGCTTCCACAGTAGACAGGAAAAAACATCTCAACACAGTTCAGAAGAAGATCAATGAAAATAATACAAAAGGTAAAAGAGAAGCTTCATATCATTTACATGTTAACATAAAGTATTCAAGTATTGGAAATAAGATATAAATGTTTGTTTATGTAGCTTTGTTTCAACTACATGTACATGTATTATTTCAATAATTTTATAATATACATGAATTTGTTATTTTTACAGATATAAAGACACCTAAGAAAATTTTAGACACAGTGAAAGATGATTTTGGTAATCTTTACATACACTGCTTTTGCATCATATGTGTTAGATTTCATATCAATCTACAAATAAATAACCAAAGTTTGTTTGTTAGTTGTTAAAGATTTCTGTCTGTTTGTTATTTTTCCTCATAATGAATGTTTGATTCATGCAGTGTCATCCAATTTGCAGTGAATCAGGTAGGGACGCATATACCTATTCCTCTACTCAAAATTCTTCGAGTAAATGACCCCCAAGTTTTGGTCTCATTGACCAAGTCCAAGAATCCAGTCAAAAGAAAGAAGGCAGTCCAAACCTTAGGAACTATTCATCATTGGCCAGGTATTTACTTAATTAGTACAAATAATTTTTCTTTATCCACATGTCAAAACAAATTTAAGGTGTCATATTCTTTTACAATTTCTTTTGTTATCAAAGACCATTTAAGCAATTTAACATTATTTTTTTCAAAACTCCTCTGATAGTGCATAGCATTTGTAATTATACTTTATCTCTGATGTAGATTAAAGATAATTGAAAAAAAAAAAATGTAATAGAAAAGATCGACACATCCTGATCTGTTTTTAGACAAAAAGTATGAGAAAGTTAGGAAAGGGTGTGACTCAAGAACCTTGGTTGGTTTGGCAAGAACACAAGAAGTCGATGATCGTTTCTTTAGTCCGTTCCCTTCTCCAGACAAATATGAGGTCAGATACATGTACATTGTATTTATTTGTTTCTGCAGTTTTTTTTCTGGCTGTACTTCAATTGTTTTGGAAGGGGAATTACTGCTCTTTTATAACATTGACTCAATATGATTTCTATGCCTCGATCCTACCGGTATATTAATTGAAAATCAAAAAAAAGAAGGAGGGGGCATGTTGTTTTGTTATAACCAATATGTACAGTGTATTGGGTTGCATTTCACTGAGATTCCACTGTATATAGGAACTGTTTGTGGACCATTAAAGTACTTTAAATGACAATTATAAATTCCAGTGGTGGGGGGGGGGGGGAGTTGTCTATCAAATGGTGGAGGCCGGGAATTTAGAAATATAATAATTTCATTGTTAAAAATTTGAATTCTTACAATACATAGTGTCTATTTCTCTGTTAGTTTTCATGATCAAATGCAGTGTATTTTAAAACTGAGATTCATTTGGAAAAACTTGCTTATGTCAACTCAAAGTACTTACCGGTACATGTATTTTTGTACACTTTCAGTATTAAGCAATGAGTCAGAATTGTAGTACCTTCATACTTAAAAAAAATTCTTTGTGTTCTAGGAAGACCTGGAATCTGCTCTGAAGGCTCTACTGTCTTCCTTGCCAAAAGATGGATTCAGCAAATGTGTGGAATACTTTACAACACAGGCGCTCATTGAAGGGAACATAGAAGAAGAAAGGGTAGTTCTTTAAAATAAATTGAAACCAAAACTTAAGGTCTTCAGTCTGAATGTGTATAGTTCAATATAAAATATACTGTAAACCAACTTTTATTTGCGTGCGAGAAATTTTCGCGAGGTTCGCGAGGGCATCGTCATCGCAAATATTTCTTGCCGCGAACCAATCGTTGTCGTATGGTTGTTATAACAAGACGGGTCTTGATAAGGCTTGGCCGCGAACATTAGTCGTTACAAAACAGTTTATCAGAAGCTAATCGCAAAATAAAGTCGTCGCGAATAAAAGTTGGTTTACAGTATAAGAAACGGCACATTCTTTTATGGGTCTCACGCTGGTTATGGATTTGAGAAGTAATATTATTTATTAATTTTATTTGTTTTAATTTTGTATTGAATATCATACTATCAGGTACATGTACTGTGTTACATGTTATTTGAAATTAAATAAAAACTGATCAAGCAACAGAAAAATGTATAATGGAAATTGATTATGCAAGTCTTACTTCTTTGGAACATAATTTCAATGCCTATAATCTGTTTAATGTTGTGTGGTGCATTATCTTTGTCAGGGAGGATATTGGAGTTTTGGAGGACCAGGGGTGGAATTTGCCAAAACAGTCAACAGAGGCCCAGAGGAGAGGGTAGAAATCATTTGTCTGCAGGCTTTGATCAGCCATTCCAATGTAAGTTAATTCTTATGAGTCACTGCACACAAAATAATGAATACAGGAAAATGTTTGCCCACGTTTTATTTTTGCCCCTTTCACCCTTGTTGTCAGCAGGTGAATTCCAAACAATTTTTAAATAACTGCATGTGTTAATTAGAATGAGTATCAATTTCAAACTATGGCTTGGCTAAATTAAGATGGAGCAAAACTATTTGCAAGTATAGAAGGGTGAAAAGAAAAAAACATGGGCCAAAAATATTAAACCCGGTATACAGTACTTCACATCTACAGTACAAGAACTGCAAGCACAGTTGCCTAAGAATTCTGTAACTTGAAATAAAAATTTTATAAATTCAAGGACAAAGAAAATTGTAATAAAACAAACTGTTTACATGGAAATATTCGCCCCCCCGTTTTATTTTCGCCCCTCTCGCCCTCGTTGCCAGTGAGTGAATTTAAGACTGGGCGAATTCCAATGTCTCAAACTATCTCTCTTAAACACAACTTTGTTTGGGCGAATTCAAGACGGGGCAAGACCGTGTGCAAGTGTAGAAGGGGAAAATAACACAGGGCGAAAATAACCCAGTATACAGTAATAGATTTTACTTTGAAGGAGCGGCACAATTGTTTTGAAATGATGAAGATGGGGGTATTGCCATTGCTTCAACAGACTTATCACAAGAGGAAGTACAGCATTGTGATGAGGAGACAGATAGCGAGGATTCTAGGAAATCTGTCCGTCCATAAAGAATTGCATAATAGAATAATCAAAGAAGGTAAGGAACATAATTACTGGTAAAATAATTAAAAACATTCCATTAATCTGTCTGATGGTCTGACAGGTGTTAACTAATTTGTTTGGTTTTTTTCAAGAACCACCATGAGACAGTTAGTTGGAACTGTTTTTTATCTCAACGTGTTATGCATTACGACACTAAAAAACAGCTAGCTTACCAGTATATGTGTATATTTTTTATTACACCTCATTTTAATTATTCTATATAATGAGTCGTCTGATTGGTCTAGACCTCTTGGTCTAGACAGTGCCAATTTACAGGGGAATAAATATCATATGCGAGTGTTCCTCCACCTTGGGGGGCCTAGTTATTTATCATACCATGGTTATGAAACTGCCTGAAGATGGGCAAACAATGTAACCAAACAAATTACCGGTATTGATTCTAAAATTTTATCAAATTATATAAACAAATTCAATCCATCTATATAAAAAAACAAATTAAACCACAAACATGTATATGTAATTCAAATGATTGAAATGAGAAATTAACATACATGTAGAAGATAAATTTTGTTCAGAAAAAGTTGGAAAACTATTCGAACAGGATCAATGTTTTCATTCTAATGGTATTTCGTTATGATAAACATCATATTGCATGAATGTTTGGGAGAAATGAAGATTTATTCTCCCAGAAAAATGATACTTCCATCGGGCATTTGCTTAGGGAAATATGATTTTTCTTAGAGGAATAAATCATGGTTACAATAAATGTATAATATGCTTTAAATTAATGAATATGGATACATGCTTAAGAGTATACCTGGTAGATTCATTCAAGATGAGTAACACTGGCTGTTTGAAATAATTACAGATTGAAATTTTAGAATATTTGTGTGCTGTACGTATATTATGTTTCTGTTATGCAGCTTTCATAATTTTCTCAGGATGGGTGTCAATACTGTATAAGTGGTCCAAATCAGCCGATCTTCAGTTATCTCTGCATGCCTCCCGAGCTCTGGTCAATCTGGACCGGGATGAGGGGACAGTGTTGTACCCCAGTGGGGTGTACCTCCTCCACCCCACCCACAGGTCAAGGTCAGTACCAGCTGGCAGGGTCAGGGGAGATATTATTATGTACATGTACTAGTACAGAGCAACCAGTTATTGGGAGCCTCTGGGAGGACATCAGGGGAATATTGTTATATGTACATGTATTTGACGTACAGAAAAACACATTTATCGCAAAGCTCCAAAGAAAGAATCAAGGGAATGTTGTTTCATTTACATGTACTGGTATGTGGTATGTACATGTTCCAGTACAATAAAACATGCTTTCACCAAGGCCCCAGGGACAATTCAGAGAATATTGTTACATGTATTTACAATATGTATTACGTTGATTCATATTAATTTTTACTACATTTCACCCTTTCATCTGTCTCTCTGTCTATCCTCAGAAAAAATATGATTTAAAAAGCAATATACATGTATATTCTTACATGAACTTGATGTCATTGAATTAAGATTATTCTTAAGATAAACTCTAATGAAATGAAGCTCACTTTAAATGCAGTGACCCACTAATGGCCGACGTGGTTTTTGTCCATGGTTTACTGGGAGGACCTTTTAAGACCTGGAGACAACAGGACAGGAAACTGGCGGACAAAGACAAGGTGTCGGACGGACAGGAGAGTGTCCGCAAAGGAACCTACACATTCTGCTGGCCAAAGGTACGGGTATACTGTAGATACAATGTACCTTATTACCGGTAAATTAATATCTGAGAGTGTGTAAAATTGTAAGAAACAACCTTAGATTTTAAATTAATATCTGTGTAAAATTGTTAAAAATGCACCCTTAGCAGATTTTTTTAAAAGCTCGTTTTTAGTTTTCTGACAGTTGTGAACTACATGAATATGAAATTATAATAAAAAAAACGGCATTTGTGATTTTATTTTCTGGCGATTTGGTACATAAGTACTCAAGTAAAATAGGAAACTACAGTGAATACTGCATAAACTTCTTATACATTTATTTTAACTTTGTGGCAATTTCCATTTTTTCATCCATCAACAAACATGTATTTTAATTTTTAAAGTTTACCATACATTTACTGAAGATTTTTATTAAATTAGGGAAATTAAAATGATGCACATTTTCAAAATATATGTGAATTCTTGGGAAATATTTACAGTTCAGTCTGCAATCTCCATCCGACACTAAAGACAAATAAAAAAACACACACAAAAATCAGAATTCCCCACAATGTCCTGTAACCTAAATGCTTAGAATTGTTACTAAACATGCTAATATCAACAATAATTCAGAAATTTTGTTTTGGTTTTGGCTTCAAAGGCTTAAATAAATGCAAAATTCATCTTTAAAGTATAATTTTGTCAGACCATGATGACATTTATTATTAGGGCCCCACTCTGCAGGCGCCCTAAAGTGATCAGTCTGTCCATCCTTCCG
This sequence comes from Magallana ariakensis, assembly GCA_020458035.1. NCBI lineage: Eukaryota > Metazoa > Mollusca > Bivalvia > Ostreida > Ostreidae > Magallana > Magallana ariakensis. Next base: position 20,747,021 of record CM035819.1, on the reverse strand, counting down.
TCTGTCTGTCCATTCAAAATCACTTATCCTGCGCATATCTTCTCTCCCCTTGGTTCAATCTGGCTCGTACTTCACCTACAGAGTGCCTTTGGGTAAAGGATGTGCAGTGACCTTGAACCAAGTTTCTAGGTCTAAGGTTAATGCCATAGCAGAATTATCTGAAAAATTCTTGTCCGGATCATGTTTTCTCTCTTCTTGGTCCAATCTGGCTCATGCTTCACCCACAGAGTGCCTTTGGTCAAAGGGTGTGCAGTGACCTTGAATGACGTTTGTAAGTCAAGGTCATATCAGACCTCGCAATTTTTTTTTTCAGAGCATATTTACTCTCCCCTTAGCGCTATCTGGCTCATACTTCACATAGACAAAGCTTTTGTCTAAACGTCTTAAATGTTTTAAATCAAGTTTCAAGGTCAAATGTGAGGGTCATAGCAGATCTCTTTAAAATCGAGTTTTAGAACACAAATTATTTCCCATTGGCTTAATCTTGCTCATATTAAACCCCAAAAAGCCTGTTGGTAAGGGTAATGAGCTTGACTTAAAGTTCTCTGCCAACCTGAAAATTTCTAAGTCATAGATCAATGTCAAAGCAAAATCCTCTGAAATGCTTTTTGTTTTATTTTCCATTATATAAGCAAGGCCCTTTGAGATGGTCACCATTTCAATGATGTCTAGTTATGTTTGCTTTCTTTTTCTTCAAGTAGATCATATCTTAACATTTATTGTTATGTTTGCTTTCTTTTTCTTCAAGTAGAGCATATTTACAATTCATTAAAATGTTTACTTGCATAAACTTTGAATAGAGCATATTTCAAACATTAATTTTATTGTTTTGTTTGCTTGCACAAACTTTAAGTAGAGCATTATTTGATATTTAAGCCAATTAACGATGATTATTATCACCTATATTTGACCAGCAATTACCGATACATGTATCACCATTGACAATCTTATATTTTTATTGATGTTGTTTTGAAGGACTGGCTGGCTAAAGACGTTCCCTTCATTAGGATTTTGTCGGTAGAGTATGACACAAACCTCAGTACCTGGAATGCTAGCTGTCCATATGAAATTGAAAAGTAGGACTTGGTGATGTATTTAATTTTTTATATTAATCTTTGGTCACCAATAAGTCACAAAATGAAATTGCATAATCCTTGGTCACCGATAAGTCACAAACTGTGATATACCGGTACTGAAACCAACTTTTATTCGCGTGCGAGAAATTTTCGCGAGGTTTGCGAGAGCCTCATTGTCGCTAATATTTCTCCACTGACCACTATTTGCCATATAGTTGTAATAAAAAACAGGTGCGGATAAGGCTTGGTTGCAAAAATTAGTCGCCATGAACCATTTCATCTCAGGTAAATCACGAAAAAAAGTCGTCGTGAATAATAGTTGGTTTACAGTATGTTTTGCAAGGAAGGTGTTTATTGCTTTGTTTCATACATGTATTAATATCATTCTTTGCATTGTTGACCAGGCCCTGGGATTGCCAAGTCAGAACTTGTATGCAGTATATAAGATTTATCATTAAATGTTAAATGCATGCAAAATTCTAATCTAATTTTAGAATTGCTCCCTCTCTTGTTGCTACTTACACATTTTTAAAAGTAACAATCTAAGATTACCTTACAGTAATAAATATTTGGCAAGCACTGATTGTAATTTTGACTTAGATCTGTCATGCTCCTGGAACCAGAATGTTTTATCATTATCATCTTAGATGATTCTGTGGAACCTGGGTATTTTTAGGCGTTCCCTGCAAAGGAGAGCTTCAGAACTACAAGAGAAACTGAAGGCAGCAGGGGTGGGGTCCCGCCCCATTATCTGGGTCACTCATTCAATGGGAGGTCAGTTCTGCTCAAACATTGTATGTATTCATTTTATAAAATTAAGGTATCTTTTATCTGTTAAAATCATCCACAAAACACATGACAGTCATAAATTTGATTGTGCAGCTTCAAAGTGAGAATTATGAATAAATTTAGGATGTATGCGATATATACGCAACCTTTTCCTCTCCAACTAACAAGAACATATTTTTTCTCCTGCGTAACAATAAGAAACTATGAAACTACAAAAGATTATCACATATTATTTACATATTTAATGTAAATAACTTATGTACATGTATCCTGTAAGTCATCTATGAAATTCAGTTGTTTGGTATCTGCAGTGAAAGGGAAGAAACTCTAGTAACTATACTCTAGAATTTTCGTTTTGATTGACAAGTTTTTATTTGAAATTCATTTACAGGTTTGCTGGTGAAGGAATTGTTATGTCAGAGTGACCAAAAACCAGATTATTCTGACATCGTTGACAACACCTCAGGGGTGATCTTCTACAGCACCCCCCACCGTGGATCTGCCCTGGCCAACATCTCCAGCAGGGGGAGTCGTATCCTCTCCCCAACAGTGGAAGTACAGGAGATAAGCCAAGGTATAACCCCTCAGTGTGGAGAATATGAACTCTGAGATATTACAGTACTTTGATTTAGCGAGATCTTCTGTATACCCGATTATTTTCGTCCAGTGTAATTCTTGCAAACGGTTTCGCCCCGTCTTGAATTCACCCAGATGCAGTTGTGTTAACAGAGATATTATTTGCAACATATAATTCGCCCAGTCCTAAATTTGGTAAAAGGGGCGAAAATAAAACGGGGGCGAATATTTCCCTGTATACAGTATTTTGCAATAGTAAAATATATGTATTATCATAAAGGACTGCGGTATTATGCATTTCTCACCCCCAAAAATTAAATTTCCATTGAGAGCTTTAAAAATAAAGTTGAAGATTGTTGAAATGAGTACTGTATGTTAAAGGTTCTCACCCCAATAAAGTCATAATATAGAAATGACATCATGAAGATTGTCTTATTTTGATGAATTAATGTTTTGGAGAAAAAATATGGGTGTTTTCCGTCGGTTTTTTGACTGGGAAACTTGAGCAGACCTGCGCTCTATTCTTCCAAAAGCGAAATATTAAGAAAAATGACATTTCATTTGTTTGCAAAATTGCGGGAATTAGCCCATTTTAGTGACATCATAGATGAACAGCTATTGGACAATGATGACTAATATCAAGATTAATGTGATAGACATCCTCTGTATAATGTTTTATGAAGATTTCATTTTTATACGATACTATTTTAGAATTTGTTTAAATGGAGAACAGTTTTAGTTTGACCATATAAAATGTTAGTTTTAGCGAATTACTGCATGATCAGAGTTTGTATTTTTATATGTAATAGTTTATAAGCAAGAAATATAACAATAGTACGGTAATATGACAAGAGGAGAATCTTATTATTTTAGAATTGAGCCATGAATAATACATAAAAGCATTTGCATATAAAAAGTGTTTTATAATATTTTGTTTGTGAAATTATTGTTTCTTAACAATATTATATTTAAGGAAAATAGCAATTTGTTTTGAGAACATGACTTGTGTGTTGTAGATTCCCCAGCTCTGAGAACTTTACACAGTAAATTTAAGCAGATTGTGTCAGAAAATAGAATCAAGTGCCTCAGTTTTGGTGAAACAGAGAAGCAGTCTGTTGGTTATAAAAGAATCAAAGTCCTGATAGTCCCACCAGAGTCTAGTGGTAAGAGATTTAAGTGATTGCTGTTTAATGTTCAAATCATCTTCAACCAAATGATTTGTTTCTGATTACATGACGATCATTAAGAAAGTCAAAATAAGGAAGAAATATATCAGTAATGATCATCAATAAGGATGGAGAATAGAAATCTTTAGAATTTTTTACAGGTCTTAGATTTTTGCTTTTGATAATTACATACAGATCCTGGTTTTGGAGAGTTTCATCCGCTGTCTACCACCCATTTAAATGTGTGTAAGCCATGGGACAATAATTCGGAGCTGTATTTACTTACTGTGAAATTTATCAAACACTGCATAATGTTGGATCCACTGACTCGTATAATGAAGGCTGGCAATGTTGTCCATAGGTGATGAAAGACTTACAGAACAGGCTTATGGACTTACTTTACCCTAAGTTTATATTGGCAAATGATAAGAGCTAAATTCGCGACTTACTGTATATAGTATAAAGCTGATATATTTTCTGCCAATAAACTATATATTTTTTATATACCATAGAAATCTTTGGCATTATGAATCAGGAAAGAAACTCAATGAGAGATACATATACATGATTATTTTTCTGTCAAATAAAATCAAAAAGAAATATTCAAAATGTATGATTAATCTTTTTAATAATTGTTGAAATTTTGTTGTGAAACAGAAGTTTTGCACAATTTCTATTTATGTTATGTTTGTTTTTAAAGGCAATTAAAAAATGATAAATTAATGAAAAAAAAACACAGTGGGGAGAGATACACATACCATACCGGTACTGGTAATTGCATGTATTACCGATGCATGTCATTGATACAATCATGTTAATTATATATCGTGTGAAAATTGTTTTTTGTCTGCTCCAGTGTTTAAACCTGCATGTATTTAGCTTACTGACCAATATGGCAAACTCATAAAAATATCCTTGGCTTCATGAATATTCCTGTTACATGTGTATTTTAATCCACCAATAAGAAAGTTGTTTAGAGGTAATGAAAGCAACAATCACCTTATGAATACATGCTTCTTTCTACATGCATGCACATGTTAGCATTCGTGCAATATAGATTACCGTAGATTTTTACAACAAAATAGCTTCTGAATTATTCATCAAACCATAGATAAGGGTTTTCCCGCTGTCGGAAAGTACATGTATATGAGACCAGCTGCTGGCTGTGGGTTTCCAACAAGGTGCCTGCATATTACATGGCTTATTTAGTTGGACAGGTTCACTTGATCAGGTTGTGTCGGAATTATCTAGTCTTAATTTTTTAAAGGACATGTATGTGAAGTACCGCCCAGTACATGTTAATCTTTTTTTTAGTTCATTTTTTTTTTAGTTAGATGGCATTTTAATTTTGTTACCTTGTTAGAATTAGGAGTATTGAATTCCTCTGTTACACGTTGAATCTTAAGTTATTTTTGTTAATTTCTCAATTTTTTTTAATTCTTATCTTGTTTTTATTTACATGTATTTATGATTTAATGTTATCTCAGAATATCATTTTTGTGGTGCGGATGTTGTCTTTAAATGTTATGTTTTTTGTTACAATGAAGTTTTAATTCTTTCACTGAAGTCTTTTACTCTTTGATACATTGTGTATGAAATAAAAACTGTGCAACACATAATATTGAAAAATGAGGCTCCTGACTCTCTGTTTTTCTTATTATTTTTTTTCTTTTTTAGTTTTTAGGTCACCTGAGTAAACTCAGGTGACCTATTGCTATCTGTTTTCGTCCGTCGTCGTGCGTCGTGCGTCGTGCGACGTGCGACGTGCGTCGTGCGTCGTGCGTTAACAATTTACATTTTTAACTTCTTCTTAAAAACTACAAGGCCAATTGTTCCCATTTTTGGTGTGAAGCATCTCTATGGTAAGAGGAATGTAAATTGTGAAATTGGTGGCTCTACCACCCTCAGGGTGCCACAGGTGGGACCAAATATGCAAAAAACAGCCAAATTTTCAAAAATCTTCTTCTCTACTCCCACACATGTGAGGAAAAAACTGATTGCATGGTTATGATGTCCATGAAGCCCTCTACCAAAATTGTGAAATTCATGGCCCCTGGGTCAGGGGTTCAGGCTCAAGGGTGGGGCCTATATGGTCATATAGTAAAAATGTATTAAATCTTAGAAAATCTTCTTCTCTACTCCCATAGATATTTGTTAAAAACTAAATGCATGGTTATGATGTCCATATAGCCCTCTACCAAAATTGTGAAATTTATGGTCCCAGGGTCAGGGGTTCAGGCCCTAGGGTGGGGCCAATATGGCCATATAGTACAAATGTATTAAATCTTAGAAAATCTTCTTCTCTACTCCCATAGATATTTGTTAAAAACTAAATGCATGGATATGATGTCCATGAAGCCCTCTACCAAAATTGTGAAATTCATGGTCCCTGGGTCAGGGGTTCAGGCTCTAGGGTGGGGCCAATATTGTCATATAGTAAAAATGTATTAAATCTTAGAAAATCTTCTTCTCTACTCCCATAGATATTTGTTAAAAACTAAATGCATGGTTATGATGTCCATGAAGCCCTCTACCAAAATTGTGAAATTTATGGTCTCTGGGTCAGGGGTTCAGGCTCTAGGGTGGGGCCAATATGGCCATATAGTAAAAATGTATTAAATCTTAGAAAATCTTCTTCTCTACTCCCATAGATATTTGTTAAAAACTAAATGCATGGATATGATGTCCATGAAGCCCTTTACCAAAATTGTGAAATTTATGGTCCCTGGGTCAGGGGTTCAGGCTCTAGGGTGGGGCCAAAATGGTCATATAGTAAAAATGTATTAAATTTTAGAAAATCATCTTCTCTACTCCCATATATATTTGTGAAAAACTAATGGCCTGGATATGATGTACATGAAGTCTTCTACCTAAATTGTGAAATTTATGACCCCTGGGACAGGTATTTAGGCACTAGGGTGGGGCCAATATGGCCATATAGTAATGTATTAAATCTTCTTCTCTACTCCTGTATATATTTGTGAAAAACTAAAGGCATGGATATCCTCAAACAGGAAGTGCCAAAATATCTTGAAAACGGTTAATATCCCCACCCCTAAACCATATATATTCTTGTTCCTTGTGTTAAGAGCCATCAAATGGTATGTAGGTCATGGGCCCTGGGGGTGGTTCTGACCCCCCTCAAACAGGAAGGGCCCAAATATCTTGAAAACGGTTGAGATCCCCACCCCTAAACCATATATATTCTTGTTCCTTGTGTTAAGGGCCATCAAATGGTATGTAGGTCATGGGCCCTGGGGGTGGTCCTGACCCCCCTCAAGCAGGAAGGGCCAAAATATCTTGAAAATGATTAAGAACCCCACCTCTAAACCATATATATTCTTGTTCCTTGTGTCAAGGGGCATCAAATGGTATGTAGGTCATGGGCCCCGGGGATGGTCCTGACCCCCCTCAAAATGAAGTACACAAATAACTTGAAAACGGTTGAGATCCCCACCCCTAAACCATATATATTCATGTTCTTGTGTCAAGGGGCATCATATGGTATGTAGGTCATGGGCCCTGGGGGTGGTCCTGACCCCCCTCAAACAGGTAGTGCCCAGATATCTTGAAAACGGTTAATATCCCCACCCCTAAACCATATATATTCTTGTTCCTTGGGTCATGTTAGTTCACCTGATATACAGTAAAGGACCCCTGGGAACATCATGAAATTTTGTGGGTCATCCCTACTCTATATGATAGCCTCGTTCATTTGGGAGACTTTATAATCGCCCGATTATAATTACATCTTGTTTTCCCTTGCTTCTTCCGAATGGAGTTATCTACCTTTGCTTGTTCATATTTAGTAATTAATCATTGAATATAATGTAATTATAAAGAAGTTGTATGATCAAAAGAGTTATGCAATGCTTTTTATCATTTGAAACAAAAATAGTTTTTGAACTTTCGAAATAAACAAATAGACTTGTTAATAGTAAAGTAATAATTGGCTAACTAAAATCACTGATATAAAGGTAAAATGATTTTGGTATATATGCCAGATGGTGATTCTCAACGAATGTTGAATATTCAAAAACTGGAACAGGAGAAATGAGTAACTCATGATGGCTTTTATCGATAAAGCTGGGTTTTTTTTTCGTTTGTTTAAATGCCCACAGGGAGAGTTTCTGTCTGCCCCGGGGGGATGGGGGATGGGAGGTTGTTTTAGATAAAACATGAATAATAGCCACCTTATTTTCTATCAGAGTCTTGCACCTTTTCAATATCAGGTCATGCACTCTTTTATGATCTTTTAAGTTTTTCGCTAAAATTATAGGTTTAATAATCCTTTTTGAAAGATTTCAGGCAGGGAGGTGGTCGTCATTACAAATTAAAAATTTTTCTATTCCAGAATAAAACTTTATTAAATGCATATATGAGACTCCTTGACAAGTTTGTGTATGGGTTATGCTACTCAGGTGACCGTCAAGGCCTATTGGCCTCTTGTTATTCTCATGAATTCAGTGCATTTATATATATTTTTTCCCCTAATGAACATTGTTTGTGTTAGCAAATAAAATTTATATAAAATCTTGTTGACAATTAATTGTTCTTAATTGTTTAAGAAAGAAATGACCCATAAATTTCATTGTAAGATGTGACTTTTTAATTATATCAAAACAAGAATTCTTGTATGATGATATCAATAATTAGAATTTTTGATATCAAAAAGAATTCTTGATATTTATATCAAAAATTCTATATTTATACCCCCGCAAACGAAGTTTAGGGGGGGTATATTGGTTTCACCCTGTCCGTCTGTCCGTCTGTCTGTCTGTCCGTCTGTCCGTCTGTCTGTAGACGCAACTTTGTCCCCCCTATAGAATTTTTTACTACTGCATGGAACAGTCTGAAAATTTGTACATATGTTGAACACCATCTGAAGATGTGCACCTGCAATTTTTTTTAAGATCAGACAAGATTTAATGATTTTATGACAGTTTTCATTTTCCTTATTCTATATATTGTACACTGATGTTGAAAAGTAAGGGAGGTAATCCTTACAGACTTTATTAATTAATTAATAGTAAACACACTAAAATATATTTATATTAATACATCCAAATGGAGGTTTTTTGTCTTTATTTCTTAACTTAATTTATTTTTTATAAGTATTTTATCAACTGACAATGCAAAATTTTTGTTTGTCATTGATAAATTCTTAGGAGCTAATAAGAACATCAAAGACAAGTGTGGCTGAATTCAGTTGTCCCAAGGGGGCCATTATCTGAGCCATGGTTTAGATGGAGCATGGGTTTAGGGAAAATTGATAATCTGTAAAATGGGCAGTGGTTTTGGGGTAATTTTAATACTGCTTCATGTAAACATTATAAGGAAATAAATAATATCATTATTAATAAAGAAGTTAGCTATTTTCAGAAGCTGTTTAAATTTATTAGTCAAGTAAATTGATGAAGTGACCCTATAGGGCATTAATTTAAATGAAATTCAAAATTACTGATATGATTGTAGTGTTTTGGCAATTTTAAAATTGTTTGTAATATTAAATTTTCTTTTTTTCATATTTTTACATAGTATGCTAATTATGATAATGTTTTGGGAGTTTATCCAATTTAACAAGCTCATCAAAGAAAATCATAGTCTTATGGGATCAATCTCCATTGCATTGTACCTAATTTAGTTTTTTACAATTCTAGAATTTTTTTTATTTATGTGTCGCAAACCTTTATTATACAATTCAATTATTTGTCCCATTTGAAATTAGCCTTGCGGGGGTATTAGTCCCATTAGGACAGTTCTAGTTTGATATCAGAGAATGAATTTATTTCATCTTTATATCTATTTTTAGCTCACCTGAGCTGTAAGCTCAAGTGAGCTATGCTGATCACATTTTGTCTGTCGTCCGTCTGTCCGTCTGTCTGTAAACTTTTCACATTTTCAACATCTTCTCAAGAACCACTGGGCCAATTTCAACCAAACTTGGCACATAGCATCCTTAGCCCAAGGGGATTCAAAGTTGTGAAAATTAAGGACCAAGCCCTCTTACAAGGGGATATAATTAGGAATTAATGAAAATTTTCAAGAAATTTTCAAAAATCTTCTTCTCAAGAACCATTTAGCCAGGAAAGCTGAAACTTATGTGGAAGCATCCTCAGGTAGTGTAGATTCAAAGTTGTGAAAATCATGACCTCCGGGGGTAGGATGGGGCCACAATGGGGGGTCGACTTTTTACATAGGAATATATAGAGTTAATCTTTAAAAATCTTCTTCTCAAAAAGCGTTAGACCAGGAAAGCTGAAACTTATGTGGAAGCATACTCAGGTAGTGTAGATTCAAAGTTGTGAAAATCATGACCCCCTGGGGTAGGGTGGGGCCACAATGGGGGGTCGACTTTTTACATAGGAATATATAGAGTAAATCTTTAAAAATCTTCTTCTCAAAAACCATTTGGCCAGGAAAGCTGAAACTTATGTGGAAGCATCCTCAGGTAGTGTAAATTCAAAGTTGTGAAAATCATGACCCCCGGGGGTAGGATGGGGCCACAATGGGGGGTCGACTTTTTACATAGGAATATATAGAGTAAATCTTTAAAAATCTTCTTCTCAAAAAGCGTTAGGCCAGGAAAGCTGAAACTTATGTGGAAGCATCCTCAGGTAGTGTAGATTCAAAGTTGTGAAAATCATGACCCCCGGGGGTAGGATGGGGCCACAATGGGGGGGTCGACTTTTTACATAGGAATATATAGAGTAAATCTTTAAAAATCTTCTTCTCAAAAAGCGTTAGGCCAGGAAAGCTGAAACTTATGTGGAAGCATACTCAGGTATTGTAGATTCAAAGTTGTGAAAATCATGACCCCCTGGGGTAGGGTTGGGCCAAAATGGGGGGGGGTCAACTTTTTACATAGGAATATATAGAGTAAATCTTTAAAAATCTTCTTCTCAAGAATCATTTGGCCAGGAAAGCAGAAACTTTTGTGGAAGCATCCTCAGGTAGTGTAGATTCAAAGTTGTGAAAATCATGACCCCCGGGGGTACGGTGGGGCCACAATGGGGGGTCGACTTTTTACATAGGAATATATAGAGTAAATCTTTAAAAATCTTCTTCTCAAAAACCATTTGGCTAGAAAAGCTGAAACTTATGTGGAAGCATCCTCAGGTAGTGTAGATTCAAAGTTGTGAAAATCATGACCCCCTGGGGTAGGGTGGGGCCACAATGGGGGGTCGACTTTTTACATAGGAATATATAGAGTAAATCTTTAAAAATCTTCTTCTAAAAAACCATTTGGCCAGGAAAGCTGAAACTTATGTTGAAGCATCCTCAGGTAGTGTAGATTCAAAGTTGTGAAAATCATGACCCCCGGAGGTAGGATAGGGCCACAATGGGGGGGGGGGTCGACTTTTTACATAGGAATATATTGAGTTAATCTTTAAAAATCTTCCTCTCAAAAAGCGTTAGGCCAGGAAAGCTGAAACTTATGTGGAAACATACTCATTTAGTGTAGATTCAAAGTTGTAAAAATCATGACCCCCGGGGGTAGGGCGGGGCCACAATGGGGGGTCGACTTTTTACAAAGGAATATATAGAGTTAATCTTTAAAAATCTTCTTCTCAAAAACCATTTGGCTAGAAAAGCTGAAACTTATGTGGAAGCATCCTCAGGTAGTGTAGATTCAAAGTTGTGAAAATCATGACCCCCTGGGGTAGGGTTGGGCCACAATGGGGGGTCGACTTTTTACATAGGAATATATAGAGTAAATCTTTAAAAATCTTCTTCTAAAAAACCATTTGGCCAGGAAAGCTGAAACTTATGTGGAAGCATCCTCAGGTAGTGTAGATTCAAAGTTGTGAAAATCATGACCCCCGGGGGTAGGATGGGGCCACAATGGGGGGTCGACCTTTTACATAGGAATATATTGAGTTAATCTTTAAAAATCTTCCTCTCAAAAAGCGTTAGGCCAGGAAAGCTGAAACTTATGTGGAAACATACTCATTTAGTGTAGATTCAAAGTTGTGAAAATCATGACCCCCGGGGGTAGGGTGGGGCCACAATGGGGGGTCGACTTTTTACAAAGGAATATATAGAGTTAATCTTTAAAAATCTTCTTCTCAAAAACCATTTGGCCAGGAGGGCTGAAACTTATGTGGAAGCATCCTCAGGTAGTGTAGATTCAAAGTTGTGAAAATCATGACCCCCGGGGGTAGGATGGGGCCACAATGGGGGGTCGACTTTTTACATAGGAATATATTGAGTTAATCTTTAAAAATCTTCTTCTCAAAAAGCGTTAGGCCAGGAAAGCTGAAACTTATGTGGAAACATACTCATTTAGTGTAGATTCAAAGTTGTGAAAATCATGATCCCCGGGGGTAGGGTGGGGCCACAATGGGGGGGTCGTCTTTTTACATAGAAATATATAGAGTAAATAGTTAAAAATCTTCTTCTCAAAAACCAGTGGAAAAAATTGATTTTTATTTATACAGGATCTACATGTATTATACTACATTGTCCAGATAGTTTTTATTATGACTCCATTAAGCTGATTTTATCATACCTATTGTTCCTCAGGTGAGCGATGTGGCCCATGGGCCTCTTGTTTTTTAATGAAATTGAAATTTTGTTTTTGGAAATTCAATTTATGAGCAGATTATCTGATATCCAAAGAAATTGTTAGTTTTTAGCTCACCTGAGCTGAAAGCTCAAGTGAGCTTTTCTGATCAAAATTTGTCCGTTGTCTGTTGGCGTTGGCGGCGTTGTCGTTGTTGTAAACTTTTCACGTTTTTATCTTCTCCAGAACCACTAGGCCAAACTTGGCATAAAGCATCGCTGGGTGAAGGGGATTCAAGTTTGTTCAAATAAAGGGTCACACCCTCTTTAAAGGGGAGATACTTTAGAATTATTGAAAATATGTTGGTATTTTTCAAAAATCTTCTTCTCAAAAACTATTAGGCCAGAAAAGCTGCAACTTGTATGTAAGCATCCTCAGGTAGTGTAAATTCAAGTTTATTCAAATCATGGTCCCCGGGGGTAGGGTGGGGCCACAATAGGGGGGTTGATGTTTACATAAGAATGTATAGAGAAAATCTTAAAAATCCTTGTGTGGAGGCATCCTCAGGTAGTGTAGATTCAAGTTTCTTCAAATCATGGTCCCCGGGGGGTAGGGTGGGGCCACAATGGGGGATGAATTTTTACATTGGAATATATAGAAAAAAATCTTTAAAAATCTTCTCAAAAACTGTTAGGCCAGAAAAGCTCAAATTGGAGAGGAAGCATCCTCAGATAGTGTAGATTCAAGTTTGTTTAAATTTTGGTCTCCGATGGTAGGATGGGCCACAATGGGGGATGAATTTTTACATAGGAATATATCGAGAAAATCTTTAAAAATTAATTAATCTTCTTTTCAAAAACTATTAGGCCAGAAAAGCTCAAATTGGAGTGGAAGCATCCTCAGATATTGAGGATTCTAGATTGTTTAAATCATGGTCCCTGGTGGTAGTGTGGGGCCACAATGGGGGATGAATTTTTACATAGTCATATATAGAGAAAATCTTTAAACATCTTCATCTCAAAAACTATTAGGCCAGAAAAGCTCAAATTGGAGTGGAAGCATCCTCAGGAAGTGTAGATTCAAGTTTGTTCAACTCATAGTCCCGGGGGGGGGGGGTGGGAGGGGGCCACAATGGGGGGGATTGATGTTTACATAAGATTGTATAGAGAAAATCTTTAAAAATCTTCTCAAAAACTAATTGGCCAGAAAAGGTCAAACTTGTGTGGAGGCTTCCTCAGGTAGTGTAGATTCAAGTTTGTTCAAATCATGGTCCCCGGGGGTAGTGTGGGGCCACAATGGGGGGATGATTTTTTACATAGGAATATATAGAGAAAATCTTTAAAAATCTTCTCAAAAACTGTTAGGCCAGAAAAGCTCAAATTGTAAGGGAAGCATCCTCAGATAGTGTAGATTCAAGTTTGTTCAAATCATGGTCCCCGGAGGGAAGGGTGATGTCAGAATGGGGGGATGGATTTTTACATAAGAATGTATAGAGAAAATCTTTAAAAATCTCCTAAAAATGTAATTGGCCAGAAAAGCTTGAACTTGTGTTGAGGCGTCCTCAAGTAGTGTAGATTCAAGTTTATTCAAATCATAGTCCCTGAGGGTAGTGTGGGGCCACAATGGGGGTATAAATTTTACATAGGAATATTAGAGAAAATTTTTTAAAATCTTCTTCAAAACTATAAGGAAAGAAAAGCTCAAACTTGTGTGGAGGCATCCTTAAATAGTGTTGATTCAAGTTTGTTTAAATCATGGTCCCCGGAGGTAGGGCGAGGCCACAATGGGGGGGGATGAATTTTTACATAGGAATATATAGAGAAAATCATAAGAATATTCTGGGAAAGTTTTCGGTCCTATAAGCAGTAACTTGTGTGAAAGCACTGGTTGTACAGATTAGAGTTTGATCAAACTTGCTTGGTATTTACAATTAAAATATGTGGATAAGAATTGGCAGATTTTTTTAAATTTTGAGCAAGATCTACTGTACTTAGTTGTCAAGATATTTTTATTTTGATACTGTAATGCTAGTTGGATCAGAGTTAAGGCTATTGTTGCTAAGGTGAGCGATGTGGCCCATGGGCCTCTTGTTTCTTATATCAGAAAATTGACTTTTTGATATTTATAGAATCATGAAAAAGAATTTGAGCAATTTGATAAGGGACATGGATATATTCATTATAATCTAGCTATAATAATGTGAATATATTCTCGGGCATTTGAAAAAAAAAGTAATACAGAATACTTGTATTCAATTTGAGTTTCTGATATCAAAATATCATTTTCTGATTTTACCAAAAAAAGATATCAGAAAATTGCTAATTTAATATCAAAATTTTAAACTGCTATCGGAAAATGTTTGCAGGGACAAATATATACAAGGGTTGTTAGAAAAGTTCGCGAACAAAGAGATTTTCGGCAAAATTGCTGTGTACTTTGTAGGATAACGTATGTTTTATTTAATGACTACCAATTGAAAATAAGTATGCAAAAAATCATGATTTTGATTTTTTTTTTCAAAAGATACAGCGACTTTTTCTTTGCATGAACTGGATTTACGGAGCACCATTTTTCAAGCGTTCGTCGTCCATATTCGGCGAAAAAAACGGTCAGAAATTCTTCAATTTAATTGAAACTTTTACAAAATGACCTTCATAAGCTATAATTGTGATGTCATAATAAAATATCAATTATTTTTATGCGCATAAACAAACGGTACGTGTTCTTAATAAGGAAAATTACGTACAAAATATAAAATAATAAAAACCTGAAATGCTCCGTGAAGCATATCTTATCAAAATAATTAGGCTGTATATTTTTTTTTATGGTGCATCTAAAAAAAAAACCCACAAGTTTGTACATATTTCTTAGAAAATACGTCAAGATTAAATGTGAAAAGTTTCGCTGGTATCATGCGAATAGTCTGCTCACAATCGAACTTGTCTTCGAACATTTCTAACGATATCTGACTCCTCACGTTTTGATTTCATTGCGCAGATTATCATTATATTTAAAATGAATATGATTTTTTATTTAACCATCACAGAAAGATTATTATTTCATAATTACACAACATTCATAAAGAAAATCTATTTGAATTCAAGAAACAAACAAGTTTTTTTGGGGGGTGTGGGGGGGGGGGACTATTTTTCGTGCGGAAGGCCTTTTAGACGAAAATGACAGAAACAAGCAATTTTACGAATTTTCAATATACCTTTCTTTTTATTATACTTTATTCATTATTCACATCTTTAAAATTTGATAGGTTTGTAACATATTCAATAGGTTCTGTGTGACATGTACACAATTGATTCTTGAGAGAGTAATAGACGTTTAGCATAAAATCATGCAAATATATAGAAAATGTCTGAATTGTTTAAAACCAAACTTTGCGAGAATTTTAGCTTTGAAGCCCTATATATCTAAAATTTGACATCACTCAGACCCCCATGTTTTATTATGTCGAAATGATACGGAATACATGTCTAGTCAAACTGGATTAATCTTATAAAATTCTTGATATTCAGAAAGTTTTTATTTCAAAGAAAATTGTAACTATTATAAAAATTGTCTATTCTAAGTTCAAAAAGATCAAACAAATAATTAATGCAGCTTCGTACAAAATTTTTTCGTGATCCCTCTATTCAGCGTGACCATTGTGCATATTTGAAGAAATAAGTTTGCTTAATCAAAAATACTGACAACAATCCTAATCAGACTGAAATTTTAGGTGCAAAAAGGTCAAATTAAATGGGCCATAACTCAGTGGGATGAATACTGACCCCCCCCCCCCCCATTATCTTTGTATTTTTTAACAATGTTTTGTCTACATATTTAAATGATATACTTCTCAAGAAATTTTTTGATACAACAAGATTGAGGATAGGGATTCCTTAACAACCCTCGTATTTATATAACCATGATCTTTGATATCAAAAACTTTTCTGGTATCAAAAACTATCTCAAAATATTATGACGCATCATATGATGCAGGGTAGGGACCATCTTGAGAAACCCGCGAAAATGTACATGTAGTACGAATAGTTTATTGAACGAACTAGCTCGCTGTTGTTTATTTATTATAGTACGACTTGTCTAAATCTGATCCGCCTTTCTTCTGCAATAAAAAAAAGTCTCTTTTTTACACCGAAAGTGTAACTAAAAGTTTGCAAAAACCAACAACGTTTATCTGTCAAAGGTAATTTGTTTGTTTGATATTAGCCTTTTTTCAAATTACTTTTTTGTAATCTGTTAATATCTTAAGCTGTTTTAAATTTTACGCAAAAAAATATTCATGGAAGACAGAAAACCATGAATTGATTGAAAAGTGACGTAATGGTAAATACAGGACACTATTCTAAAACGCCCCCTAAAAAAAAAGACAACAGTTCTTATCCATTGTGTACTATTTTATAACATCTTGTTTTACAGGAGAAATAAGTGTTTACTGCAAGTGCAACAGTGCTAGTGAGAGGTGATTTTGTAATACATAAACCCATTTTTTATAGGACGATTTCATTCACCTTAAAAAATGGTGTCACTTGCGCATCTTAATAAACATTCTTTTGAACGACTTGAACCATTCAGCAGATCAAACATGATTTTGTTTATTCTTTGTGTTAAGTTTATTGTGACAGTCTCCTTAAAACTGCCAATTAAAAAATACAGTGACTGTCCGTCTCAAGTTACTTTTTCCATCTCTTTATGATAATTTCTAACGAAAACACCCATATTTGTCAAAGAATTACAATTATATTATATAAAAGAGAAAAAATCCATAATTTCTTCTTTGACACTTCATCTCTTTTTACCCAGAGAAATTCACAGGAATTACAGTGTCCATAAAATGAGCTATACAATTGAATCAAGCAGTAATAAGTGATAGTTGATGAGATAGATGATATATGTGAGGATTTTTCCCTTGCTTTGAAACTTCACACAAGAAAAATATAAAATTAAGAAATTTGTGGACTTTGCTGACAAGTTTTACAGAGTTGTCCATCTTTTTGTTATTTGGGTTGCAATATGTATGATAATTTCATAAGATCTGGGTGATGCCATTTGTGTCTTTTATTGCATGTGGTGAAGCTTCCTTTTCTAAGATTGTTAGACTTTCATTTTGTTGCAATCTTTCTGTAATTGTAAATCAGAGAGAGACCTGAATTGAAGAGTCTAGTTTTTGTGATGTATTCTTTGTAATTCAGGATGGGGATTACATGTATTTGATGTGAGCATCATAACTATAAATAGGTTGGACATGCAATCATTGATGAAAAGAAGACTAAAAGATATCTGAAACATCAATACAATTTTAGATAAAACGGTGATTTGTCAATATTTGAATATTTTACTTCTGATCAAAACCTGTTATTTACTACCTTGTAAATGCTGACACTTTATATGGAGTGCATTTTATGGTGAGCTTAAATTTACATAATTTATATGACTATTGTTAAATTCTTACACATCATGATAAGGAGTGTAGACATTTTACAGCATGTATGGAAGGGGGTGTTGCCCATTTGTGCATTATTTGTACCTTTTTGAATTATCTTTCTAGAATAGTCCTTTGATGAACAAATTAATGAGTCACACAGTCATCCATTTGAAGCAGAAACACAGGTAAGGAATCTTCTTAAATTAAGCTAGACTTTTTACAATTGCTAAATGCATGTAGTTTTCCCATTTCTCTTTAATTGAAGTCAATCAGTAAAACTAATATAGTTCTTAGATTATATTGTACATTAGTCTAATAGTGACTATAAGTGTAAAGTACCAATTAAATTTTCTTTGTATTTGATTCATTGAAAAGTAGTTTTATAAAATTTGGATGGATATATATATTATAATATTTTCTGCTAAAAATAAATGTTATTTCAGAGTATACAAGATTTTTATCACCCTTTTTAATATATTCTGCAATATGTATTTCTGAATCCAATAGTTTAATTATAATATGCAAAATTATTCAAAAAATATGTTAGTGTCGACCTTTGGAATAATTAAGGTTAATGTTGTCTTTGACAAAAATGTACCGGTAGTACCAGGGGTATTTAATTTGTATACAAGTACTTATATAGAAGTACTGACATAACTGTAATTGTTTTCAATGTAGTAAAATACTTCTAAGCTATAGGCATGTAACAAATTTGTGCAAAAATGAAAAGAAAATCACACGTGAAAAGTAAAAAAACAGCCCTTGAGACATAAAGTGAATGGAACATTCTAATATTATTGTTGTCATTCGTTGACAGCCTCATGTATTTACAGAGACAAGCTCATAATGTGAAAATATGCAGACGTTGTTAAGAACTTTAATGGGAGTTTTTTTCTGGTAAATATAGAATGTCAAGACATGCTGTTAAATGTGTTACGTACAGAGGGGCCATTCAGACCTGTCATGTGACCAAATATATATTACGCTACTCCAGTCTGTGTCAGCTCGAGCAAATGATGCTTTATATACAGATGATTAGATATTTAAAATGCCTTCTGTGTGACCTGAATAATTTCTTAGCCCTAAGGACCAACACTTGTTGTTGTTGTTAACAAGCTGTGGCGGCCAGTATATGTAGTTATCTGTACGTATGTGTTGATCCCCAGTATCTTCTGTATTGACAATTGTTGCATGTTGTAAGGTAATGAGCCTAATTAATTGATGTGTAAGCTAGGTTTTCTTGGTGACAGGAAATGGCAGTTATTTACAGGCTAGCTTTCAACTCTTTTAGTTTGATGTTACCTCGGGCTATGTTGTGTCGAAGTATTGTCTGTACAATTGTTAGAAAGTTGTGCACGTATTAATAAGGTGGAGGCTATTCTTCCGGTAGTACATGTACATGTTTCCCTGCCTTCAATGTGCATGGATATCCTATTCTCTGTATACAGGGGTCAGTTCAGTTACTTATTTTTATTCATTACTGAAAATGCATTAATAATAATTATGTACATAATTATACTTATCGTGTACATATTTATCATGTTTATGAATATGGTATGGAAATTTTGATTGAATATATAGTTGATATTTTTTTTTTTCCTTTTCTTTCAATAGTCAGCTTATATTAATTATTTTTTGAAACGTCACTTTGATAGAAATAGATATATGACAGTAACATTTTGGAAAACACAGTTTGTTTTTTAATTGCATTCAAAAAGATGCATGAATTCGTGTGTTACTAGGAACCACATGTCATACATTTGCTTGAACTGATAATCACATTGATCATTGGAATAAGCAACGCAAATTTGTTATTAATTGTGAAGAGATTATATTTATCAATGCAACATCTGTCACTGTGATATTTATTCGATAATCATTGGAGTCAGATGTATTTATAAATCAATTGTTTTAATTGTTTTATCTATTAATTTGTATTTTGAAATACACAGCATACGTATAGGTATACATTATATCTAAAAAAAAAAAATATCAAATGGCAATGTAGAGTTACATGTAGAAATTTTCATGACTTATAAAAATTGTTACCTCTTTGCGCACCCCCCCACCCCCCCCCCACTTTCCATCATGCCAAACAAGTTCAACTTTCCTTTAGTTATGAGTTACAATTGAAGTGAGAGGAGAGGATGTAGCTTATGACATTCACTTGAATACTTAATGATATGTTTACCAAACATACTGAGGATATTATGCCTGTGAAAACTAATGAATGGGATTTATCCGATTTTATTTTGACGTATTAAGATAATGTCAAGGGTAACAAATGAGAAGGGAATTTTTTTACCCACACTGGTTGTTTTAAATCATTTATCTTGAGAGACAGGTGACTGTTATAGCCATGACAATTTTATTATCATCATCACCAGATTTTGTCAGAGTTACTATGACATGACTGTATTGAGTCATTAGGTAAGTGAATTGACCCCAGAGTTAATTAGTTTGCTTCTGGAAATTCTGTAAACTATGAATTTCTGTACCTGTAGTATTTCATCATGTCAGAAAAGGACAATTTGTTGGTGTGTTTGGTGGGTTAATTCCCTAAACACTAGGGACCTTAATGATCTACTAACCATACCTGGACAATTTTAGCTGCATCACCTCAAAGCCACAAGTGAACAGATACCACAAGTCATCTGTTGTTTTAATGACATTTACGATTTTGTATCCTAACCTGACCTAGGTACACTGTACACAAAGAAGTTAATCTTATTTCATAGTTTTTAGCCATTTCGGGTTTGCCACATTAATTAATCAAATCTTAGTTCTTATACGGAACGAAATAATGAAAGTGAATTATGATTTCCGGATCATTAATATATAAATACATGTATATGATATGCTGAAGAAGGGAAATGGGAAAATATATTTTCTGAGTGCTTTGACAGTAATAAGCTACAAATATTGCTCATGTTTATATATACACAAACTTATTCTAATATGTATTTACATATTGGCCTGCATCTTAGATATAACTGTATTGCCTAAATGTGTTCCTGCATTTTAATCAGGTTTTCTTTTTCTTGCAGCTGCTATCATCTGATGGTGATACGGCAATATTTAGATAAGGCAGATAGGGGCTTCATTACAAAAACAGTCATGGGATAGCTAGATGACATCAGACTGCATAGCTTCATCATCGATATGGAGAAACAAATGGGATCCATGGAGAAATAAATGTGAAATTGATAGTGATAATCTACGTCGCCATATATATAAGAGTGACAAAACTATTGAAGGATGTAAAACCTGCTGGGTGTGAAACCAGAAGATAGAAACAGGTAAAATGTCTGAGGAAGGGAACATAATTGATAATGATGTGAAAGGTGTTGAGGAGAAAGGGGAGGATGCAGGGAAAGTTGGATCTGTGAATGACAAAGAAGATTTAGGGGGAAATGACCTTTTGAAGAACCAAGATTTAGAAAAGGAGGAACATCCAAAGAACCAAGATTCAGGGAAGATGGAACATCTGGAAAACCAGACAGATGATGAGGAAAAACAGGGACAAGTCCAGGAGACAGAGGAAGATGTTACAGAGGTAAAGATTTGTAAAGACAGCGAGCTTAAAAGTGATAAAAGCAAGGACATAACGGATTGCGTTCATACACCAATGAAAGACAAGTCACACAAGGATAATAAAGAGGATGAAACGGAGACTGAGTCTACAGTTAATGAATTAAATGAGACCGATCAAGACTCGGATGAGAAATTTCTGTCATCAGTTGAATCAGATAAAGACGCGGAGGTTAAATTTCGAACTTCCAGTGAAACGGACAAAGAATCGGATACAGTTTCCAACGGATTTGAGATTGTACCACAGGACAGTCTGCAAATTCCGTTCACCCATTATGTGGATCATAGAAATCTCACTCATTCTGGAAAGAGCGCACACAGTGCCGAAAGAACTGATCATGAAAATGAGCTGGTTCGACTGCTGAAGCTGTACAGAACAAGCAACAAGGACTTGAAGGACTTTCATCGGCGGAACCCCTGGGGAACCCACGACACCATTCGGGGACAGCTGTGGGTCAGAGTTTGTGAGACGCTTCACAAAGCCAAAGGGAATCTCTATGACGACTATGAGAAAGATCTTTTCCACCAAAGTAAGTTTAGATTACCACTCTCTTTTAATTTTTCTATCAAATACAGGGTGTCCCAGAATATCTGATACCATTTGAAATTTGTGTAAAAAAATAATATTTGGGCAAAACTTGTACACTGTGACTCAAATAATTTGTTATTAACTTTTGAATGTTTGTGAAATTTTTTGAGTGAAAATTTACATCATATACATTTATAAAAATGCATTTGATGTTTTGCTAAATAAATTTAAACAAAAGTTATTAAAAGAGTAAATGGTATCATATATTATGGGACACCCTGTACTATACTCATCTCATGTCATTTGCTGTGTTTTATTTTGGTAGGCATTTGTTCGCCAGGGAGGTTACGGGCCTATTTTCAGTAACTTTGCTATGTTAATGTAAAATTGCATTACATGTAGTCTAAATTTTACAGGAGGGGTGTGGACCCGCTAAACCCCCTTCTAAATTTGATCAATGTTGATGAAATGATAAATATTTATAGAAATTAAGTAATTCAGATGAACAGTTGTATGCATGTATGATTTTATTGATTTCAACTAGCATTTTTACCTTTCAGGAAACACTGATGATTTAGCTTTACCTCCCTTTGTGGACTTCAATAATCTCACCTCCTACCATTTATCTGAACAAGGAACCAAAACTGTGGCGAAAATTCTGGCTGTGATCCAAAACACCAACCCAGAGATTCTGTACTGTCCTACACTGTATGCCAAACTGAGCATCTTTCTGCATTATATGGGCCCCTCTGATGCTTTTAACTGTATATATGCTTTACTCCGTTCCAAAGATGCCAATATAATGCAGACCAAAGTTGCTGTTGAATCGTCCAAACTTGTTCTTCGAGATCTTACCAAAAAATATGCGGTACATAATGCATTATTAATTGATACATGCACAATGTTGGTAACTAGCGGTAAAGACAAACCTTTAATACGTGAAACAATTTACACTGTTGTAAAATTGAAATTGAATTTAATACCCCGGTACAGAAGTATTT
Source organism: Magallana ariakensis (assembly GCA_020458035.1). NCBI lineage: Eukaryota > Metazoa > Mollusca > Bivalvia > Ostreida > Ostreidae > Magallana > Magallana ariakensis. The sequence continues at coordinate 20,724,350 of CM035819.1, read as the reverse complement.
GATATGCCTCAAACCTCATAATTTTAAAATACACACGTTTTGAAATATTTGGGGGAGAATTAAGTCGTATTGACTTGGAAAGGTTGAAATTCTGTTCGAGTCTCTAGAATTGCTTTAATATTTGTAGAAATCGGCATATGTGTATCTGGTGAGGAACTGCAATGATGTGACAGCGGTGTTTGATTCCTGGATGTGGTGGCTGTTCTCAGACCTTCCTTTCCCTCATATTGTGAGTACTCGTGAATATTTCAATACCTACTTCTACAGAAGTACAGAAGGACCTGCATGTACAATATAGACATACCCCATTTACTTCACATTTGTCAGGTGGTTAATTAGTAACTGAAAATCTTGTTAATATGGCTGAATATATCTAGAGGTTTTGCTTGTGAATAAATTCAATTTTTTTTGTTTCCTTTCTATGTGAAGGGTTATTAAGTGTGTGAACATCTAGACTGACTGTCCTAAAGAATTTCCTTGTGTGAAGTATGTCATATGGGAAGTAATTTACGTGTTTCACCTGCGAAACACATTTTTTTTCCCTATATCCGGTATATCCGGTATCATTCACATAGATGCTAGATGTGATTTATGACATTCTCTTCAAAATATTATGATTAACAACCCCCCCCCTTAATTAACCTCCACCCATAAAAACCTGATTCATGTTAATATCTTGTTTTACATAATAGTAAATAAATATCTTTTATTTAGAGACAAACTTATCATATACAGAAGTTCAACAATTGCAATGAAATATAACTAAGAATTATTCTAGAAAAGGAAGTACATATTATACATTTTATTCTGACTGATTAGTGATTTTGAAATTCTTATCTCAGTTTCACACATTAAATACTAACCTGTACCAGTATTAATTGTTTGCCGTGTCAATGTAATTTATCTACTCTATCAGTCACGACCTTAAACGTTTGCCCCTCTGAAGCCAGTTTAAGGCAGTTCTGAGAAGATAGTACTGACAGAGATGTAGATAATGAAAGTCTCGCCTTCTTTCCTGGTATCTGCTGTACTTTTGTGATACCGGGTATAGCCCCTGTTTTCTTTAAGAGGGCTGGAAGGTCGTGGCCATTTTTAGACTTATATAAATCTTCTTATAAGAAGAGCTCAGTATAAAGATATCGCAAAATATTGCCAATGAAAATTTCAAAGTGAAATATTTTAACTTTTTCTTAATTTATTAAATGATAGTTTATAGCTATAATCAAATCGTATCTAAAAATTTAAGGAAGATCTGATGGTTAATTTGAATGGTAAACTTACTTGTAATCTTTTCATGACATTGTCACAATGTTAGTATTACTTACACTGTAAGTTGTACAACATTAGGTTTTAAGTGGGTAGGCATTTAAAGGAAACTTTATTTTTTTTATAAACTTGAGAAATAAAATTCTTTTTTAATACCTAGCTAACATAATTGTAATTCAGATTATAAACATTTATATTGGTCTGATCAATTATATTTGAAGTGATGTAAAGTTTTTGGGTCTCATAAAATACCAGTTGCTAAAAAGGAAAGTTTATTGCCTTATACATGTAGGTATGTTGAGTTTTATGATACCATAGATCTTGGTTTATCACCAATCTCCTATTGAGCGTAATCACTGGATAAAAGACACTCTCATGAGAGATAACTCGTTTACGTTACTGTGAACGACATTGGGTCACTGGCCTTAGATAACGCCAGATATTGCGGTGATTTATTATTTCTTCAAGAGTTATCATTGTAGAATTTGAAGCTATAGGATTTGATTTTATATCGAATGCAAATAAATTTAAATTTTGTCATCAATTTTCCTCTGAATTAGAAATAAATTTTTTTTAATTAGAATTTTGAAACATATGGGCCAGCCACCTGTAAAACAGAATATATACAAAATAGATAAATGGGGTAAACAAAAAAAAATAATCCACAGTGAACCAGAATGACAGTTAGAAAATAAAGAGGCCAACATCCAGTAACTGGTTCAGTGAGGACTGTTAAGGTCTGAATACTGCTTAAAAAAAAAGTTGAAGTTTATTATGTGAATTTTCAGGTGAGAATCATTGACTGCTATTTAGTGGAAGGAGTCAAAGTGCTGTACCGAATAGTACTCTCTATACTCATCTTGTTTACAAAATACTCAGGTAAGATTTTTTTAGTTTGTTTTACCATGAAGTATTAAAAGTTTATTACTCAGGCTTTTGAAACATGATTATCTGAGTCAGTATAATTTTAGTCCATGCAATAACCAATTAGGTTTAAAACATTTCATGGTACTGAACCTGCAGTTTGCTAAAAAAAAAAAAAAACACATTGAGTAAAGCTCTTGTTTAAAATTCTATTGCCTGCAAAATGTTAGATGGAATATTGAATTTAGAACCACTGTTTATTTGACTCCCAGCACTTTGGAAAAGATGTAAATACAAGACTCTTTAAACATATTACTAAAGACTGTATGACTTTATGTTATTTATAATTCGAATATTAATTTTAGAATCTAAATTGTTTTGAGCATCCAGCAATTATGCTTTTTTTCTTTCATAAAGAAAAGCATACACGGTAATTGCTGAGTGCTATAGTTGGATACTTGTATCAACAGTGTATCACATTTATTTCTGGCTCAATCAGTATCAATCATGTACAGGTATCATCAGTAAATTTCTTTATTGAACACTGAAGTGTTGTTGTTTAGGACGTGAACTTTTTTAAGAATTTAATTAATTTTGAAACTGATATTTAATGCCACTAATTGATGGCTAAATATGTTTATTAATGTGAGTATAATAATGGACTATTCATGTAAAATTATTGAATTTTTCTTCTTTTTTTTTTTTCTATTTAGTGTCAGCAAAACACCATGGTGTGATCAATGACACATTTACTGTTGGTGAAAGGATTCAACAATTCTGTACTAATATGCCTTTCCCTGTTGAAAAACTGCTGAAGGTAGGTTTGTTTATGCAAGTTAGTGACTTAATTCATAAGACCTTTCTCTCAGTTTCTTCAATATGTGTAAACATGTAATCATTTGCAATTAGGTAGTTTATATATTAATCTGATTCCAATTTTGTAAGTTTGTTTGTGTTTTGACCAATATTTTCCTGTTCACTCCCTTTGAACAAAGAATGCATGATGCTTTTCACATATCTGTTGGTTGGTTATAATGTTTATATGTCATTTAATTGATCAAGTATTGTCCACTTAAAATAATCAGAACTTTATGAATAACAAACCAGGCCCCGCCGCCACCAAACATAGTTGAGTACAAAACTCAGCCTCAACTCTGAGAAAAAACTCAAATCCGTAATTTCAACCTCAAGTCACCGCCACCAAATACTTGAGTACATACTCAAATAAGATATTTGAGTATGTACTCAAATTCTATGAGATAGCTCTTAACCTTTCTCAAGTATATACTCAAGCAATAAAAATGGCTGCGCACCGACGACAATTGCGACGTCGCCGTCGTCAATTGTTAAATTATCCAGTTATTTCAAGAAGGGTCATTCGAGACAGGATGAACCCCTTGGAAAATTACTCGGGGGACGAAATTTTTGATCGATTTCGGTTTCGACCCCAGACGATCCATTTTATTATGGAGAGAATTGCGCCGACCCTCACTCACAACACAACCAAGAAAACTCAGTAGAGTTGAGAACTTAAAAAATCCTACTCTACTGACTGTCTGAGTACATACTCAATGTAGTTGGTGGCGGTGATTTGAGAAATTTCTCAGTTGAGGTCGTTCTCAACACTTGAGTTGAGAATTGAGGCTGAGTACGTTAAGATTTTGGTGGCGGCGGGGCCTGGTATTCAGGTACATATGAAGAAGTAGATTCTTATTGATTTTTTAAGGTCACAAGGTAAAAGGTCAGGCACAATACTATTCTAAAGACAAAGGAAGATATTATCTACTTATATCTTCAGAACTTTTTGCTTAACAGACATCTACCAGTAGTATCTCCAAAATAGTTATTTGCCTGGACCCTTTGATTTTCAGGTTAAGGGTCAGAGGTCAAAATACTCAGGACTTGGAAGATACTGTCTAAGATATTGAAAACTCCTTTCTTGATAGATTAAACATAGTTCACTAAAAGAGTAGAGGACACCTTTTGATTTTGAGGTCACAAGGTCAACATAGAAAGTTATTGACTGCTTGATTTATAGGTTCTTTATTTTCTTAAACTTAATGAGTTCTTATTTCAAATGATTTTTTTTTCTTGATAGCGAGGGTTTAGAATCCGCGGCCTGACAAAGAAGGAGATCCAAAAGCTACAGCTGCGCCACGAGATGTGTATCAGCAGTCAGCACCACCTCCAGCACGAGTTACAGAAGTCCGCCTCCTCCCACTCATTCGGCGGCCTCCCACACTCCCACTCCTTCAGCGGGAGGATCGTGTTTGATCAGACCACGTCCAGCATCGTCACCAGTAACGAGATGGTGAGAGTTAATTTAATAATTTTTTTTTGGTTTCTCACAAAACTAGATTATTTATCAGACTGAGTATATATTTGTACCATATTTTCCCTGATTAACTACCCAGGTTTGTCAAAATGTAACAAGTTACAGTGTATGCATATTTTTTAGATTGAAGATTATATGAGAAAGATTATTTACACATTCTCTTCCCCAAAAAAATGTAATACCGGTATCAGTACACATTAGTGCTCTGTATGGTTGAAAATTCTTTTTTTTTTTTCAAAATAAAAACATTCCATAACTCCAAAACATTTTTTATCTTAGTCTAATATTTAACTGGAAAAAATGAGTAGTAAGAGTTTTGATAGAATCTAATGTTTAAAGGTGTAATAACTTTGACATCCAAACACACACATGGAAGGTAGAACATAAACCCACAATTCATATACAAATTTGTAAAATACAAATGTACTATTCCTTAGCCCAGATGGTCATTTCCAATTAAATGCAGCAGAAAATATGCACTGATTTGATGCTGAAGAATTTTATACCTTAACCATTTTTATACTGATTTGATGCTAATTAATAAAGGATTCCATACCTTAACCGATCTTTTTTCTTTTCTTCCTTAAAAGCCGCGCTGCAGGTCTCTAGGCCTGCTTGTGTTTAATTATGTGGATAGTCTGGTGGTGATTATGGATGATGTAAGTTACAAGCATGTCACAGTTCTGAACCTTTCCTTCCTTAAAACATACCCCCCCAAAAAATAGTACGGTAATAATGAATGGACAAGACCAGCATTGAATTTCATTCATTGTTGAGCTTTGCTGCTTGTCTGAATTTTTGCTGAATCTTGTGTTATATACACACAATATAATTTTGTTAAAATTTTCAAACTTTACATTTTACTAATGGTTGTTTCTCCATATGGAATGTACACCACTATTCAATCATTTTTAGATGCTCTTGCCTATTAAGCAAATCAATTTGGTCATGCGATCTACAATTTTATTACACACACAACCTTGTAACTTATAATTAAAGGTGTTTAAATAGGATTTGATCACATGACCAAGAGATGCTGTAGATGGCATTCAAATTGGTAGCCTCACAAATCATTTTGTTCTTTAAAGTAATCTGTGCAAGCTACAAATAATTTTTAACAGCTTAAGGTACATTGGCTCTTTTTTTCTGATTTCGCACATTTGGCATGGTGTTGTCTTTCTCATCCGATGTTGTGCCAGCTCCTTTTTTCTTTCATTTATGACGTATGAAAATCTTCCTTCAGAAAGTGTAAAAAAAAATATTTATTAATGATTGTGTAATAGATATATTTACATATACATGATATATATGATACAAAGATACAAAGTTAATGTACATGTACTCTGTGTGACTTTCAACAATAAGTACATATATCTTCTTTACATCATTTGTACTGTTCATGCATACATCAATGGCTGCATAACTCTTCTAATTTAAAACTAAACTAAATTTTTTTTTTTTTTTTGGGGGGGGGGGGGGGGTCTTCCCAACTTTGTTTGCTATTTAAAATAATGCTTGCAAAAGTGATTCCATTTGTAAATATCTGGCGTGTAATTCTTTATAATACATGTATTATGAAGATCTGGAACAATTTGATTGATTTGTTGTTGATGATGGCAGCATTTATTCAGTGACGTTGTGAGCATAACATAGAGGCACTGGTCAGTGGTCAAAGTCCCTTAGTGTACCGAGTACTTTTGGTATAGAGAGCATGATATACAGAGAATAAATCATCTCTACAGGTCAAAGAATCTGACTGATATTAATAATATAGGAATGTTTACTGAGATGTGTAACATTACATGGAATATGAGTGATTAACCCTTGACAGCTACCTAGCTTGGATAGAAATGAGAACATGTGCTGTAATAAATATGTATACTTCTACGTATATCTTTGGATGGAGGCCCAGCAAGGGTCAGTTTAACAGAATTTTAGAATTCGCTGTTAATATAATTTTTGCCTCCATCCATCTATGTAAATTTAGCTTTGATTTGTCCAATGGTTAAATGTGTTCAGTGAGATATGAAGTATATTGTTTCACCTTGTTTGAGGAAGAAATGAATTTTCCCCCAAATAGGCCCCATAGTCTGTAGCAAATGATCTTATTGGGGGACATACTAAACTTGTGTCTGGATTCTATTTGTTGTATTTTCCAGGTAGAACTGGATGGGGGATGTTTGATATCCGCTTTTGATCTTGTTTGAGTACCCTTCAGAATTTCTGTTATTTGTTGTCCTCTTGAACTCCAAAAAAAAAAGGCCCATATATATTGTGAACTGTTTTTGAAATATTTCAAGGACTTGTGATTTAATGCCGACAAGGGACCTCATTTTATTTAACCATGCTGAAAAAATGTATCAGCACCATACAGTGATTGCCTACCTCCAGACAAGTGTATGGTACACGTCCCAGCTCGTAGACAGAGATAAAGGACATGGTCCCATAAGCCAAGGAAACTGACTTACTGTTGCACATTTTAAAAGCCTTTTTCATTCTTTGCTGGAAACTTTTTTTTCTATCTTTCATATTTTTATACTTTTTGTACACCAAAAAGCAGTGATCTGAGAAAAATGCCTTTAAAAATTAAGAAAATGTTCAGAAAGCCTTTCAAAAAGTTGTTCCATAGACATTGTGTTAAAAAAAACGTAACTTCTGTTGATGAGGAAGATACTGTTGATGAGAGAACCATTGAAAGAGTTCGCAGGAAACTGACATGTAAAAAGGTGGGAATTACTTGAATTAAGCATTGTTGGCATTTCCAAAATGCCCTTCGTTAAAAATTTGACCTGCATATGCAACTTGCAAAATCAGTAGACTAATACTTTTTTTGGGTAAGTTTAAATATGCCTATTGTTTTATATTGTAAATTAATATAATGGCTTGTTTAATTTAATGCTGGCTTTATCAATTATACTGTAGGTTTAAAATTATCCTTCAGTTATCCTATGCTTTCAAAGGGTTAATATATTTATTTTGATTCCATTGAATACCAGTACTATTGGTATCACATACCTGTTGTACCTGAGCCCTGAAGACACTAATTTCATACACACATTCCACCCTCCAGCAATGCACAGACTAGTATTTTACCATAAAGCTAAAATTAGTATATATATCATTAGTATAAATAAGTTTTCTTATTCATGTTATTTATATACAAGTCAGTATGTAAACATGTAATGAACAATGATTCATTAATTAATGAAGGAGGGAACAGGTTTTAGTCGGAAATGTTTTTTTGCAATTTTAAGCATGAAGCATAAATTGGCATTGTTTAAAAATTACCGTTTAATTTCTAATTCTGTGTTATTAAATACAATTAATTTTCTTGAATATAAATTTCTAAGTTTTATAATTTTATGATTTAACTCTTGGAGATCTATAGTGATGCAAAAAATTGAATATGTAAATGAAATGAACAGTACTTTCAGTACTTTGATGTTTTAAGTCAGCAGATCATGCATGTTTGTTGTTTCTTCTAAGTGTTAGCTGTACATTGTGGTAGCTGGCTTACTTGTAACATGTTGTTGAAATTTATGTCCGAAACTGCAGATAAAGAGTATGTACGAGGCAGTATGAAAGGCATAACATTTCTTGAGTTGTGTAGGTGTTAAGGTAGGGCTTACAGTGAATTTAGTCATTAGTTATCTTCATTTTATTCTACAACTGTTTAATAAACTTTCAATAAAGATATTTTGTTAATTTAGCCAAAATCTTCATGTGGCAGTGAAAAAAGTAATACACGAATTTATTTTCATCAAACAATTTAATATGTTCTGTGTACATATGTCACATGTATAAGGAAAGATGAAGAATTTCGAGTGCTGTATGTGTTTCATTTGTAATGCTGCGCATTTGTGGAATATGCATATGACGTAAAGCTATGATTAAAGACCTGTTTAATGCTTTCTGAGTGATTTGTCCACCTTCAATGTTTTATCTGTTAAAGAGCTGCAAAGACTAGACTTAAGATAAATAATTCTGACACAAACGATAATTAATTTTACATGGTGTCTGACTTTACATGGTTCGTGAGAATGCCGACAGTTTGAACTCTAGACACACTATCTGGTGTCAGCAGGGTTTCTGCACTAATCCTAAGAGTCCATCCACTGATTCATCATTCTAATTTTTTTCTACAGTTGTATACCATCTGGTCATGGCTGCCAGCCAGGTACGCGGTTTGTCAGCCGGAACTGTTGTACACCTCCGAGGAGCACGGAACCAGTCTGAGGACCCTGTACACGCGGATCGAGAACCACCAACCCACCCTGATCCTCATAAAGACTACCACAGACGAGGTCCGTCTAAATAACTCACAAAGTGCATACCCCTGCAAATGAAATTAGGGGGTGGTACAAATGTTAAAGGAGTCATTCTTTAATTACTTTCCTTCTTTTGTTTTTTTCAACTCACATGAGGCGAAGACTGATACTGCTAAAATGTTCAGTTCTGCACAAAATTTAAACGGTTTAAAAAATGACTATAAATTGGCTGAAACTTGGAAGGAAAAAAAAATAAAAGAACTGAACTGAAGACTCTCAAAACCTTTTAATATCTTTATACAGGTGTTTGGTGCATTTTGTTCCATGTATTGGAGGGAGAGAAAGAAGAGCAATAAGAACGTCTACTACTTTGGTACCGGGGAGACATTTGTGTTTACACTGTCCCCAGAGAGAAAGAAGTATGAATGGGTGGGCCTTCACGAGGAGAACGTCTCCAACACCGCAAACATGTTCCTGGCTGGGGACAGCAAAATCCTCACCATAGGAGGAGGGTAAGTACATTGTGTTCTTATCAAGCAGTTAGTTTGATGATTTATTGGTACATTGTAAAGATGTGATTTTGAAACTGGACAATTTTTGAAAAATTTGTCAATTTAATGAAAAACTGACAAAGACTTGATACATGTATATTGAATTGTCTTTTAACATTGAGTAATATTAGTTTATATAATTGAAAATTGAAAGAGTTTCAGAGGAATAAGATTACATTTTTCTTCAGTTGGATTAAAATCCATGGATTCGTGCAGTTGTTTCCATGTTCAGTCTGATCAAAATCAGGTCCTTTGATTTGCCCACTCATGTATGGTAGATTGTTACACATTGTGACAAGGCAGCAATCTATATGTGCAGATTAAAGGATCCAATTTTAATCAGATTGCTTCCTGTTTAACTGTGATTTATTTGGAAATGAAATTTTAATGTACTGTAAAAGTGGTTATTTTCGCTGGTGGTTAAGTACGTGTTTTCTATGGTCAAACAATATGCATGGGTCTTAAATTTACAGATGCACAATTTACCACACTAAAGTTTTGATTATGATATGCGCTGGGGTATTTTACATGGTTTTAAACTTAACGTGTAACTACCGGTAGTGTCAATTTCCCCTGTGTGTAAATAACCACTTTTACAGTAATATGCAAATTAAAGAAAACACCCACAATTTTTTGTCCACAAGATTCATGTCATAATTTTCTTGATTTTAACAGCAATGGTGAAGCCATACAGCTGGATGAGAATCTCTTACACTGTCGGACAGAGCATTGCGATACCTTCGATAACCCGCCCCTCTGCTCCGACCAAGACTTCACATGTAAAGTAGTGGAGGTCTATGGATTTCAATAAAAGTACTATGTGTGATATAGAGGGCATGTATTCCATAGTCAAACAGAAAAAAAAAGCTGTGGCTATAATGTTGCATTCCAAGTGATTTTAAGTTGTGTGATAAAGATTTTATTTGTATTAATACCTCTGTGTAGTTACTACAGCTTTTTTAGTACGAGGCACTTGATGTACGTAGCATCGAGAAATGTTTCTTGTATTATAAAAGGACAATTTTTTAACATCAAGTACCTTTGCCTTTTTAAGGGCTTGAGTGATTGCAAAGATCTGTTCCGTTTGTTATTGTTTTTATTGACTGTGCTATATGTATGACATAATACAATTGTATGACATCATTAGTTGTATGCTATGTCAAAAAATGATGACTAGTCTACTATTTTTCTTTTTATTATAATTTGTCAGTGATGCTGGTACTGTTTTGTGCGAGTTTTATTTTCTTTTTTTGGGGGGGGGGGGGGATGCATGTACATTAAAAGTCCATTTTAAAAACTGAAGGAAATTTTTTTTGCTTTGTTTTTATCAAACAGACTTCAGACTTCATTGTAAAATGAATTTAGAATTCATACATTTACAATTATAGTACTTGGGTTTTCATTGAAAATCTGAATAAAAAAATACTAAAGCAAGAGGTTCATTTTTGCAAACAATGCAAAACGAACTTGAATACTATAATTGTGCTTTCATATTTGAAAGTTTTTTTTTCTTGTATAACCTTATGATGGTTTATCGTCAATTATATCTAGTCTGAAATACTTGGATCAAATATAGAAGCATATGCAGAGGTAGTCATTGCTTACAAATGGCAAGTTTGAACCAAATTACATTTCAGTGCTGTGACTTTTTTCAGACCATTTCCCTAATATATTTAAAATTCATTTGCATCCTTCTTTTTAATGCAAAGAATATTTTTTCCAATGTCTATACCTGTATGTTTTAATTGTCTATGATATTTGGAAATCGGGTCAGCAATTTTCTCTTGCACCACCATGAAATTTTTTAACCAAATGCAATAAAAAAAAATTTAATATCAATGTCTTGATTCATTGTTATGAAAGTTTTTGTCATATGAAAGAAAAAACATTTATATACTTGAAAGCATTTATTTGAAAGTTCCTTTCCCTTCAAATTAAATATGTGTTTATGTTGTGTAACTAAACCAGTACTTCAATTTTTACAGTAGATTTTACACATATATATACTGTATGTCCAGGTTTTTTTGCTTGTCACAAAATTTGCGAAAAAATGTGAAAAATATGTAGCCTTTTTAATTTGTGCAAGTCATTTTTTTTTGCGATTTAATAAATTTCTTATTGAAAATAATACAGAACTGCATATTCAATAATTTGCAATTTAAATGATATCGCAAAAAAGTGAAAATTAGATAATCGTGAAAAATTACTAGATATACGGTATTTTGGTTGTCTTTTTGGTGTTTTGCTGTGAAAATCCTTACAAATTTTACATCAGAATAGAAAACTAAGAAAAAAGAGGAGACAGGCAGACAGCCCTTTGTAATTATATGTTGAAGTTGCAAACACATTGTCACTTTCAAAAGGAACTCATATTTTCCTGTTTGCCATGAGTTAGTGGGCTGTTGGTTTTGGGCTTTTCTTTGGTCTGAAGGTTGGGGAAGGGGTGTTCAATATAAGTAGAGATTATGCAAGTATTGGTGCATGTTCTATACAAGGATATACATGTTTGTACATTTTAAATCTGGGGTTGATTGAAGCTAGCTGATATTACCCTCATGGCAAGACATTATGGGGCCAGTAAGACTACATTTCATTTTATTTTCATAAGCAACAGCAGTATAGTTACTCTATATTTTTACCACACATCTCTTAGTTTCTTTCTGAAAAAGGTTTATTATTCAAATAATTTTCTCGAAATTAACTTATTTTTTTTTTAAGCTAAAAATTTGTTATACCGGTACTTGTATTTCTGTTTGTTTTAAATTCAACTTTGTAATAAAAAGAAAAATAATTGTAAAGAACTGTGAGGAATTAGGGTAAATAGATTTTACTTGTACCTGTATAGACTTGTTTGCAGTCAAGTTTTAAAATAAAGAAATCTTTTTTTTTTTATTCATTAATATTACAAGTAGGAACATATAAATAACTTGATTGGATTTTGGAATGTTTATTGAAAACATTATAGAAATGATACACAGTTCTGTTATGAATTAAAATCTCTTTTGAATTGTTAAATCATGTTGTTGCTTTTCAAATCCTGCATAATTGTATTTGGCAGAACTTAACAGTTTCATTGGTTAGAAAATATAGCAATGTACCGGTACATGTCATTTGTATCATTCAGTAGTTTGTATTGAACAGCTTATGATTATTGTCAAGTTCGAAAATTTTAAAAATCATATCTGTAAATTTTGTCTGAATATTTTATTCATATCAAAATTGTAATAATATGACAAGTGTATTTCGCCAATGGCTAAAGGAAGAGTACACCGATTACGGTATATATTGATTCTTATGAAAGGCATTGGATGTTTAAAACTGTACAATTTTTTTTTTTTAAATTTCAAAGTTAACATAAAATTGCATATTGTTTCATATATGCAACAGAATCTATGAATTACAGTACATTCATGTTTATGTATGTTGTAAACATTAATGTACTAAGTTTTATTGATGCTTGAGATTTAGAACAATAGTTTGATGTGTAGTACACACAAATATAAATGTGCAATCATATGTATTAAATATTTTTAAAAAAGTCAATTTTTTTTAGTCTGTGTTCTTTAGAGTACATTTATGTTGCTCATCAAGTATTTGGTCATCTTATTGAACGTCCCATCTCTCCAGCAGGAAGAGCATGTAGTCTCTGTAGAACATCTCCAACAAATGGAGAGGCCCTGAAATAGAAGATTAATAAAATCATTCATTATTACGAGTGTGGGATAGTGAATTTTCCACCGAGGGGACAAGATTCACGGTCAAGGACGAGGCTCTGCCGAGTCCTAGACCGTCAATCTCCGCCCCGAGGTGGAATTTCACTATCCCACACCAGTATATAATGAATTTTTTTTTCTCGCATTTATTTACATTAAAAATGATTTCTGACAACTTTCTGTTATGACGTTCAAATGATTACTTTCGGATTATCCCTCCGCGTGCTTCAAATAGTGCAAGTCAAAATGATACCATACGACAGTTTTTCAATAAAAATGTGATAAATTGTAATTAATAAAGCAAAACAATTACTTAATGGATAATCTTAAGCCATCCTTTTGCATTTCCTTACAGCAGACAACGTCTGTTCACATTTTAGCGTTCACATTAAAGCGGCGTAGTAATACAAAGTGTAAGACAGAAAAATCTCACACTGGACAAACCGATATTACACCGGTGATAATGTGAGAAAAAGTTATCTCAATGAATGACAGTATCAGTCCTATCTACAAGAGTGAAGATCAAAGGTTCATTCAATTGCTCCCACAAACTGTACAGGTACTATACCTTACAACCACTACCACCAATTGTATTTATAACTCAATGAATGCAATTGCTCCAATAAAAAAAAAATGACGTAATAGTGAACATACAATTGTTCTAATGGCATATTTACCATGATAGTTAGAGCTCAATATAGACTGTTGCCCGCTTAGCAAATTGTTGCTACCGGTAATTAACACAACAAAATTTTCCGCTTCATATGGCATTAAGAACCAGTACATAATGGAATATATGCCACGTAGACCAACTGCGGTTCATAATGTCATGACCACTGGAAATGTTATCTACATGGTTGCATACCAATATATATTTTTTTTATTTTCTTGAGAGTTGTTGCATTTAGGAAGTTATGAACGGAAAGATATTGTACGAAAAATACAGAGAGTTCAATAGATATGCAAGCATATTGCCATTTCTAACCGAAAACATGGTTTCTTAAATCAATGGCTCAGGTACAAAAACTCGATTACTATCTAAAGTACATCTACTTTACCTAATGTTTCTGGACAAATGAAAGTTATCATTTTAAAAATCTGAGTGCTGATGTACGTCCACTCTAATACAAACTGTCTGATAAGTTCTTCTCTCAACTTCAGCTTGTTCTGTGAAAGGCGGGTTACCTGAAATTATAAGTTATGGTATAGATTTTTTGCATCCTAACAAGTTCTGAACAATCATTCTAGAATTACTGTGGTTTCATCAATATTCGATGAATATCAATTTTTCAATGGATTTCAATATTAAATTGCAAAAATTACTCACACAAGGACAAAATTCACAAAATTTTATTTGGTTTAATTTTTTTCATAGAATAAATATCTATAACATTTGAAAGTATTTGAGATACAGTCAAACCTCAAAAGTCTTTATCTTGAACTTCATAAAAACCAGGAAAAAAAAATTGTAAATTAAGCCAAACATTTAAGAAACAAAGATTACAATTCATAAAGAAACTGTGGTTTATACATGTACTTCCAAATAACTTCGATATATAAATGTTGTTCGAGTAATCAATTTTTGAGATATCTAAGTTCAACTGTACAAGGATCTCGGTCCCAGCTAGCATAGATCTCACATTCATTAACATGCGTACCTTTTCCATGCTTTTCAACACAACACCCTCCACCCAGTACAAGTGCTCAGAAAGTGAACAAGAGGTGTCCCAGAGATTCCCATACTCCTGCAAGACTAACAATAATACATGTATCCATTACATAAAAAATTAAAGAAATATGCATGTAAATAAATACTGTACCACTTAATTTTGTAACATGTTTCTTAGCCAAACAAATTTGAATTTTCAGTTTACATTTTTTTTTTCGTAATGTATAAAATAAAACTTTGGAATTGAGAAATATCTCACAGAAACAAAACTTATGACCAATATTTAGGGATTGTTTCACTACAGTGCTTACTAAATGTACCGTATTTGAATTTTGCAGATGAAAGATGTGGTTTAAAATAAAAAAATTTTTTTATCACTTTAGAACTACTTTGAAAGCGCATATGCATTATTATATACATGCGCGGATCCAGAAAATTTTTCCGGGGGGGGGGGGGGGTCTGAATTGAAAGTAGGGGGGCTACACTATTCATCAGAAATGTTGACAAGCAAAAAAAAAAATTTTTTTATTTCCCATTTCCCAAAATCATAAAAAATTCCTAATCCGGGGGGGGGGAATTGGGGCCAAATATGCCTATAACTGCAATTTCTTAAACATCACTCTTAATATTTATGCTTCCGACGCCTTTCCAAAACATATATGTGTTTTCCAGGAAGGGTCCGAGTCATATTTGCGATAATTTCACTATGTAAATTTAATAACTTCTCATTTTCCATTAGGGGGGGGGGGGGTCTGGACCCCCCCAACCCCACCTCTAGATTTGCGCATAATATATACTGTACTCTCAGTAGAATGAAATCTTTTCCAATGAATCTAGAGAAAACTGAGAGAAACAAGGTCTGTAAAAATGGAATCTCTAGTACTGGTAAATTGTAAGTATATGTATATGTATACTTCTGAAGTTATGCCTTGAGCATGTATACTTACACTGATAGACAATGTCTGCACTAATGAAAGCGGGAGAAAAGTGGTAGAACAGGGGCGTGGTTTTGAATGTCCGCTGGAGTTGATGCCAGGCCCTCTGAATGGTTGCCGCGGTGTCCCGACTCTCCAGCACTGACTTAGCCGTGATACTCATGTGATTCAGCTGTATCTGTCTCAGGAAACTGGTCTTGAATCGATAACAAGCTAAAACGTAAAAATAACAACAAATTAATTTGAAAAGCTTTTCTGTGTGGCAATATTGAAAATCATTGTATTTTAAAGGGACAACTTTTTCACTTCGTAGTCAGTGGAAGATACCACATAAGTGGAAAATACAGTTGAACTTCGATATCTCGAACACTGATATCTCGAATACAATGGATATGTCGAAGTGATTTGTAAGTCCCAACCACTTATTTTTTTAAGTATTTTACCATCGATATCTCAAATACTCGGATATCTCGAAATTTTTAAACAGTCCCATTTAGTTTGAGATAACGAAGTTTGACTGTATCAATATGTCAAGAGAGGTTTAACATGATGATGCAGAGAAATTGTGAGCTCAAAATTAATACGGGCCTCTACTCAATAAGGGATACCTGCAGTGTGTCAAGTTTGATGTCTGTCAATTGCTAAGCTTCTCAAGATATTACCTGGTGGTTCAACAAACAAGATCTACCCAAGTCCATAGTAGTGTGACCCTTGACCTTTGAAGTTATAACATCATCTAGCTACTCCTTTCCTGTATACCAAGTCTGATGCCTGTCCAGTAAGGGACCTGAGATATTGATTTGACAAAACATGTCTACTTAACAATACCTAGAGTTGGTTTGACCCTTGACTTATGCCCTATGACCTCATGATTAATCAATAGAGATATTATACTTCTTTGGGGCTACTAACCTAGAATGTACTAAGTTTGATGCCTGTCCAGAAGGGGTTCTTAAGATATTAATTTGACAACACTTACTCTTCTTTTTTCAATGTCCAAAGTTTGACCCTTTGCCTTTGACCCTAAAGCCTTACAATCAATAGGGGTCTCTACTCCTTAGGTGATATTTGTGCTGTAATAGTGTGTATATGTGTATATAAAGGCTCAGTACTGCCACGCTCCTACTGGCACTAGCTAGTGGGTTAACCCTATACATTTGTAACTCAGTCTGTCGAGCATTGGTTTTTAAACTGAAGGTTCCCGAGTTTGAGACTAGCTGTGGTCATTCCTCCTCTGGAAGCTATTAATGGCCTTAATGCAACACATTATGCCTGATTTACCTTTGACTTTGGTATATTTGATTATTGGTGGAATACAGTAAAGTCCATCTTGATGCCAATGAAGAAGATTCTTCACAAAATTCTTTAAAGTCAGCATTAGGCTGTAAAACAGTATAAAGCATATTGTGCTAAATTAAATTTAGTGGGCAAAATATCTAATTCTGAGTATCTGGTTATAATTCCAATTTTCACACGCTTACACAATGTAATAGCAAGAAATGGCTGTGTGATTTACCGGTAATCAAAACATAATTATAGCAAGCTGAGACAAAAAATATTAAAAATACACATTTCAATATTCATGTATGCAAATTAACAGTTCTGGAGAAATAAAAGCATGCTAGAGTACATATACGTGTACATCAATCCCATATTTAATATACGGTACATTTATTTATAATTTATAAAATTGATGAACTTATGGTATGCTAAATTAAATTTACTCTGAAGAGAATTGGTTTTGGTTACCCTGAGGGGAGGGGGACTAAGACATGGGGTAGAAGAAGGCCATTCATGTTCCTGTAGATGATCTGGTCGCATCTCTCAATGGCTGCCACCACAAGCGGATCAGACAACAATTTCAAGGTCAAAGCTGGCACCGACCTCCAAAACTCAACTATTATGTCTCTTATCTGAAAATGGTTTTAAAAAATTCACTAAATTCAAAATGTGGATCTAGAAAGCAGGAAAGAACATCCATGCTATATATTATCAGTAGACAAACATAAATACAGACAAACAAGAGGTCAATGGACCATATTGCTCACCTAAGTGAGTTGTATTCCTTTTCAAATTTTTCACATAAAACTCTGAACTCACAGGGGAAGGGGCAGCTGGTGTACAGTTCGCAAAAAATGAATCTACACTATAAGGTCACTTACATAGAAATATCACAAAATGTAGCATTGTAGTTCTTGAGAAGCAAAATTCCAAAAAATTTCCCAATACATTCATAAGTTGAACTTAAATTGTGCCTGTGCCCTAGCCTTGGTCAGGGATCACGTTACCGGAATCTTTCATGTAAATTTTGAGATTTTTTATGCATGGTTTTATAGAAGATTTTTAAGACACTCTTCATATTTTTTTTCAGATCTTTTATTATCTCCCCTTTGAAAATGGTCTGAGTCTTCAACATAAAAAAAATCAGGCATTCCCCTTCACATAAGGATACTTTGTGCCAAGTTTTTTTAATAAATTGATCCAGTGGTTCTTAAGAAGAAGCCAAAAATGTGAACAGTTTACAGTTGGATATGGAGACAGAAGGACAGATGCCAGACAAAAAGACATGTTTAGAAAAGCTCACTTCAACCTTCTGCTCAGGTGAGCTAAAAAGATACAAACTCACTAATTCTTATACAAAGCATTATGACTAATTTAAGTCACTATGGAGGTCTAAAAAATAGAAATTTACAGAAAGAGATTGAAAACACCTCATACCTGGTAAAACGCGGCCCTAAGGACACAATCTAGAAGTCTAACTGCATGCCATCTGTATGTTAAATCCAGAAAATCCTCAACCTTTGAAAAGGAGAAATAAGGGGAAAAAATGAATTAGATTTTGAGGGGTTTTCTTTTTAAGTTTTTATAGAAATGTATTTACTATTAGGTTCTGAATTTTTATTTAATTTTTTTTTTACTCTTCAAAAGACAATACATCTTTTATTTTTCAAAGCTGATATCTTGTAACTTAATTTTTCCGTGTTTCTGATTAGTTATTTAGCAAATTAAGTTTTTTAGGTAAGTTAAAATTAACTTGTTTTACAAACCACTTGATTCTCTGATTTTAATAATCCAATATCTTCACAAGTTGGAAAACTGTGTAGTAAGGGCAATAACTCTTGAGAGTACTCCACCAATATGTTAGAGAATTGCCCATTGGCAAGCTAAACACCAAGTAATAAATGGAATAAATTGAACTTTTTTATATTCCAAGTAACATTCTTTTATATGATTGCATGTAATACGTTATTCTTTAACTTACTGAAGTATTATCCTCTTTTAATTCTTTTTCTCTGCAAGATAAAAAAAGTAAAATGAATTAATTAATTAATTAATGGGTAGTGTTCTTTTAATGTTGTTTTTCTTTATATCAAACCAAAAAAAATCTGAGTAGAAAGACACCATTGTAATCAGTACGAACTCTGTGAAAGTTTTTATGTGAATGTGCCAAATATAAAAGAATCAAATATATAAACATTTCAAATCTGAAAGTTTATTCTCATGAAAAAAACCATCAACATTAAAGTAAATACCAGTCAAATTTATAAATAATTAAATCTAGAGCTCATACCTGTCTTTCTGCATTTCATTTTGTTGTCTCCCAGTTTTAGGTTTAACTCCAATGCCACAATAATGATATCTGAAAATATTTTGGAAAAAGATTTGTGCCAATTTTTTTAAGATTGATTTTTAAAAAGAAATACTGCTGATTCAAATATGGACTACAAATGCGAAAGTACAAAAATTTCAAAATAAAATGCAGGAAGCATAATATTTTATTTCATTTGAAATGTGGAATAACTTTTTGAATAAGAAAATAAAAAGTGAGTTATTCCCCTTTTCAATATGGCAATGAAGCTGATGTGGGTGGTGCCAGAGAAGCTTAACTATACTTTTGAAATTATTTTTTTTTTGCCTTATATATAACAAAATTTTAATCATGATATCATAACATTTTACAAAGTTTAACTCCTCTACAGTTTACAGGAATATATTAAACATATGTTTTAATACATGTACTGCATTGATCCAAGATGTGGCTTCATTTAAAGTGCATCAAAAAGTGGGAGATGAATTCTGATTCATAACATCTAAAGATATTTAATATATGGTTTGCTTGCTCTTGCGCATTAATACCTTTTGTGTACTCAAATTAACCCACATTATACCCAAATTTTACAATCTAAAATAAAAAGCTTAATTTTAAACTGAAACCATATCATTGACTTATCAGTTATGAATTCTATTGCAGTTCTAAAGAAACCCAGTACTGAAATATTGAATCTTAATTGAGATGACTAGGCCTATCTAGGACAAAAACCTGTTTGATCTGACTTTGATCAAATTGATTCTGTAAAAAAATAGCCTTGTGCTTCTGGGAAGATCTAATCAAGAACAGCTGACCTGGTTTATATTCTCAGTGAGTAATTTTGGTTTGACTTACCTTATTAAAGCTAGCTATAAATTGGACAAGGTTCTGCTTTCTAGGCAATACACAGAACCAGTACATTTTATTTCACTGTGGGTTTTTTTTTGGGGGGGGGGGGGGGGGGTTCAATGAACACTATTACGTACACACTGACTTTACAGAAGCTAACCAAGATGTTTGGATGATAAGGGAATCTATCAATCAGTCCAATTAAGATTATTTTTAAAACCCTAAATAATATATACCGTATGTATATATTATATGTATATATATGTATGTGTATGAACTATTTTGTATGTAGAATCTCTCTATTTATACCGTATATCAGGTAATTTTTTAGGGATGATCTAATTTTCGCTTTTTTCTGCGATCTCTTTCAAATTGCAAAATATTGAAAACGCAGAAATTATATCCTGTATTGTTTTCTATAAGAAACTTTTAAAATCGCAAAAAATGACTGAAGCAAATTAAAAATGCTACACATTTTCCCCATTTTCGCAAATTTTTTGACAAGCAAAAAAAAAAATTGTTATACGGTATATGACTTCATAGCTTGGAAGAGTAATTTAGGTTATAATACCATTATGCATGGCGTTGATGGGCATCTGTTGTCTTTCTGAATCAATGAACCTGACCTAATTTATGGTAACTTTAAACATATAACCATCATCCATGTGGATTCTAATGTCAGTTACATTAGATATATATCAGATACATTTCATCCAATCTACAACTAAAACTTCTTTAATCTCAGTAAATACTTAAGTAGTACATCATGTACTTCTTCAGGCATGATATCAATTAAGAAGCCTGAAAAATAGAGAACCTCCTTTTCATAAAATATTCATCTACCGCAATACAATAAGCAAGACACAAAGAAGTATAAAAGGACTATATGTACAGATTGTGCAGAGACCTTTACAATATACAGTCTGATTAAAATCAGACCTTCACTTTCTATATTGATAAAATAGAGCTAGTGAAGGTTTTGATTTTAATCTTTTTAATCTTTCATATGCCTTTGATTGACACTCAAATCATTTTTTTTAATAAAACTTAGTTTTCACTTTTACAATGTAGCAGTTACACAAGATCTGACCTGGAATTTCCCCTAGTTCCTATTCTTCGTGTCTTGACCTCGGGAAATATCGAGCGCAGGATTTTCCCGAAGGTTGCTGGGTTACAGTGAGTGATGTTGTTCCTCTCGCAGTGAACGATGTAGGCTTGGAAAATGTCGCCTCTGCTCAAGGAGTTATTTGGTTGGACTACAAAGTGGCTCTTTAACCTAGCTGTCAAAAGACACCTCATAATATTACAGTCTTAAAAAAAAACACAACTAGTTTTGTGAAACGTAATTAATACAATGCAAAGGTTCTCTTAGAACTTTTGTACCTTCTATCTCTATAATCTACAAAAAAGTTAATGACAAAACTCAAGAGAAAATTTTTATCCTAATTGTAATTTCGCTGTTTCAAAATGAATATAATTTTATTTTTCAATGATTGAATAATTAACATGATTAATCACTGTGCAAAAGCATTTTAAATGTCTAAAAAAAAATTATATATATTATATACGGTATAGTATTTCTAAATCTGTAAATGGTTTCTTTTATTATTCCCCACCATTTGGTGACCACAGGCCCATGTGCTCCTCCAAGTACAGGTGTTGATTCTTCTGGAGTATGGCCCTTGGTATCCTCCTCATCCTCTGATGTGCTGGTCTCTTCACCAACACTTTGTCCAGACATCACACAGTTTGACTGTGGGTTCATTGCTATGAGTGCAGCATTCAATTCTGCTTTGATCATCTCATCTAAATAATCAGAACACCTTTCTATGTAAATTTCATAATGTCACAGAAAATGCTTAAAATATGGACAAGATGTGATTTGACATTATAGATCTTTGCATATATACTTATAAAGTATTCATTTACTCTCTAATTTAACTGTATATTCATAAATCCTTAAACTAAAGCAATTTGAGAAATATTTTAATTGTTCTAATATCCAGAATACCTGAAGGGCTCGGTTTGACACAGAGTTTAGTAGATGTTAAAATCGGGTCATCAGGACTTGTCAGACATAGAGCTCTGTCCTCCAGCGTCAGCCTCAGGTAGTGAGGGGAGGGGATTCGGTACTCCAAATCCGTCATAGCTCTGCTGTATCTATCGTACAATCCTATAATAAATAGTTCTGCAATAGTATTCGGTAAATAAATTGTTTAGGCTTATTCATTACCATTTACGTTCATTCTTTAACCGATTCAGCCAGAAGAATCTACATGTATTTTACAGCTTAATAAATACTTACTTGTTCCAACAAAATCATGCAATGTTGTCTCAGTAAAGTTTATGGGTGTGTTGTGTATCGCTTGTGTTTTCCCGCAATCTCGACATTGGTCTGCGTCGCCAAAATGCTTTGATGCTGAAATGCACAATCGCAACTCCTCGGGCCTTTTCAGACAAATAAATATCAGGTAGGGCTGAAGATAAACTGATATATGCGCGGATCTAGAGACGGGGGTCGGGGGGGGGGGGGTCCAGACCCCACTGCAAAATTCAATTTTCTTTAAAGGAAGTGAACATGAAAAAATTATCATGGGCTCAAATTTGTCTGTTTGATGTATATAATGATATCTGAAAACCATTTAGACATAGCTTTCCTCAGTAAGAAGATATATCACATAGAATAACTAATTCTTGCAATCCATGAAGGCTGCCATATTGTTAAAATCATTACCTCCCTGCTGGGTTATCTCTAAGCATCTAAGAGAGGGCAGCACTGATGCTGACGTCAGTGAGACACATTGCATCTTTACACACGCTTAGTAACAGAGATAAAATGTCATCATCAAAATGTGAATTGAAACTTGAAATGAATTTAAAGAGTTGTCATTTTGAAACAAGGTTTATGGAGGAAGATTTTAGATCTCAGAATGATGCATTCCCACCAGGCACCAGCACTGCAGTTAATGTGACATTTAACTAGAATGGAATGTCCCTGGATCAGTGTTACTGTGACCTATTTTTCTTGCACTCGGGAATTTCTTAATTTGTTGTTATCAGTTTGAACATTATGTGTGCTATATAAATGAGCACACAAGGTGCATTGCTCAGCATCCTGATTTTTAAAATGTGACTTAGTTCTGTTATTCTTCTGACAGCATAAACGGAACCGGCATACGTATCATCAAGAATTAATCTAAATAAGATAAAAACAAATCAGAGAGGAAGATTTCTAGAGCATTTAAATAAAAAGTAACGGTAAGAAACCCCACAAAGAAAGTACATTTTTACATATATTTGAAATGTACAAAGAGCATTTTATTTATGTAAACACTGACTGCCACATATCCGTACAAACATCTGGAATGCCATGGTCTCATATTTCACAAATTATCTATTTTTATTTTTGCACAAATCTTGTGTAGTTATATACCTAAGGTTCAGTTATAGAAATATACTGAATCCTTGTCCTCTCATGACAGTACAAAATTTTGCTCCACATCCAGGCATAATTTTTCTTTGTAACTTTTATCAACTCTGCATAAACATTGACCCAGTTTTATCATTGACCCAGTCACCAGCAGCAATGTGGCTTATCTACGTCAGAGAACAGATGCATGCCGGGAAAAAATGGATAACCTCCATAAACCTTTCACTGAGAGTGTTAAATTGATAAAATCTCATGAAAGAAATAAACAAAAAGGTTACAGTCCTCATTTCTAAGTTTTAAAAGTCTTTTAAAATTTATTAAGCAACAATTATATTTTTCATGTTCACTTCCTTTAAATTACATTATAAAATTACCAAAAATATGCCTCGGACCCCCCCCCCCCCCGGCAAACTCAAAACTCAAATAACCGTCGGACCCCTCCTGGAAAAATTTTCTGAATCCGCGCAGGTGTATTTTATATATTTTATGTATTTAAATATTTTATTAAGCTTTGCTTCCACTGACTGTTGTATATGAAATACGTCATGAATACACAAAATACTTCAAGTAAATCACACCCCCTAGATTCACGCATGAATGTTGCATAAAAATAGGGGGGGGGGGGTAAAAACTGTTGCCTTAAACAAGTGTAAACAACAATATTTTCAATCATACAATAATTTGAATATTAATCAAGTTAAATGTGAAAAATGTGAAAAAAAAGAAATAACTGTCAGGTTTTTGCTTGATGTTCATCAATCGATGGTAAATTCCATCTTCGCTAGCGTTTTTGTTCATGCATTAACCTCAGCGAATTAACACGTGGTTACAAATTTATATTTTATCTAGAGGCTAAAGAGTAACCTCAAATAATTTCTAATAAGATTTGTTTGTTTTTATTCACATAGACATAATTTGAAATTTAAGATGTTAGAAATAGATATTTAGAAAACACATCAAATATTGTTGTTTCGTAGACCAAATTACATGTGTCATTTACTGAATTTTATTTTAAGTACACTTAATTTAATTTGATAAAATGAAATTCAATAAAAGTAACATGTATGGCAAAAGTGTGCGATTTTTTTTAAAATCTATCTCAAATTAGGTTATTGACTTAATCAAAAGAAAATATATGGAACTATTATTTTATTTTACTTTAAACATGATATTCATTCAATTAATGAAAAAGTAGTTTGTCCAAATTCAATGGTATATGATAATTATTGGAATTTTTCAAACACGAGAGAGAGAGAGAGAGAGAGAGAGAGAGAGAGAGAGAGAGAGAGAGATGTAATATTTTGAAACAAAAATTATATTATATGTTGATCATCTTTCAATAGCGACCACCTAGAATACACAATTTGTAAAGATGGATCAACAATTTCTCACAACTGACCCATAAGTTAGGTAACATTCGACCTTGCACTAGATATAAGAAATAAGACCTTTAAAATCAATGAATACTGTGAATATACAATCAAATATAAAATAATTACAAAAAATTCTATATGACAGAGAGAGAGAGAGAGAGAGAGAGAGAAATGAGAGAGAGAGAGAAAGAGAGAGATGATGATGATGGTCACGTGATTAAGAAAAATAGAAAAATATTTCTATTCAAACGTTCTGTTTTGGGTTCCATAACCGCTATAATTGTTCTCTCTCTCTCTCTCTCTCTCTCTCTCTCTCTCTCTCTCTCTCTCTCTCTCTCTCTCTCTCTCTCTCTCTCTCTCTCTTATGCTTGTGGTCCGGAAATACACAATCGATAAAATGTATTTTTAAAGTTTATTTATCTATGTTGTCACTTTTTCTAAAGTTTTCCACACAATACCCTCTAAAAGGTTTACAGACAAGTGAGAGAAGACAGACATCGAGCAGGCCCGGATTCGTGACAGAAGGAACTAAACGCGCCTTTGTTTCTTGGATGCCACGGTGTATATTCTAGTTCCCTGTCAGATACAATCAAGACAAGAGTATCAGATTTTGTTCAATATGGGTCAAGAGTTATCAACCGCGGTCTTTAAATCGGCATAAATCCTACACATGCTTTCAGATATCTGGGCAATACATAACATATTACTCCGGGTATTATTTTTTTTTTCTCGATCCTTCATATCTGTTACGGAACAATTGTGATGGGATAATGGACATTATTTACGTTCTAGCTGAACGAACCTCTTCGCAAGATCTGTGACTGATTGTTTGCTCAACCTGTTTTTAAAAACCTCAATCGATTTGTTAATAAGAAAAAAAAAAGTATTCAACAGATTTCATTCATTCTCGCCAGCCGTCTGGTGAAACGGAAGAAAATAGCGAAGATTTGCCGGAGTTAAACTTGACATTTCCACAGAGGGACCAAAGACTTTGACACGGAATCTTTTGTTGCAAAAACCACAGTCCGTATATCGCGAAGACTGATCGACATAATAAATACCGGGACTATATATTTATAACGGTCCCAGCCGTGAGCTTTCTCGGCTATATATCTGCGCGCCGATATACATTCTGATACAAATTGGGGATAATGATCTATATTAACAATAAAACGGACCCACAGACGAAGCGCAACCATGAATGAACCTCAATAAAATTGAATGCGGTGGAGGAATCCCGATTACTACATAGCGTGCTGCCGATGATACGGACGGGGCTAAACGACGACAACAGTTCGTGGAAGACTGAGCTGATACAGCGCGCGCGCAGACAACCAGCAGCAATGACCAGACTCTCGGGGGTCGGGGTGTTCTGGGCCCTACTGTCCCTCCTGGCCGCGGTGGGGGCCAGTTTCGGATTCTATATGCCGTACTGGCTGCAGGGACAGCTCAATGGGATACCCGTGTATTTTGGTGTGTTTAGGCGCTGCAACTACCCAAGGAGGACTTTTAACGATGAGTTCGAAATGGTGGAGCAATGTGGACGTTATTCGAGCTTCATGGACATTCCGAGTCTGTGGTGGCAAGTGGCCACTATTGCCGTAGGGACGGGATGTGGGCTAGCGGTCCTCATTGCTTTAATTGCTATTCTGGCGATTTGTATTAGAGGGATTATATCGCCTTTCATTGCCAGAATTGCTGGAGTGTTACAGATGTGTTCGGGTAGGTATGAATGTGTAGCAAGTTTTCACTGGTAATTGAAATTGTTTTCCTTTGATTTCTTAAAGTTCAAGACGGGTTTTTAAAAACGGGGATACAATTAACACAACATCAGTGGATTAATAGTCTGGGAATAAAGATTTTAAGGGGATGCGAGGCATATTTGCTTGGATGAAAAACTGGTCCATTTTGCTAATGTAAAAAGTGTACTGAGACTAAAACTGCATAGCACGATCGGGTGATCATTGATTGATACAAATGTATTATGATTTGATGCAAATGCATTATATACATGTACTTTTCCAATACCCTACAATCAGACCTTCTAAAAACGTTAAATTAGCCAGTGTCACGGCTGTATATACACAAACCAACTACTAGATAGAAACTTGTCATCTACAGAAGAGACTTCAACTGAGTGTCATCGCTTTTATTTGTGATTCATACTTTTTATCGATTTATTTTTCCCCTCAAAAGATTCCGAGATTTTTCCGCCAATAATTATAGGGGATGAAAACAGTGAGGGAAATAATAATAAAAAAAAATCCCCATAGCCTCTGAGTCATTGCATGGATAAACCATCTAAGAAAACCCTTAAATCTGCAAGAAAATATAAAAATCGTGCATGAATAATCTCCACGCCTGATGGTAGGGGCATCTTTCCCCTGATAGATTTATCAATCTCAAAAGAAGTTTTTGGCACCAGTGGCTTTGAGAATTTCATTCACGTTATCTCCGATGTGTATTAGCTTTGGTAAACATGGTTTAGGTAACGTCATGATAAATATAAGGGGGGTGCTGTAAAATTGACCTGGATTGTTTATAGGTGTAAACAGACCACGACACCTGGGTATTCCTGTCACCCCGGCGAGAAGTGTATATATACCTGTGTGTGTATTAATACCTGTGTACAGTTGCGTAAATAAGCCCCGCAGTATAGAGTCCTCTACATCTTCTCCGGAATGCCACAATGGCCTTTTTGTATGTTTCAGTAAAACACTGAACTTATAATTATGGAAGTGGCAATACAAAATGTTAAATATATTTATAATCATATGTCATGTACATGTATGTACACAAGATTTCCATGCACCATATGAGTGTAGTACCTTAAACATTCGTTACTGTTCATTCAGGACTTTCCTTCACATCTTGTAAT
Source organism: Magallana ariakensis (assembly GCA_020458035.1). Taxonomy (NCBI): domain Eukaryota; kingdom Metazoa; phylum Mollusca; class Bivalvia; order Ostreida; family Ostreidae; genus Magallana; species Magallana ariakensis. The sequence goes on along the minus strand of CM035819.1, from coordinate 20,696,630 downwards.
CTGTATATTAATGCCTTATATGCCAAAATATTAGAATACAGTCATTTTAGTTTATCTTAAAATGTCTCTGTGAAGGAGATAATTTTGGACATACTATTCCCCGAAATGCCAACATTCTTCCCATCACCTCGGTCCGGTGATGATCCTATGCTATGCTTTGGAGCCGCACATTTTTCCCTCACTGACCAAACCTAACGGTCGTAAATCATTGTGGTAAACAAATACCTGTCTTAGCAATTAAAACATACGACAGTTAATAATCTCGACCTAGATGTGCCCAATCTGGAATCGCAGGTGATATTTTATTACTGCCCCAAAAAAGCTATAATCCTATTCCTGATTTACGCATTGGGATAACTCCCCCCCCCCCCCCCCCCACATCCCTTACCTTGAGGAGAGAGCTGAATGTTGCAAGTAAACCAGTAGAATAAGTATTTTTCTTATTTTCTAAAATAAATTGCGGTTAGTGCCCACCCACCCCCCCCCCCCCCCACACACACACATTACGTAAACGATTTTCCTTGGTGCAGGATACGTTCTTGAATAGTCATTAAATTCTGTCCGTTTTGTCTCGTCACAAACCGTGTGATAGGCACACATACTTGTACCGGTATTTCAATTATTACAAGGGTACGATTTATAGAAGCTTATTCCAGACACATTTGCTATGCACGCACAGCTGTCCTCTTATATTTTATGAGGTTGTTTGATCAATTTTACCTTTAATCAAAATGTTTTATTAATATATTTTCGTAATTTGACAATGAAGGTCTTGATTGGAATTGCACATACATACAATTATATACGATCAATATTGTTAAAACATGCACATTTATTTGGTATTACAATAAACACCTGTGCATGTATGTGGCTGATGTTCTTATAATGTATTTACGAAATAAATAAAAGCATATATCATTTTTGTGTATATTAAAAACAAGTCCGTTTTTTAGGTTTACTGATTGGAGGGGGTGTCGCTATCTACCCCCACGGTTGGACCAGCATGGAAGTACAGCAAGCATGTGGCAATTTGTCAGGCTCCTATAAATTTGGTAAGTTATCCCCTCCCATACCCTATCTCGCTCCAAAATAATTTTTTTTTAAAAGTTCTTTGCTATAGTAACCATATGCATACGATGCTATCTTGACGGGTATTTACGAAAGCAGTCGCTATATCGATTATGTGTGTGTGTGTGGGGGGGGGGGGGGTTAGATAGAATTCTTACCTTTTTTTTTTAATTTTTTTTATTACATGCATTTTGAAACTTAATTTTCTTATAAACGAAGTAAATGATGAATTTCTCTTTACCTTAAAATAAATCACTTCATACAGTATCTTTTTAACTCTAGAATTAAAAAAAAAACAACTACTGTGTCCTTATGTATATCCACCTAAAATATCAAATCAATTTCCACAAATTAAATGCATGGCTGATTTTTTTTTAATTTGTTCATTAATTTTTAGGCCGAATGAGCCAGGTGCTTTAATTTTCTGACGACGACTGTTGAATTTTAAACATTCAAAGAAATACTGATCTAATGATAAATACATCAATATCAAAAAAAAAATTTGCCATGATTTATAAATAAAGGTGCACATTATGAAAAAGATTCAAATTCGTGCAGTAACTATATAACTTGGACTTGAAAGAAAGTTCAGCAGTTCTCAAAATAAACCATTAATTGGTGTAATTTCTACAGCTACCATCCTCTTTTTACAAGTTAATTTGATACAAGGCAAGCTGGCTTTAACCCAATTGACGATAATATGCCAGATTCAGAGAGATAATCGCAGCTTCCGACACGCTTTCCGCCCGTCTGTGGCGGACCAGATAGCCCCCACACCTCGTAACTCAGGGTCTGCTGTCGCTGAAACCTGACCCCTCGGTGCGCCTGGCCCGACCTATTCTGGACTAATTATCGTCTTTTTGATGAACAGCCGTGTATAATTGGACAATCCTTTGAGAATTATTACAGTCCTTGACCAAAAAATATTAATAAATCCATCTAACCTAGAATATTTTATACGATACTCGAGGCACTGCCTTTGAAAATTGTGTTATTATTGAAAACACCTTTCCTATGACCGAAAATTGATTGCGCTATCCTTTTTATGAGGAAGAATTCAGGCTTTTCCACAATGAATTAAACATGAATCAAAATATTATTCTAAGCCGATTTATTAATACATGTACATGTATATATAAAGATTGACATCTTTACAATCTTAGCTTCCTTAAATAAATATAGGTCCTCTTGAGAGTTTTTCTTCCAGACCACGAACACCTGATTTAAAAAAAATAATACGTATGTATTTAGATGGTTTTAGAATTATAGGACACAGAGCGCTATAGAATTTGGCATAATGTGGTGATGAAACATAATTACACATGGTTTTTATTTTCGTACCCACAGGTACCTGTACTTTCTACTGGGCCTTCTACCTGACCGCCGGGGGCGCCGCTCTTACCCTGATCACCGCAATGTTCTCGTGTTGTGCCAGCACGCCCAAGAGAGACAGGCCTTATGATGACGTATAGCCCTAAGGGGGGGCCCGGAGATGATGTCATAAACTCAATTATTCTATAGAAATATAGATTTGTCTTGAAAACGAACGTAGAGGAAATAATATTGTTCCAGGGAATGGAAACCCCTCAATATTGAAAGTACCAAGTCTGGACATTAGCATGTACAGTCCATAGTGATACGTACGCTTGCAAAGTCATGTATTATTGAATGCAAGAAGTCTAGCTGAGAACGCCATCAATTGAAACCCCGATTGAGCGAGTAATATATTTTCTGCATTTGCATATCTTCAAATATTTTTTATGTACATGCATATTGAATTAGATATTATTATACAAATGTCTCTCACAGAGAGAGAGAGAGAGAGAGAGAGAGAGAGAGAGAGAGAGAGAGAGAGAGAGAGATTGAATAACAGTGACAGTTCTGTGTAGCAAAGCTTTGTTTACATCCATGTTAACTCCTACACCTCTGACATAAACATGATTCTGTGTTGTACGGTACAGAGAATATTTCGCTGGATTTTGTTCCATTACCTTAATGTACATTGTTGCACACATATAGAGTTTTGATAATTTCTTCTTTCTTTCTTTTTTTTTATATGTGTTGTTTATATTAAAATTGAACTGCACGTTAACTTTTATCTTGTGTTGTGTTGATTCTTATAATGACTTCTTTGTACAACTGAGTGCTTTGAAATTTTGGTAAGAGATTAAAAGACTGAGAAATAATTTCCTTCCAGAACGCCCAGGGAGCAATGTAAGATAAATGATTCTTACATGTAATTTCTTTCCTAGTTTACAATTTTTGGCATATAATATGGAATGATCATAATTGACCATTTTGGATCTCGATGGTTTACACATTTTGTATTTGAGAGCTTTCGAAACAACCCTGCAAATGGCGTATGCCCCGTTATCATTCATTAGACAGAATCGAAGTTCGAAGTGTAACATAAGGAATGCCGGTAATCTTAAACAAATTTTAGCTCGCCTACGCAGGAGGTTCAAGTGAGGTTTTTTTAACTGGTGAAAATTGCTTTTGAGTTTTTTGTATGAATTAAGTGTCGTGTCTCCATCAAGGGTAGATATTTAGGATATGGTGAAATTAGGATAGGTTGTTTTCAAAATCCTCTTGACAAGAACAAAGTACTACTATATAACGGGGGGGGGGTGTTTACCAAAAACAACTTATTTTTATGAGAGTTTGGACTCTATATGATTTATGAACAAAGCATGGAAGCAGGACTCAAATGAAGATACATTGTATTTAATTTGATTTTTCTTCTTCAAATCATGACCAGCAGAAGCCAAAAGGGGATACGTTGGGGGTTCAGAAAGCAAAGACATCTTCTTCTGCAGAATATGCAAGCTAATACATTTATGTAGGTAGATGTTTCAATATTGTTCTAAGGGATTCATACTTGTAGTTTATACAGAGATCACAGGCACCAGAAGTTTTATACTTTTCTCTTATTAATAAATGAAAGATATTTCTTTTACTGAAAGTGATGGCTATGTTGGTCAGTATGAATATGTATGAAAAGAGAATAGATGAATAATTTAATGTCTGTTTAAAATCGATGAGCTTGTAGAAACGTTTTGTACGCGGGTTTTTTTTTTTCATGTGACCAATACGACCCATTGGGCCTCTTGTTTCTTCAGCTATCGGTTCTATTAAAACGCAGAGAAGAAATTTATAGATTTATATGATATTAATAATTGTATGATTAAGATGCAGAGCGGCCTTCATCATGCTATTAAGTTATATACTCACATGCAGTTTTGAAAAATTATCTCAATTAAATCCAACAACTTTAAAAAGATATCATGGGGACCGATGTAGAAGAAACCATCCCCTTTCACGTTTTTTTTCATTCGAAAGGAAAGAAAGATAACTCGTATATATACGAATATTTTGTGTATATTTCAATAATAACTCGAAGTTACTCGAATATTAGAAAGACCAATGATACGCATCTGTTTCAGAATATTCAACATGTGTTGATAAATAAGCACAGCTGAGAATTTTCTTAAGATAAAAAAAATCTCATATATTTACACAATAATCTAGATTTCTTCCAAGAACTCCAAAAATTACGTTCAATTTGATCATTTACATTTTTATTTGAGAGAGAGAGAGAATATTAATTTCAAAATCAATAACACATCTTTGTTGGTGTGTGTGTTACATCTTGTTCGACTCATTCGTACACTATTTCTATAGAATGTTTAAAATGAAACAAAATTTTTTTTCGCATAAGATGAAATAAACCTATTTTTGCATACATTTTTAGCGATGGAGAACATAACAGAACAAAATAGGCGTGTGCTGGTTCTAATATGAAATCTGTCATGAACTCATTTGAACATACTTCATTCACTAAATAGTGCATCATTTAAAATGCCTAAACACAAGCTCTTCCAACTCACCGGATTTTAATCTATATTATTCAACTTTTATTGTTCATAGTCCGACGTGGACTGTGATTGCTTGCAAAATCTTGTACCTGTACATGTATCTGAGTCATATTCATTACAATGTTGTCCCATAACAAAACAAATTAAGATTCTTGCTAATCAAATTCTTAACATGACAACTAAATTTTGATTTTCAAGACCCGATCGAATGTTTCGAAACATATACACATCTGTATATTTCGTCTTTCTTCCTCTTTGGACTCCGTAATCTTGATATATGCATAAAATATATTGGAAACCACACCCACATACTTTGCATAGTTAGGTTTATCATCCTTGTGTTCATTAATGAAATTATTTTTGATGATGATTCCAAATCATTATCTATATTCACGTACAACAAGCTTTGATAGAAATCAACCTTTTTAAAGATGCTCTCATAATTTGTTAAATAACTTATTCAATTTTTAGCCTGTAAAATTAATAGGGCAATCATACACATTCATTAGGCAAATTGAATAAGATGCATATGTTGATGCTTTGTTTCGCACAAAAACTTACATACATGTACACCATACTTGTGGGCTGTTTTTCCAGGACTCTCTCTGAGACGATTGGTTTGAAAATAATATTCTATGAGAATCATGACTCTTAATATCAATTCATCAATTCAATTCATTTCACTTAAACTCTCAATGTGACGGTACTTGAAGTACATGCATGTATATATGAATATTTACAAATGTAGATAAAATATCAGAGGTACAGAATAAATTATAGAAAGAAAAAAAAATGAAAAAAAAATGCACATTTGTTCAAGAAGGACAGAATGATTCATAAATTTCGAGTATAAAAAAACAGAGTGCTTTGAGTTTTTTTAAGATTTAAAGAAGACATTAATTCACAGAATTAAAAAGTGCTTGGTCCTTGACAAAATCTAGGTTCTAATTAAGGTTTTTTTTTATATACATGAAAGGGCATTACATTCTAACACAAAATGCATTTCATCGGCTATATGAATATTATTTCATAAGGTACAGTGTCTTTCATGAAAGAGAAATGCCTAACCATCTACAAGTTTCTACGGAAGGTCAATTGGTCAATTCATCCAATTGAGAGAGAGAGAGAGAGAGAGAGAGAGAGAGAGAGAGAGAGAGAGAGAGAGAGAGAGAGAGAGAGAGCTAAAATAGTTACAAGTCTACCAGTGTAGAGTCAAGAAATTAAAAGTAATTAAAATCTGGATTGATATATACATGTAGACAAATATGCCATAACACAAAATGCATTTCATCGGCTTTATGAATATTATTTCATAAGGTACAGTGTCTTTCATGAAAGAGAAATGCCTAACCATCTGCAAGTTTCTATAGAAGGTCAATTGGTCATTCATCCAATTGAGAGAGAGAGAGAGAGAGAGAGAGAGAGAGAGAGAGAGAGAGAGAGAGAGAGAGAGAGAGAGAGAGAGAGAGAGAGAGAGAGAGATAGTTACAAGTCTACATAAAAAGTAATTAAAAGCTGGATTGATATATACATGCAGACAAATATGCCATAATTTTAAAGTTTCTGATGCACTTTTAAAAATATATATATAACGTTTTCTTCGTAGAAGCTGTAAGACGTGGTAAGAAATTTTGTTTCGAGATACAACTAATTCCGTGTCGTGCGTATAAAAATAACAAGATAGGCTAATTCCAAAAGTATCTGCTTGAAATCACAGAATGATTTTATATTTAAAAGAATTTGTTTAGAATTCGATAACCATCTAAGTTATGGTGTATGGTGGCCTGCCAGTAAAAGTACATTTATTGCGGCTGTAAAAAAAAAAATGAAACTCCGTGACATCGATATAAACACTTCAACACACATAAACAAGGTGCACAACTTCTGTTGCGTTTAGAGAAAAGACTACAGATCAAAATGATTTTTTTTTTCAAAAAAATATTTCACACATTTTAATACGAAACTGGACACTTCATGGGTATATATATACTTCTAATTATAATTGTAATATTAATACTGTCTACAATTTAAGCATGTATCCGTTTTTGTGTTGCTGCGGCTTTGGTTTTTTTTTTTTTTATATCTATGATGAGAAATAAAGTGTTTTGGAGGAAAAGTAATGCCAAATGTTTAGAACTATATATTGAATTAAAAGTTTATAGATTGTTTTTTTTTTTTTTTTTAGATTGTTTTGAAAAAAAGCAAATTGGATTGATAATCGTATTAATATTTACATGTATCTAATTACTATCTAAAATGCTTTTGCATAAAAAGTGTGTCATCTAAGGGCACTCAAACTGTATGTTCACATGGCATATGATAAAAGATATAAGGCTATATGTACAGCTTTTATTATCGATGAATTGTTTTATGGAAGTTACCTCGCTTTGAACGATCAAAGCGCCGCCGATTGAATAGGTCGCTAATCAGAGCAAGGGATGGCAAATTACCGCCACCCTTTCTCTAAGATATGCAAATTCATTCTTTCTTATAGAAGTTTGGTACTTTGCATAATATATGGAACAACTGTAAAAAACAAAGTTATTGTCACAGCATGGAGTCCTGTTATTCCTTACAAATTTCACATGTGAAACTCAATGTGTTGGGCTACTAAGTATAAATCAATAAATATATTAAGATATGCTGTTTATCACAAAATAACAGCTGTAAATTAACATATTCAATTAACACCCGTTTATCACACCATTCCATTTAGGGGGCAATGAAACAAAATAACAAATTATTATCGAAGAATTCTAATATGGTGAAAATCAGTCCTACACCCTTGTACGAGGTGTAAATGTTGAAAAACCCTTTTTATTTCATCTTTTCTATTTCTTTACAAAATTTTGTAATTTTTCATAAATTCTCTTTTTAATGATTGAATAGCAAGTCTGGGATCTTTTGGAAAGTCGTCGGTGTTAATTAATTTTCCTATTCTTTTTTATAAAACACCTTTTCAATACATTATCAAATTTCTAGCGTTACGGTATATATTTAATTTAATTAGTCGTTTTATTTACAGTTCAAACTTTTTTATTTACTATTTTATTTCTTCATTTTCAAATCTTGGATATTTCTAATGGAATTAATTTCCATGTATTTGTGTATGTGTAGCTATATGAGGTTTTGGATATTTCTAATGATATTAATTTCCATGTATTTGTGTATGTAACTATATGAGATTCCGAATCCCCCGCCCTTGACAGTTACTTCCTGTGTGTTGGGTCCGTTATTTGGGCCTGTCCACTGTTTACTGGGGATTAGGTGGGTGTGACACATGTGTGTACATATCAGTAGGTGTACCGTTTCCTGTATACTGGCTACCGGGGAATAAACAAGCAGCGACCTAACGGTCTACCCCTAAACAAACACCACCCCCACCTCCACCCCCTACCCCAACCTTAGACCATTTTAATGCCAAGTTTACACTTTTATTTCACTGCGATCCTGTATTTTCTAAAGATCACCTTTCCCATCCTTATAAAACCGTCCCCTCCCCCCCACCTTGATGATATTAAAACAACGTTTACATTTCATTTCATGCTTTGTTTTTTTTTTATAAGTCGAATGTAACCTTATTATTTCTAAAGTCGAATCACTTCAGTTATACACTGGTTCAATTTATATCGAATTATTTTTTTTTTGATAATGGTTTCAAAATGTATCAAGTTGTTTCTGTGTCATTTTGTCAAAATATTAATATTTACATAATTATCTTAAGTTATTCAATGTAATATTATTCGCATTATCTACACACTGTTTTAAAATTCCCTTGTATGGCTTTTAAAATAAAAATCCTCTAATAAAAATATCAAATTAATGTAATTTAACATTTTTACATAGCAATACATATTTCTTCTTTTCCAATTTCCTTTGCACGTATTATTCATCTTTTGCTATTTTGTTAAAACTTAAAAAAGATTATAATTTATTCATATAATATATAAAATATATTATGTATATATTTTTTAATGTACATATTTGTTCAAATTCTATGCTTGTCTTTATTTTTAAAAATTAGGTTTCACAACCTCGGTTGTCAAAACATGAACTGATCTCGATCAAAAAAAATCTAATTATCAGTTCACAATTGAACATGTCGATGATTAAGTAATTAATTAACCAGCTTGTTGGTAAAACTGATGTTATAGCGTTCAATATTGTCAAGTGTCTACAGCCGTAATCAAGTAACAACCCAAGCCAATCACTGATTGATTATCGATCAATATGATAATTGATTAATCTGTAAATATAACGGCGCTGTTTTTTCTCTCTTGTTTTCATTGCAATAATTTTTCCGATTTGAACATATATTCTATTGTCAGGGATATTGATATGAATTCATTAAACTTAGAACGCCATCTCCTATATAATTTAACACAAAAATGATATTCAATATTCATATATATGTACATTTTAATCATTCGGGAACCAAAGGTCATAAAAATATGCAAATGCTCAAAACAATCACATTAGATACATGTATAAACATAGAAATACAATTTCAAAGAAACTTTTTTATTCGAATTTTTTTCTATTATTCCAAATTTTGTGTTTTCCCTCCCACTCTTTACAATATATTTTGGAGACACGTGCTTCCGGTGTGTATTTGATTGACCACTCGCCTGCTGGCATTTTTATGGCGGGAAGCATATTGCTACTGTATGGCGCGCTATATGATTATACCAGCTTCTGAACACACGTTATATATATACATAATACTATAGCTCTTGATGACATGTCAACAGTTTCACACAGTTTTCTACTTAATAAACACACGGTAAATGTGAAATTTTGTATGAAAATACAATTAAGTGTATAATTATACAGGACCATACTCTTTACTAATTGTAAGAGAAATTAACATATATAAATGAATGCATAAAAATTAAAAAATAAATTTAAAGCTCTGTAAAAGTCTCATGATCTTTTGTTAGACAGTTGAGAATCAAAAAAGGAATTCCAATATATTTATATTTTCCCCTCATTTTGACATCGGTAATGTCGGATTATGATTCTGTTCAACATCGAGCATGGGTGTGGCAAAAATAGAAATTAGATTTTTATTCTTAATCTCAATTTCATAAATTTTTTTGTTATACAACAGGGCAAAGGCTAATGTGTAAATGTCTACTTGTGATTAAAACAGTCAAATATATCAAAAGTGTGTTTGAAATTGACCTCTGGCTGGCGTCAAAAAAATTCAGAATGAAAAAAATATGATTAAGAAAAATTCTAGAAAGTATATTAGCAAATAATTTAATTTAATTTTCAAAGCCACCCCTGCGGTGTTATCGACATACTAATAAATCATCCCCCCAAATGATTGCAGAAAAATGTCCATAAAGTCATTAAATATTTATTGAAAGCTGCATGCCGGGATAGTAAAAGTCGAACAGTTAATTTTTTGCTTTTGCCTCTCGATGAATCGCGTGTCACTCAAATCCACGGGACTACAATCACTTCTTTTTTTTCAATCAAAATTATATATGCTTTTGAAAAAATAAAATGAGATACTATACACTGATTTTCAGTTCTTGGGGGAGAAAAAAAAGAGAACGCGAGGAAAACCAATTTATCTGTGGTCATTCTGGTCCCTTCGAAAAGAAAAAAAACCCATCTTTTTATTTATATTAATATTCTCCTGACAGATTGTCACAAGATAGATTGATATTTTTCTCATTTTGCGAGTGATTAAATTTTTTTTTGTTAAGTCGCCTTGTGTCAGAAATGATGAGCCATTCAGAAAAGTTGACGGGTGATCGGGCCTCGGTCAGCCCCTAATCTATCGGTTAACACTTTTCGTTTAAACAAGTGGTACAGTTGTAAGAAGCTTAGAGATAGGAGGAGAAAGTTTTAATCTTAAACGCCGTTAAGAAAAGATAGACATATTGACTAAAGCTGTATAAATCTGATAATACGCAAATATTGACATTCCAAAGAGAAGAAAATTAATAAAGTATGTGGCATTATGAAAGTGTTCGCACCAGTGTCATTGATTTGCTTATCAAATGAATCTCATTAGTGGTTGAATAATATTATTGCTAGATAAGAAATATCGGATAACGTTTTGTTTGCTCGCTGGGTGGCGCTGCGCCTGACACTTATTAGGTGTACTGTCTTACTGTCAAACTAGAATCCGTTCTTATAGTCCGGAACAACATGTGTGCTGCCGTTACGAATGTTTTCAATAAAAATTCGATTCTGATATAAAAAAAAAATATATATATATAAAATGAAATATTGATGTCAAAACTCAAAACGAGATGCTCTGACTGAATTCCTGAGACTTGAAGATTCATTTTGACTTTCAGTATATGAACCATGCCTCTACACAGAATGTATATGTTATTGTATGCCTTTATACGCCACATGGCTCATTTTGGTAAACGATTACATATAATAAAACAAAAGCCCAAACACAGTACAGTTTGCATCAATATGTTATATTCTAAGTGCTTGTGAGACAACATGTTGGGGGGGGGGCTGTTTTCATTTTATTTTTTACGTATATTCGTTAAACTTATTTCTATAAATGTCACATATTCTTTAGGCAACGGCTTTCCAAAATGAGGCCTGAATCTACATGTATATTTTTAAACATTTACATTTAAAATATCCGGCAAAAAAACATGTAAAATTATAGTGCAGGTCAAAATACTTCAAACAAAGTATATGAAAGTATATATAGTATATTTCAGTTACGTTAATTCATATCATCATACTCAACGTTAAAAGAGAAATTAAACTCAGGGTTTCATCGATATTTTTTTACATTTTAATTTGTAGTATTGTAGATCCGCATAAACATCTAATCCTCGATTTATTCACCTATCAGTTTTACATACATATGTTGTTGTTTTTTTTTAATCAAATATTAACTAGTCCTTCGTTAATTAATCTATTCATATACATGTTTACGACCGAACAATTAAGTTCGATAGTTGGTTTAAACATACAATTTTTTAATTGTATTTATAATACAAATTGGGTTTGAACACAAGATCTGGCAACTTACTAGGTTCTTACCCTAATACGAATAATTTACAATTGTCATAAAACATGATATATTAAGATCGATTATATGCATACCTGTATAAAATCTCGATATATATATTCTTAGAAGACATTATATATGCATAACAGATATCCATCACCTAAAAACTCATCATTCGATGTTCCAAAATGATTATTATATATTCTTAAAATGTAACATTAAAACTTTTATTAATTTCAAAGAATATCTAGGTAGAATATTTTGTTAACATAACAATTAGCTGAAAAAACCATAATACACTTGTATATATTTTAACACTGATTTAAAATTAAATCAACAAACAATTATTTTCATTTAACTGACATAAATATGTTCAAAGATATTAATATTTAAAGTGTCAACGGCATGAACTGTTTTTTCTTAGCTTGGATTAAATGTTTATTCATAATCTGACCGTGTCACGCTAAGCCCCGCCTACTTAAGTCCCTATCGATTAACGAGTAGCATCAACCAATCAGGTGGCCGGAATATCAATTACCCACTCCCCGCATCCAATCAGAATATTTGCATAAAGATTATGTATACAAGTCGCTGATATATCTTGCTGAGATATAAATGACTCTGAATATTTTGATATCCAACAGTGATCTTCTCCATACTTCTAATAGTGAACCGAGACCTAGAAAAAAATCTTTGTTTTGAAAACTCCGATCGACTGGGGAGTTTTTGACAGGATTATACAAGGAGAGCTTGCAGCGTACCTTTTGCTTTTCAGCAACCCTAGCCCTGCCACTCAGCAGACTAGGAGATTTACAAACAGCAGATTTTCTCCCCAGATCCCGCTGTCATCAGGGGGATCCCGGATTTCTCTGAGAGAAAAACCGTCGGACATTATTCCCTCCTTGTGTTGTGAAGTTTATCATTCAGCAGGATGATAAACCCGTTCTTGGAGAGCAGCTCGCACCTGGGGGCCGGGACTTTGAAACTGAGCCCCACAAACCACATGAACGATACCGGATCATACCTTCATGGACACTCTAATCAATATAGTGTTTCCTCCAATGGATACGGTGTGCCTCACTCGCATCACGTCAATGGCTATGCCACCCGGGATCTTCTCCTCCGCCGGGCCGACCACATTACCATTCCCGGACACGAGACCAACGGAAACTCGGGGATGTTCGGAACACCCTCTGCATCCTTCCACTCACATCCTTCAGAAAGCAGCCATATGCTATTGCCCGGACTCCAGGAGTCCTCTCCGTTTTCCTCCGGACATCACGTGTCCAATAGATTTGGATTCCCGTCCGATGTTTACTCCAGAATGGAGCAGTACAATCACATGGTACCCCAGAGAGCGGACCACTATACTCAACCCCAGTCGTTCAACGTCCCTCCAGTAGGGGGACTCAACTCCATGAACATTGGGTCCCACGGGCCCGGAGCTTTCCTAAGATACATGCGACAGCCCATCAAGCAAGAGCACACGTGCTTGTGGGTAGACAAAGATCAACACGAACCTAAGAAACCTTGCAATAAAATTTTCTCCACGATGCATGAAATCGTGAACCATCTGACTGTGGACCATGTTGGGGGGCCCGAACAAGCTGACCACACCTGTCTATGGCAGGAATGTGCCAGACATGGCCGACCGTTTAAGGCCAAGTATAAATTGGTCAACCATATTCGAGTACATACAGGAGAGAAACCCTTCCCCTGTCCATTTCCTGGGTGTGGGAAAGTTTTCGCAAGAAGCGAAAATCTCAAAATCCACAAAAGAACCCATACAGGTATGTTACTTAATCATTTTAATTTATTATCTAATAATATTAATATCTTTAACATATGTTCTAAATTTAAATTCATAAGAAAAAAATCACAAAATTTTAGAATTGGAAATTTTGTGCATTATTTTATGAATTCAAATTTTTAAAATTCAATTTGCAACCCAAAGAATCATAAATTTGTAAAAGAAAAATTTATGAATTCAGTTACAAATTGAATATTTGGTGGTTGATATTCAAACTTTTCTCTTTGATAACAAATATAACAATTCTTTTCACAATAATACTGTGCTCTTTTATTTTATTCAAAGTTCATCACTAATGACGGTATTTGAAAACTAGCAAATAATTCCTAATTATCGTGGAAAAACCACAAAAATATTAACACAAATATTAACTACATGATAATTAACCTTTTTTGGTATTATCGTTGTATTTATTATTTCTTCAACATGTTACTTAAATGCCAGAAATATTGAGTTCGAGGAAAACATGATAAGTATTGAGAACTACTTATCTCATTACAGTGTTATAATTTTTTTGAAAATAAAATTTATCAATTAAATTTATAATTTGTAATTTAATATTTCAGGAGAGAAACCCTTCCCCTGTGAGTTTCCCGGATGTGACCGCCGATTCGCCAACAGTTCCGACCGCAAGAAGCACAGCCATGTCCACACCAGTGACAAGCCATACCTCTGCAAATTCCGGGGCTGCGACAAGAGCTACACACACCCCAGCTCTCTCCGGAAGCACATGAAAGCCCACGGAAGCATGTCTCCACTCCCAGATGGTTACGAGTCCGACGACCAAAGTATAGGATCAGAAAGCATCCCGAGCCCGAACACAGAGAAGTCTCGATCTCTAATCACGCCACCTAGTGCCTGTTCAGACCACTCATCACAACCGGAAGTCATTCCCGACGCTCGTTCTTGCTTCACCACCGAGGCCGATCTTGTCCACAAGCACTCACCCAATGCTAGTCCGACATTACCCATCCACCCAACAGCATCACTCCCGACATCTCAGCAACTGAACGAATGGGTGATCTGTCAAAACAATGGCCTCCAAACTAGTGAACATATGCCCTTGACCCCTTTCGGCAATCATTTGAACTCCATGCACCACCACACTCTGATGCAGTTTTCTTAAAGAAAAAAAAAACAGAGGAGACAATAAAAAGACTGGGGTTTGTGCTTTATTTGACTATAGTTCTCTTTGTATACCATGTGCATAATATTATTATATTGTTATTCATTTCATGTGTAATTCATCATACATGTTTGTGTTAACTTTTATATTAACCCTTGTTGAATTTTATTAATTTTAATAATTAAACTTGAAATAATAAGTTGGTTTCTACTTTTTGAAGAGCAGGAATGAAAGGGAAAGGTCGATTGAAAACTGTCGATATAAAAGGCATTTGCTTTATAAATTTCTTTATCCGTGTTGTTAACACAGGGAGATGCAATTGAAGGTTTCAGAATTTGTGCCAAATCCCATTGCATCAAAAATATGACAATAGATGGAGCACCAATCACTGAAAATATCACACTGACATACAGAAGACTCATAAACTAAAACCAAAACTGGAAAAATACTTAGAATAACCAGCCCAACAGTCAACAAAAGATAACTAATATATAGAATTCATAGGTAGTATGAAATGCTATGGGAGATAAGTGTATTCATCTTTATCTTTATAAAATCAATTATAAGCTCAACAAGAGACAATGGTATGCTGTAAAATATGAAAAAAAGCCTATTGGACAAGGCTTCATTTTGCTTAAGCTATAGACCGCCTAATGATACTAATATCACAGTCGTATGGATAATGGAATGAATCATTTTATTCTATCAATGACTTCTGGTAAAATATATTAACACGACATCCAAACAACAGCTTTAAGTTTAAATAAATAAATTACCTTTTATGAAATACTGTATTTCATCAATATTTTCTTCAAAGTTTGCGAATAATTATAATCATTTCAATGATTATATATATATTTGATAAATTCTTAAAAACATTTTTTTTTATCTTTTCGTTTTTGATAATAGCATTGACATACGAATAGTGCCGTATTATAGTTGAGAATACAAAAATTATAATATGTTACTCAACCCACGGCTATAACAATGTATACAAATCAATTTACGAAGACAAGAGTTGACCGATTTATCTATTGATTAGCGAGTAAAAAGTTAACACTGATAAAATACTGATGTAACAACAAGAAACAATAATACGATGATAATGTATATGCATATTGAAAACCCAATATTTCAATATTTTCCCAATACTAGTACATTGCATCATGTACTAGTATATGCTTTGCCATCATAATATACGTTCGAAGTTATCAATTATAGAAATACTACCTAGTTTGGGATTGAAAATTATGATTTTGATTCTTGCTGACTGGTTATATAATTCCGAGACACGTGTCTGAATGTACAATATGTGGGGGGTTATACTCTTCGCAGTACTCTAACAGATTTTGAATTCATACAGACCTGAGTTGAATGCAGACAAATCAACATTTAACCTTCCCCAGCAAGTACACCATTCTTTTCTTTAGAATTTCAATTTTGTCGTGTTATTCAACCGATATTTTATTTTGATCTGAAAAGGAAAAATCAACGTCTCAATTGGAACCCGCCGGTGAATTTTTTTCCAATAGAAGAGCTGCCAAAGAAGTTCTTCGGCGACACAATACCTAATAGCCACGTAAGAATCGCATTGTCGGTCGGAGCTACTCTTCCTTTCCTTAAACATTCCCAATCATTAAATTGATCCTCCTTCTGTTATTCACAGAAAGAAGGCGTACCCAGCAAGCTTGTTTGCAGAGCCAGCAAACAAGGATTATTCAATTTTCATTCCATAAAGAAAAATTTTGCCTTCAAATTTCTGTGGCTTTTCATTCAGTAAAAAAAATACTTTAAAATTTTTAATTCAACAGTTTCCTTTTTTACTACAATGCACACTGATATAATATTTCGTGATTTGTGCGCGTTTCGGAGAAAGATTTTCCTTATTTTTTGTTGAGGAATATAGATTAAAAATCGCTAAAATTAAGAGTCTGATGTAATAGGCAATCAAAGATCGGTATAAAGCTGTGAACGCATTCGTCAAAAGATATAATAAATCAATTTAAAAAATATATATTATATTTAATTATATATTTGTATATCTCCTTTATCTGTAGATTTTAGATGTAACTGTCTGGCAACATACGGTATTTGCACTGTTAGTTTTTTGGCATTAGATGACACTTCCGGTGATTAGACACACCTAACCGCATGTACTTTTATATACATATACGGAGATGGCACAAATCTTCACCAAATCCTTTCGCGGCTTCTCTCTCTAAAATAGCCCCAAATCGACTTAACGAAGGGGCACTTGGCAGAAAATTTTGCAATTGTTACTGCATGCAGAGAGGCGGGGAGGTACCCACTGGGTTGTACAATAACAATCGACTAGATCTTGTATCTGGGTCCATCGAATTCTGGTGTCTCGCTGGGACCCCTATTTAATACCCAAACTGACACTCCATTGAAATCGCTTTAATCCAGTCTGTCCTTTGTTGGACAAGAAATGACAAAATGGACTTGTTTTTCGAATTTGTGTGTTCCTCTCTCAGTCTAATTGGCGTGAAGATCTTTCCCACCGAAGAGTTTGTTACATCATAGTTCTTTCTCCTATTATTGAAACTTTTTCATAACCATGAATACGTCTTTCCGAATATGTGAAAGTCACGTGACTAATTTTGAGCGGCTTATCCTTTAAGTTTCGTTTTTGGTGAAAAGATGGTAAGGTGGAAATTGTAGTAGAGTGCAACCAACAGTCCTAATTGGCTTATTAAACTTGAATGGACACTTTTCCGGACAAAAGGGGGATTAGAATTACGGTTCAGCAGTACACGGAGGAATATCATTTCATCAGTAAAGTTCATTCACAAATAATAAACTCAGACTTTGTTGTGAAGGTGGGATTAAGCAAAAACAAAATCATACTTGTCAAAAACAGTAGAAGCATAATATAACAGAAGGAAAAACAACAGTTTTACCAAACATCAGCTGATATAGTGCTATTGATATCCTCTTGGTGTAATTTGTTTACCTACAAAACTACTTATGCGCTAACAATACCTTCCGCAAAAAATGCAACAATCCTATATAACATGAATATTGAAGTGAAATTCTTTAGCAGAGCGTATATTTATAAGATTAATCCCTCGAAAATTTCCATTCGAACTAAATCTGACCCTAGAGAAGAAGAGACAGATTCCAGAAAGAAAAAAAAAAGAAAGAAAGAAAAATCTAAAGGCATGGAAATTTGTCCGGTTACATATGATAATAGATTGGAAACCATTCTAAAGAGGTCATTTATCACTGTGAATTCAATGTACCATTGGAACACGGCGGTGTCTGAAGTGAGCACCTTCAGCAGTCTCCTTTCTTCCCCTTTTTCTGGGGGGTGACAATTACTCGAAATAAGATATATATCTCTTGCTCGTCACCTTTCCCGGATGAGTTTTTCTCTGAAGGAATTTTTTGAGCTACTTCACACGCAGGTATTACAATGACATTTCTGAATGACAAAATGTGTCTTTAATTGTAGCTCAAGAAGCTGTGTTATATGGTTTGCGATAAGATTAGCAATCTGAGGGCGATTTTAGACAGGTATATCAGAAGAAAACACATTTTGACAAATTTGTTAGAATTCATCAACATTATGCGAGCCACTTGTGAGATGACAAATTGCCACTTGTGCAAGATTTATTATCAAAGACTGTAGAAATATAGCTGACCTTCAAAAATACGAGTAGCCATGGTTCTTTTAAATAGTTTTTGCGTGAACTGTTGACTGATTAAAGTCTTCTGTAAAAATGATTGCATGCTGGAGAACAACACAGAAAGGACCCCATTGCCCACACAGGGTTTCCCAGATGTTGAAGACAACTCCGTAGCAACATACCAATTGCAGACGAATGTTTCAAAGTTCAAGTGTTCGTTGTTGGGGCTTGTTTTAGACACTCGCAGGTGTGCAAAGTGACTCCGTTTTTTAAGAAAAAGAACGAAGTGAAATGATCAATGTATAGCAAGAAACAACAACTTTTACAGCAAAACTGTTTTATCTTCTGAACATAAAACGACGGACAGTTTTACTTTCAGGTCCATAGCTGGGCAACGGGGTGGGCGGTCGGGTTTTTAGCAGGACCATCCGCAGGTGCATTGAAGATTTGGCTGATAAATTCTCGATTAACATTCTCCCTCACCCTTTGTTTTCTGTAATTTCTTTGACAACTTCTATTTGATATCCCCCTTTTTGTTGTTGAACATACCAACAAATTGATGAGAAAACATGACCATGATATACAAATGCGGAAATGTTACAGTGTTTAATCTTTGTTTGAATAACATTTACAAGGATTGCACGAGAAAAATCGCCGTGTCTTCGAATGTGTGTAGATTGACGTAAAGACCAATGAAAATATGAAACTTGGGTACGCGGTAATTATCAATAACGCAATATACCAATCGTACACTAAGATAAAATTCACTTCTGGAGGATTCATCCAAACTTAGCATGAAGCAATGCTTGAATAATCTTTTATTTTCCTTCATAATTCAAACAAAAATAAAAATGATTAAATATTTATTTTTATTCAATGAAGAACAGTCAATCGCTCTATCACTGAATGTTTGTGTCCGATTCCTGCTCATTAGTTTTACACTTGCCACATCAAACACCCATAATTCCCTCCGTTTCTGCTGCAGTGGCCAGTAACAACTCATTCATGTCAGAGTCTGACTGATTGCACTCTATCATGATTCTACAACAAAAAACACTGATATTTACAACCTTCTAATGACTGTATAATTAGTGGCTAAAATATGCAACGTATAAACATTTCATGCAACTTTAATTAAGGTAGTTTTTCAACATTATTGTGATCTGTACAATACGTATGATAATAATATAGGTGCAATGTAAATTGTGTAAAGAATGGTTTTTTTTTTCTATCATATAAAATCAAAACTTTTCAACTTTATGCCAATATTCTTGTTTGATTTTCTCATTGTTGAAATGTGAATTTTCGACCATAAAAGAACACTTATTGGTTGTCCTTATTTAATTGAAGGTGGTTTCAAGGATTTAGAATTTAAAAAAAAAACACTCTTACACAATTGTCAAAACACACACACACATTAGTTATATGTCGAAAATCGGGTAGAATTTAAAAAATAAATATCTAACTAATTTTAAACTCGAGCTATGTAAGTGTAATAATGTAAGAATATATTATCGATTTTCCCCGGCCATAATTTTGCATTTCACAAATATTTCTTCTAATTACAACATTTTTTTTTTAAACCACGTGAATAATAGTGACTCTGCTATTGATATTCATAGAGAAAACCTGTAAGAAAATATGATTAGACCTTTTAAATGAACCAATTAATTGTAAATTTGAGCCAAAGATCGAGTAGTGCAAATAAACGTAATCCTTAATTTAAAATGTCAATATAGCTTCGGTTGTGCGATTTTTGACATATTTTCGATATTGTGAAAGTGAAACAGACAGTTCTGCAACAGTTAATATTCTGTTTTAATCGAACCTTTTCTCTATTGAAAGTTTTGACAAACAATTTCATTTTCGTCTCATTTTTCTCCCAAAATCAATAGTAATTGCACAAATATATGAATTATGATACTATATTGGCTATATTTTATCAAACAAATTGTCTCTTTCATATTAAAAAAGTTCCCATAACATCTAAGAAAATTGTAATATGAAAAGCAACTGCATATCTATGTTGTAGTTATTTAAAATCTAAAAAAAAAAATTATTCTAGAATTTTCAATGATTTGGTAAAATTAATTAAAACGTCGCATCATTTGCCAAGTGCAATTGTGAAATTGTTTGTATAAAAAATGTATATTTGTTTGTTTTGTTTACATACAAGCTATTTTGTAGCTTTGCTGGTACAATTTACTTCTCCCCTTGCAAACGTAAACACATCACTACATTGCCACCCATGTTCATTTGTCGAGTTCGACTTTTCTGCTTTGGTGAGGCAATCTATTGTCTCCGCTCCCCAAGCATTACGAAGATTTTTGTTCCGTTTCAATAACCTATAACGGTTCTTTATTTTACTTCCCGTGGTGAATTTCCACTTGTGATTGCCTTTCATGATTCTAAGTAGAAAATCCTCGCGAAGTTTACCATTTAGGGAGTGTTACACGATCGAAAGTGTTAAAGGGCCTTTGAAAACCTCACCATGTTATCAAAAGAACTTTTTTCACATAAAGTCATAATATTTTTTATACTAGGGTTTAAAAAAGGCACCCTGGGAAAGCTAGCAGGTCTTATATACATTAAAGGGAATGAAGTATTGAGTATACTCGTGATAGGAACTGTCACTGTTGGAGCATGAGTAGTCAGTTCATTTTACACTTTTTTCCCCCTTCTAGAATATCACTCCAAAAGCAAAAGAATAATAAATTAAGAACAGTCTTCATTACAGATGTAATTAGTTAATTTGGCTACTCTATTACAATTTTTTAACACACAAAAGAGTCTTTTTTTAAAAAAAAAGAAAAGAAAGAAATTACTCAGATTATAGATCCGCTGAATGTTCAATGTCTCAGCTGACAATGCAACATGTGAGAGCCCAATTTCTGCATCTACTGTTTCAATTGCTTTTGCAATAATTTGTTGAACATGTCTCAAAAATTGAGTTTTCGTTTCCATAGTTACTAGTCAATATGATTTTAAAAAAATAAGAATGCATCTCCTTGATTTCATTATGAAATTATTATCAGCAATGGATAGATGCAATTATTGAAACCTGCAATTTAAAAAAAAAAGTATTTTATTTGATCATAAAGTTATAGTAATATGATTATTGCTTAGTTTGGTAAACATGGTAATACAACAATTGTTTTGTTGTTGTTGTTGTTGTTGTTGCTGCTGCTGCCGCTGTTGTTGCTGCTGCTGCTGTTGTTGTTGTTGTCAAAATAGATAATAGGGATATTCATTGCAAACTGTTAAATGGTCTTATACGATTAAGGCACAACAAAACCCCAAGCTATAAGCAATAAGTCACAGCTACCTGCAGGCTTGGACAATAGTAAAATGTATAGCCCCTACCTCCATCGTGACAAGCTAATGTCAAAAATATTGAAATTAATGGTTTTCTTCATTCATGGATCCAATACAAGATATGCATGCTTTTCTATAAAGTTCCGAGGAAAGTTTAATAAAAATTAATGTTAGTTCATAGTAAAAGAATTAAGGGCACATAAAAACAAATATTTTCATGAAATTAATTTAGTTTTTCTTTTGATACACTATCAGGAAATGTTTCAAAATCCCATTATAAAGGAAGTCAATTCCATCAATAAAGAGCTGTATTGTGTTGTAGCTGTCTTTGAAGTCAATGGCTTTGTTGCCACGATTTTAAAGTAGTCCTAATTGATAGTTCGGCGCCGAGAGGACGAGCTAAACTTTCAGACGGTGATACTTGAATGAATCGTTTATTTGCAATTGCATTTTTAAAAATTGGTTCAAAACATAAATAAAATAAATCGATTGAAACTTGTATATTTCTGAAAACTTTTTATAACCCATTATATCCTTTGGCAACCTTTAATGTTGCTTACAGGAAGTGACGTCATTTTGCGCATGAGCATTCGGAATGCGTATCATTATATTACTTTAGTTTATTCGAAAACCTGTCAGTTCACTTTAATGAGAGCTTATGATGGCTAACAATAAACGAAAACCCCCAAACCAAATATAGAAAAAATTAGAGCTACATGTGAAACGGTCGCCCTAATTGCAAGCGAATCTTCGCCATACAGGTGCAATACGTGGAACAAGTCGGTGCCCTGGGCATCGTGGTCTCTATTTATATAGAGACAAATTACTGCAGAATCGTTCTATTAAATACAGCTCCGACCAGGGAGATACCCCACAACAGAGGCATGGAAGGATAAAGGAAGCGGACAATGGTTCTTGTCGGTAATTGTCGAATGGCCGACGCCACGCTGGGGATGGAGATTAATTGACACTGCCCCCTCACGGCCCTGGTAAAGCAGAATGCCCGCTCGTCACCACCACTTCATTAAAATTCCAAAAATTATTTTCCTACAACATGAAATATGTGCTTCTGCAGGGTATACGAATCTAGACAAAATAATATTTGTATTTGAGAAACCAAGAATTTACAGAAACCTAACATTGATAAATTTTTTAAGGGACGCACGACACAATTATTTATAAGAATTCAGATAAAAATATCGGAGATATCAGTCTAAGAACCGTGTATATATGGTTTAATTGATTTCCTTTATAATAAAAAATTAAAATATTTTTATACATAATATTTTATTTAATATATCAAGTTATATTAAATGCACACGTATATTTTTTATGTAATTGTAACAGATGACACCGCTTGAAGCACACAGGGACTTATACACAGATTAATAGATCCATTTTCCACTACTGCATTCTAATTCACGACATCTTCATTTTTTACCGGAACTTTTCTAAAGAGGAATTAATATGCTATCAGAAAAGCACGTTAGTCCCGGCGAGAATCTCCCCATCTACCCCCAGGATTCAACCAGTGGGTTAGACATCTCCTCCTAGAGTACGCCATCTTTCATTTATTCATAAAAAAAATTAAAATATCAAAATATGGACGATCTGTTTCCAAGATCAGCGGTGCCTGCTTTGCATGGCTACTGAGCGCACGGCGCGGTCCTCATGCAACTTTTGTGTCGTCCGCGTATAGTAACTGCAAAGGAGTGTGGCTGCACCACGAAAGAACCACGTCTTAATAAGTTTTATAAAAAAAATTCGGTGACATAAGGCTTTGTATTAAATCTGTTTTGTGTATCGTTGTTTTCGTCATTCTTGGGCGAAGAAGTTCTTTTTTGTATCTGTGGCATTTATTAACTTCATTTAACTTCATTTAACTTCATTTAAATAGTTTAATATACAAATTCTCCGTTCGATTCTGAACACAGCTATGATAATGCAAGACACAAAACTATTAAAATATAAATTAAAATAAATCAACAAAAGTCATAAAATCCCAATAAGTGACAGAAAGTTCATGTGATAAATTTAATATGAAATTGAAAACTGTTCAAATATTAAACCGATGTTAAAACACTTTTATGTAAATCAGGCCTCAGGATCATGAAGCAAATTCAGACTTACAATGTAAGTAAAAATTTCAGTCAGTCATAAAATGATTGTTTTTCATAAAATGACGATTAAAATTTGTAATTAACAACGTTATATCAAATTCAAAACAAATTTAATTGCATTTCAATTTTGTCAGTGTTTTCAATCAATAGACTTTAAGAAAGTGTACGGTCATGTACAATTTTTGACTTAAGTCTAAGATTGCTTCATGATCCTGGGCCCTGATCTTAAAAACTTGTACTTCAAAAAGTCAAAAAGATTTTTATGATTTTTACTTAAATCATTTGTATATCTAAGTGTGCTTTTAGAGATTTTTTGCAGTAGTCAGAATGTAAATGTTTTGCATCTATGTTGATATATCTGACCATTAATAATGCATTGTAAAAGTTTGTTTTCCAATAATTTAGTGAGAGGGCAATTTAAGTTTAAAACTGTGCCCGATCCCATTGTCTTTAAAATACAATAAATATGTATATGAAACTAGACTTTCCAGTTTGCGCTCCGAAGTCACCGACAATTTTTTGCAATTGATGCATTTTAGACAATCTGGACATCTCTTGTTAATAGAAATTCTTCTATCCCAGCGAGACGAAATAAATGAAAAAAAAATACATGAATGAAGATTTACAATCTTTAAATTGTTTAATTAGCAATCTCTGCGAGGAATTGTGATTTGCGGGCCATTATTCCATTGACGAAGAAAAACTGATATGAAAATTTGATATACCGGATTTCACAGATCTTCCCACAAGACAAAAAGAATTCAGAGGGAAATACTTTATCCGGATTAGTGTCAGTACCGCACGGAGAAGCGGACGGCATTTAGACTACCTGCAGTGGTAATCATAGTCAGGGTAAGATGTTTCCCAAAAGAAGGCCGATTTCATTGATATCAAACATTTCATATTTTTGTCCGTAAAACAAAGGCAAATTGTCCTTGCATGTGTGATATGGCCAATCCTCTTATGTCACATCCACGAGCGTGGCATGCTGGTATCTTTACAGAGACCCCAGGAATTTGTTAACAACGAAGCTGGTACAATGAGGGAAGACGCTGCTAATTTCTTACAATGATGGCGTCAAGTAGCGTGACCCCCGATGAAACACCGACCAGTTTACGGTGGAGTCTCAAGAAGTCTTAGACTAGTTAGGAATATGGCACCACGGTGCCTTTCAAAACTTATTAATCATTCATTGGTGGGTAAGAGAGAGAGAGAGAGAGAGAGAGAGAGAGAGAGAGAGAGAGAGAGAGAGAGAGAGATATGGGTGCCTCAGTTTTTTTCCTGTTTGACTTGCGGCTAGGTTTTGCAGACATGGGAAACTCCGCCTCTATTTCCGTAGCTTGGTTTTCCTGACAGATAATGCAAAAAATTGTCATTCAAAAAACCTGTCATCCGAGAGAAAAAAATCTAAAGTTTCTTTTCAGATTCTAATTATACTGTCTTTTAATATCAGTTAGATAAATTTTCTACATCGACAACATTTTGGTATAGTTGTGCAGGTGTGAAGGAGCTGGCGGCCCACCTCTGCTGTATACATCAATCCAAATTCATTCAGTTGACGGGGGAAACTTACATTTCTATTAGCATTTTAATTTGTTGTAAAATAGAATTGAGGTAATCATATTACAAAACTTTTACATTACCGAAATTGGTCACATCCCTTCCATGTCAAACGTCTGAGCGATGCACTTGTGTGATAAAGATCAGGTGCAGATGAACGCTTTCATCGTGCAGTGACTTGGCCGTTTGACTGTCAGACACCCAAATTAAGACCTATCTGTTTGTAATGACACTGATCTACGTTTGCTGACAGAAAACTCCCACTTCCAGGTGTTGGTGCAGCAATCGACACCACGTGACAAATTCTTGAGGCTGCTTTCTTGGGAAACTTTTACCAATTTGCTGTACGACTCCAAAATCTGGTTATTGTGCAAACTCAAATTGGTTGCTATGCTATAATTTTGTGTTGTTGTTGCCTAACGCAAATAGACTCATATTTGATTTTATTAACATATTTCTAAATTACCAAAAATACAATCAAATATATATTTTTTAATTCTCAGACTTAATTTCATCTGTTTTAATATCTAAAACATA
This sequence comes from Magallana ariakensis, assembly GCA_020458035.1. Classification (NCBI taxonomy): domain Eukaryota; kingdom Metazoa; phylum Mollusca; class Bivalvia; order Ostreida; family Ostreidae; genus Magallana; species Magallana ariakensis. Next base: position 20,670,569 of record CM035819.1, on the reverse strand, counting down.
TAAGATATTTTTGAATAGATATCAGTGTCATTGAAGAAAACTTTGAAGTCATTTTCGTTCATTTGAAAGCAAGCTGCATGGGGTTTTAGACAACTGATTAAAACAATCAACTGTAAACTTACTAAATTTACTTCACTTATTGCAACTGATCACAGCTGACTTCTTGGCACAAGAAAATCACCTGCATTCTGTAAAAAATCATTTATTTAAATCCAAGTACTAATATTTAAAAGTGTTCAAATTCTTCTTTGTTCAAAGGTTTAAATTATACTATAAAAATGTCCGGCTATCTACCCTCGTCAAATACAACTTGTGAGTACATCGTATCTTAATGTACGTCGTATATAGAGTTTACAACAAAAAAAATCTCCTTCCAAATCTATATGGCCTTCAGTTTTTTAAAGTGAAAAAATCTCATTTATATTCTTATATCACCATGAATATAACATGTATGTTGGATACACTGTGAAGCATTTTGTTGAAAGATAAATAAGATAAAACTTTCAGGTGCCAGTTTTGAACAGACTTTAAAATATGAATGTAGAAACCATTTCATTCAGAATAAAGTCGGCAGTCTTTTTTATCCGCAACTTAATGTGAAAATCACAATTTCATGCTGTTTTGGATCATTTTTCAAAACACTTTCTATCTTGACTTGTGAAATGAATGAATAATACTCTCAGCAGAATTCTCCTATATCGTTACACTGTGGCAAATGAAAAATGATTCCCTTTTAAGAGAATTTGCTCGCTTGTGAATATTGGAGCCTGTTAAAAATTGAAATTTGAACATTAATTGTACAAGCCGATCGAGTTAGTCATAAAGGGGATAATCCTTCAAACTGTATACATCTCAAATTGTATTTTTAAATAAAGATTGAATCTGGACAAGTGGGCGGGGCAAAACCTCCTGGGGCGACGCGCATCGGGGGTCATTCATGGCCACAACAAAAACATGTTTTCAACATCAATTATACTGAATTCGTCAATTTTGATAGTCTATTTTCCCTCTAAAGACTCGTACATAATGCATTTAGTGTATTTAAAGCGTTCAGAATTTCGAGGCGGTGTAGAATAGCCGGGCTCAACAATGGCGGGTTCGGGAGGCGAACACTGCGACTAATGACGTTCTCATTACAATCGACTATTCTGTTCCTTTCATCGTTACCGGGGTGACACTTTTTTCATCAATTAGTCCAGTCTTTTAGTAAGGGGGATAGGTATCATCGGCAGCAGGTTGTGATTTCAATTGAATGCCAGAAGAATAAGAGTTGTTTGTTACTCTGCGGGACTCCTCGGGAGTTTACTTATTCTTCGTGTGAAACAGCAGGAATCAACAGCTATCTTGCACTTGGCAATTAAAGAGGCATAATTATAAAGATTTAATATTAACAAAAATTGGCGCAATTAAATGAATCGAAACCTTCCGTCCTTTATTCACATAAATTTATTGGTATTTCAATACGTACCGCTTTGTGGCATCAGTGTATCAAGGAAGTGCACGTTTAGAAGTTTGATGCTACAGATATACACATGTACATGTATATTTAGTTCCAAAATGGCAAAAAAAATTCCAAACCTCATTTGTTGCGAACTTTGTAGCAAGCATACCGTTAAAAAAAACTATAAGCAGAAATAAAATCACACACCCACAGTGTTCTTAGAAAAGCACCAATATACTTAATTTGCTGCGATTTTAGGAATTATACTATGTTGCAAGCATACTATTACACACAAAAGCTATATGCAGGTATAAATCCACAGTTCTTTTATGTGCAAAGTGTTCTAAGAAAATCACAAAACACTCTCACTAGCTCCGCATCTGGTCCACTATCTCACGGATCGGACAGATGGTTGGCTTTGACACTCTATTGCCTCTGATATAGGGGCAGAATTTCTATGGCATATGTATTTATTTTCATAAGTTTAACGTGTTTGTTTTTGCACTAAATTTGATAATGTCGGATGTTGCACTCAAAACGATGCCGTCGACCATATGCAAAGTCAGTCGCGCTCGCTTCTCGTTGCATGTATATACAGAATGAAAATCTTCGGCATACATTGTATATAATCCCGACTGATCGCTAAAGAACAGACTGATCCGCTATGTGACTAATAGTACATAGAAAAAAAAAGTCTAGGGTTGAATTGGACTTTCCCAGAATTGTCAGTTTTCCTGAAAAATCGCATGAAAATTTCCTGAAAAGCTTCCTCCTCTATATCTTTTTTTTTTCAATGGAGGTCAAATGTGCTTGGAACCAATTTAATGCTGACCTTCTGAGAAGAAGACCAACAGAAACGTATTTCATCATAGAAATAAAAATATCACCGACATCCTGAATACATTAATCTTGTGGAGAGTGATCCATCATTTTCATAAATCAGAGGAACATATAGTCCAGTAAATGGGAAAAGAATCACCGTTCTTGTCTCATAAACTCGCCACTGATTCATTTTGCAGGCTTATATGTTTTATGAGAAGAAAGGATGAGATAAATTCTCATCTATGGGTATTTATCTTAACAGATCAAAATGCTGTGAGTATTTTGGTCCGATCTTCAAGAAAATTAACAATTCTGTGAAGGTCCAACAACTTTATTTAAGAAATTTTCTTCTACGAAACCGCTAAGGTCGGTGGAAAGAAGTGAATGAAATAAAGGTATCAGTTTAGAATTTTACCTGTTTCTCAATACTTATTGTTACTGCTGATTAAGAAATTTCACTTGACCAAAACGTTTACCATAAAAAATAGATATAAACCAAAGAGAATTCATATTTTACCGAACAAAAACACATGATGAAAAGGACATGATATAGAAACCTAAAGTCAGTAAAGAACTTTTTTAAATTTTAAAGATTTCAATTTCTTAATCCATAAATCTTTCATCTAAAAGGATACCAGTACTTGTATAAATATGATTTAACGCTTGTGGGTTTTTTTGCGGTCAAACAAAGAAAGATATCGCCGAATATTTCCCATATCCTACCCGTCAAAAACTGTCATAAAAGTCAACATAAGATAATATTAAAAGCCCAGCTGTGTACACTAATAAACTATTACAGAACAATCCGGCTGTATTCGATCATTACATGTTGTGATAAAAAGACCACCTTTTTGTTGACAGAGAGGGGTAAAGTTAGTGAATAATGATGTTCTGATAAACCGAGGTTACATAAGTATACATAGGTTTTTTTTCTATAAATAAAAATCATAAGAAAATCGTATTTTAATGATTTCTTAACACAACATTAGTTTTAAGTACAAATTAATAAAGCGATTTAAATTTTTTGTTACGCATATTACCGGTATCTATCGTTAGAAATGAATGCTTGTTTTGCTCTAGTTTTATTGGTTTTACTTTGGTCTTTTTGAAATAAAAATATTTCAATATACGATTAAAAAAATGTACACATTACACATGCAGGAAAATATTTGTGGGCAGGTGAAATTGCGAATTTATGATGTACAAGATGCGCAGAGACTATCACCCCAACATTCTTTTAAAAGGAAATTTTTAAACCAACCAACTGCTATCTTTATCATCTATCGCATCAAATATTTTTGTGCTACATGTATTTATGTTCCCGCTAATCTCACAAAAGATACCCAGGAAATAAGAGTGTGCTATTTTAAGAAGTGATATCCATCTGAAGAGAGACAATAAGTGCAGACTTTGCACTATACACATTGTTTGTCCGCCCATAACTCATCACCCGAATAACCGTCAACAAATGTTGACCCCCGATAACCTCTAAATCCTGGACAAACTACATCATTTACTTGTAATCATGCACGTTCTTTGCTCTGTAAAACTTATGACGTGGAATAATAAATGTTTCCTGATTTTTGCCAATTCATATTCTTGTCATAAACAATTGTCAATTACTTGTACTTCTATTTAAACGAAAATAGTAAAATAAAAGGTGTAGATAAAGGATTTTTTGTGTTTAGTGTTTCACATCATTTCGAGATCATTTGTTAAAATCTACATATTGAAACATGGACTCCAGTTAATGTTCTCTTATCCAGTGAAAGACAGTAGGATGATTCGAACTCGCGACCCAAGGATTGGTTACTTCCCGTACGTCGCCAGGACGGAAGTGAAACACCCGGTCTTCGTCTGCGCGTTACGTAGACTTGTCCATGTTGCAATGACGCATTTGGAAAAAAAAACTACTTCATAATAGATTTTAAAGATAACAAAGGAATTTACTTCACAACAAGTTTACGATGAAAATGAATTGGTTTGGTCTAATTGCCCTTAGAGTGTTTTAGTTATATCATAAACCGTTTAATACGAGGAGAATATACGGTGTCTGCCACAGTAGGAAGAGAAGAGACTACGTAGAAGAGGTGACGCGTCAACTGTGAAGCTTTTTATGAAGACATAAGCGACCACCGGCATGGCGGTCCTAACTAGACAAGTTCCGCTAGAGACTGCTGGGAAACCATGGCGAGTCTTTTCCTTGCTGTGCTGGAATTCGTGCTAAAATAACAGGGACCGCGTTTGGCGGGTAATATGAGGGTAATTTTCTCTCTCTGTCCCAGTGTGAAGGCACTTTGCTTTGTCCTTTTATAATAATAAGTGTCATTGCGCGTATTTCATGTCGGTTAGGTCCGTCAGTGATTATGGCACGTTTTTGTTCTGGTTAATACACTACTCCCGGTGCTAATGCAGAGACTGACAGGACTCTTCCGGAAATGTCCGCAGACAGGAAATGTTGATTTTTCCGAACTTATAATACCATCAGACCTTCAGCGAGCGATCTCGAAATGTTTCTGTCGCACGACAAGATTATTAACTTTCTTAACAATGTTTCTTTATCATTTAATAATGTATGGCAGAAATCACAACCGAATTTTCAATAACAGACAAATATATATGAAGTCTGACGAGTTTCGAGTGTCATTTATATTGTTTCATCTACCCTTTGATATTTATTCTTCTTATCAGAACCTGAATAACGAAATATATATCTAAAAACGAATTCAATCAAAAGCATAAAATCTTCATTAAAAAAACCTCCATAAGAATATTCGTTTGACAACCATCGAATACCAAGAAAGGAATTCATAATACTCTCGATATAGAACATCATTATCGTTCTAATCACATTTCTTGACACTTTAAAAAGCTAATTCTTAGATAGAGCCCGCAATGTGTGGGTATTTTTTCTATTTACCGATTGATAGTTTGGAGTACTTGGCACCTATGGGGGGCTCAATCGTACAGGTGCGCGGTCACTTGGACGAGCCTCGGGTGTTTAAGACTCAAGGGTGAAATACTAAGTATAAAACTATTCTTGGCTTTATTAAGAACACTTGACACATTATGCTTTTTGGTGTAAAATAATATTTTTTTGCTGGCCCCCATTTAGGTTTTAAATAAAATTATGTTAGCTGGTCTTCTTTTGGGGGGGGGGGGGATTAGAAGGGGCTCGTCAATCAGTTTTTCCTAAAATTCAAAGTTTAGTGATCATTCTTGGTTGTGTTTCGCGGTTAGAGAGGGCCCACTTTGAGCTACTGACAGCACCAAAACCCTTCTACAATTAACAGCACTAACCTCTGAGCAAGGCCTACCCATGCTCTATTCAAAGCAAACCCTTAATTAGCAGGTCTAACGCAAGGCCACTGGGCCAGCGCCAGGTACCCGTAATTCCGTCCGCCTCCAATGATGAGTCATCATGGGTAGAACTTCAAGTCCCTTGTGAGAAAAGGCTGGAATCTACTACTCTCCGGGGCAAAACCAGATACCATCCAACCGTCAGTGGGAGGATGACAGTTTTATCATGGACCCCAGATAATGACGAGTACCCGACTGATATTTGAAATATTTCTAGTATTGATGTGACGTCCTTACCGTGTTCTGTTCTGTTTGTTACATATTTTGTTGTATTTGATCAGGCAGATAACGGGCTCTGACCTTAGTCAGAATTACGTGAGGAAACATTACCTCCATCTAAGCAATCGGGCTGATGCAGGTGTTAGTCGTGGGTCAAGTTGCGTGTGTACATGTATTTCTAATGTTGCAATGACTTTGTCTGAAGTTTTAATTTTTTTTTTATCCGAAGGGTGGCCTATCTCTTGTGACAGTTGGACACATTTGACACCGACCCCTCGGGTTTTCTATGACGAGGGATATTGGTTTCCTTTGTATTTAGATAAGACTCTAGCGTGAACCCGCTATTCTTTCGAGTAGCGACAATACTATCACATGCTTGTGATGAAATTCATAAACGGCCATAATATATTTTCGCATTTTAAGCAAAGCTGTTCACATTTCTGCAGAAAAGAGATCTGAATACCACACGCTTTCTGTACAAACCGAACCATAGAGTATCATTATGGCGAATGTATTTTTAAAAAAAAGTGTTACGTTACTCGAACATTTTTTGTACCCATTTTATCCAAGTTCTCTATAGTACATACTTTCAAAAGGTATTTCTTCCTCACTTCTCTCTGACTAAAACAAATATATAAATTCGTCATGTGTTATTCCTTTCATTCTTTATCGAATTTGCTCTGGCGGTTCAATGATATGCTTCTAAGATATATTTGATTTGCTCATCCAAATTCAGAAGGTCCTTTGTTTGATTCGATAACCACCAAAGTCGAAGATTATAAAACACCAAACGCATTTGTTTTCTCATTATTTATAGTCAAGGAATACTGTCGAAAAAATGTTCACTTGAGTTTTTGGTATGAAGACTGTCAAATCAGAATTAATCTGAAGTATTATGAAAAGGTACATTTCATTTGTCATGGTAAAAAAAATTAGTTTGCATGTCGCACACAAAGAAATAAGACCCGATCATACAAGCTCTTTTAGCTTAAAGGATTTTTTTTCACCAATTTCTTCTAAAGACCAGCGCGTCTAAAATTCCAGTTCTATACGACATATACTACCTTGCAATTAAGTTGTAATATACAAGAATCCATTTAATGTACTGCCATGTTGTAAATTTTGAATTTACTGGGCGGATGTAAATACAAAATTTACAACACGACAACTAGTAATCCATTGGGGGTTATGTAAAGAAATAAATGTCAGTTTTAATGTCAAAAGTCGCTTTCGAAATTCAATTGATGTTATAGGACTTTATGTAAGAAAAAATAAATTACCGATATAGAATGCCAAATGAAACAACTTTATCTGATTAATGTCATGACATTTATCATTTAAGCAGTGGATAAATAATAAGACTTCATTTTGTCAATAAGTCATTTTATTCACGTATATATACCACCATATAAAAAACTTCACAAACTGATGATCAAAAACACCAAAGACCTATTTAGCTATGCAAATTCAACAGAAAAATAACTTAATTGTCCCTGATATATAAGTCACATTTATATGTCACGAATATTGCATAATGGGCATTGGATGGAACGAGGAAAGGGAGGCGATGCTGGAAAAGTGGGTGTGATCTTTACTTCCGGGATTCACAGATGTACGAGGGTGGCAAACAAACCAGTCGTTCATTTTTGGAACTTCCGGTGGCGGATGAATGTTATGATCCAAATGTGATGCCCCGGAAATGGCATTGATATCCGGTTTTCTATCGACGGTCTGATCGCTCATTGCCGGGGATTTGGCGGAGTGGTCCGCGGACGGAGTGGTTCGGTTGGTGCTCTCGCTACACACAGACACCTCGTCAGAGTCTTGGCGCTCCATCGTTGGGGAAACATCGCCATGGATCTTCATGTGCTTCCGGAGAGAACTTGGATGCGTGTAACTTTTCTCACAACCCCGAACCCGACAATTATACGGCTTATCACTCGTGTGGACATGGGAATGCTTTTTTCTGTCCGAGCTGTTTGCGAATCTGCGATCACATCCGTCAAACTCACACTTAAACGGCTTTTCGCCTACAAAAAAGAGAATAAACCTTGTATACAACTTAACACTGTAGGTCACGAAAATCCCTATTTCCCTTTAGTAAACTCTTCTTATTCCATAAATATTTACCACTTATAAAGAAATATCATTGAATTTTTCTAAGATAAAAACCTGTTTTAATATTCTGATGCACACTTTTGTTAAGCCTTGTCATTGACGTTCAGGGTTCGACTTGTTATTTTTTTTTAAATCCCCTTAAATTGATTTATTCTAAAAAATAGTCATAAAAACACAACCGAAACTATAATAAAGAGTATGAATTTTTTTTTCAGTTTCAACAATGCTATTTTGCTCTTTCTTTCTTCTTTATTTTTAAATGTTCTTAATAATTTTGTTAAAGCAGTGTACTAAGAGCTGCTACAAAGAAAAGGAATGTAAGTTGATAAGTCAGAAATTTTAAAAAAAGTTAGAACCAAAAAAGTAAATAATCGTAAAGTTTTCTGGCTCCAGTTTTAGAGGTATTCATTACGTATATATACACTGTATATCTTGACAAGAAATTTGAAGGAAAGAATAAAAAAGTCAGCAGAGCTTGGTTTAACTGGTTCCTTATTTTTTACCATGTTTGGACCCCCACAAGACATCGAACCCGACTTTTTATCCCTAACGGTGCTAAACCCGCTGCTTGAGTTAAAACGTAATCGGATTGGTGACGTTTTTGTTGACATTAGCTCCTTAATTCGCCGAGAAACACCGCTGTGCAGCTGCAGCCATTAATCCCCAATGATACCACATTACTTGGTCTTCAAATGGTAAAGAAAAGTCGTGCAAATATACTCGACTTTTTTTTGTGTCCCGTATTATTTAGTTTTAGATCTAGTCTTCATTCATTAAACTTTGTTTATTTTTGCACTTGGGAAGTAAAAAATATAGAAAATATATACTATTTGGCATGGACTGACCTATGAAGTATGATATAATTTTATTTTTTCCAATTGTAACAAAAATATGAAAATATATTTATAATAATAGTCAGATATTGTCTTATGAAGTAGGTATAATTATTGATTAGAGACATATAATCTGTTGTTCGTTAACCATTACAATCAATTCCAATTTTTATTTCAATCAGATAAAGTAATTCTTTTATTTTTATTTTTACCTTCGTTCAGATTTCATTTTTAATAACTGATCATATATTGTTGAGGTGTTTTTTTAAATACCAATTAGTAAATCATTCTGATTTTTAAAACCATTCTATAAAAATATATATTGATTACATTGTTGTCGAAGACACAATTATAAATAAAATGCATTAATGTCAGTTTTAAGAACTTCTTTTAAATTCAGTAAAGTAACGAGCTAGAACAGAATATAGTTACAAGTGTAGGAATTCTAAAGTACATTTATTTTAAAGATCAATTTAAAAAGTAATTAAATTTTATTAATGTAACACTTATTAAAAAGAAATGGATTTAAGTGTATAAAGTTTTTTGCTATATTTTCTTTAAAAATATAGGGAAAATATAATTATAAATTTAAAAAAAAACTAATACTTGCATTACTCTTTTATTTATAGATAATAATTTGCTTTTTAAAAATGATAATATGGAAAATTTTACGATTGCCAATAAAGCTTAATTTTCATTAATGACAATTCATATGCAGAAATTGCAGAAATCAAAAATCAAACTACAGATGTATGACTTTTCATGTCTTAATTAAAAATATATTTATAAAAATGAAAGGGTGATATATTTCTCTATATTAATTGAATATAACTCTTTTTTAAGGGCATTAGAAGAAGAAATATTTTCTTTTTTATATAGGTATACAGTGTATTTAACGAAAACGAAAGACGTATTACTGGATCAAGCTTTGAGGCTATCAACGGCTCGTTAATCTTATTAAGGGTTAGATTAGCCTTTCTAATGATTTCTTAACAGCCCCTCGGGAAAGTCGATGTATGTTTATAATGTAAATTTATTGCTGAAACTGCGGTAAGGAGACTTTTCTAACACCCCATTCAGATGGTCAGCATCCTGCCTTAAGTAAGCGAGAACGAAGGTCTGGAAATTTCAGCATTTCTCAAAGGTGATGGATTTACTACGTCAAAATGATTTTCCAAATCAGGTTGGGGGAAATAATTGATTTGTTATGATCCAAGAAAGTAGAAGCCAATTAGGCCTTTTGGTTTAAGCCTTTCATTATCGAATGTGTTATTACGCGACAAACTAAAGAGTTAAAAAAGTCAAATTACAAAGTATGTAAAGCATTCATAATGCGTATATCAGACATTGGAACTCTTCAATCGATTGTTTTTTAAATAGTATAGATCAAAGAAGAAAAAGAAAAATCTGTCAAATCGTTCTCGTATGAAAGATGGAGGACCGCGGTTCCCAAAGAGGAGGTGGATGTTTGAAGGACAAAAAATAATGTATTTTCAATACATAACGCTTCATAATGACCTCTTCAGATGCCAATAGGGAACCCTCCCTCCATAGAATTCTCACGGAGGGAGAATTCTCCTTTGTATTTTAACATCTGTACGTATTTTCCCCCCTTAGCGTATGTCTTTAAGCGGTTTTCGAAAATAAAGTTTGTTAAAAAAAATATTAGAAGGTCCATTTTCAAAGCTAAGATTGTGGGAACTTGGAAGGTTCAAAGCTCCTCGTCTATTCTCGGACACGTGTTGATTTTTCTTGGACCCTCGCGCTCGTGCATCGTGCAAAGCGATTGCAGGTGATGTACTTTCTATCTCACACCTGTCAGAGTGCCTACTTGTTTTTAGGAAATAATAAAATCTAAGTAAGTACTGTCAATATTTTGACTGGCTCATATACCGGTCTTGCAATCGTTCAGTGAGAGAGGAGAGAGAGAGAAAGACATGTGGTGTACATTATCTAGTCAAAATAAACTCACTTGAAAATTGTCAATGTCAAAATGAAATAGAAGCACAGGGCTAATTGAAGCTTTTAGAAGTGTGAACGTCACTGCAGAGCGCTATTTAATCACTGGTTTATCTGATATCTTCCTAAACAATGGTGGTATCTTTAATTTATCTATAGTTAGCGAGATACTAATTGAGAAGCGATTTTATACCTGTTAAAATACTATTGTAATTCAGTTTTATATAATACACTTAAAACAAGAAAACAATGAATATCAGTAATCTGTGAAAACACATATTATTTAGTAACATTAAAAATAAAAAAATATTTTTTATAATGTAATGTTACAGATGGACAATGTATTTTACACAAAAATGAAAATTTAGAATAGATATTAATGCTGTAGCAATTAAAAATAAAACCTTTCTTATGCCATATTTTATATATTTTATGAAACTGGAAATAAAAAAGAAGAGTTCATTACAAACATCCTACTAGGTTTGCTCTTAATAAAAATAAAAATTTGTGCTTTGTTTGACAATCTAAGAGAGTAAGAATAGGGGGTATATTTATTCTCATAAATTATATGATCATTACCTACTTAAACTCATCTTGTGAGTTACAAAATAGATTGATTGTGCAACTTTATCAAGTATTTTGAATTTCTATCCTGGATACACATAAAATACCAACCTGTGTGTATTCTCTTGTGAATCTTTAGGTTTTCACTTCGAGCGAACACTTTTCCACATCCCGGAAATGGGCACGGGAATGGTTTTTCTCCGGTGTGGACCCGGATGTGATTGACGAGCTTGTACTTTGCCTTGAAAGGTTTGAATTCTCGTGCACACTCCTGCCAATAACACGTGTGATTGGTCTGCTCCGGACCACCGACATGATCTATAGTAATGTGGTTAACAATCTCATGCATTGTGTAAAACACTTTGTTGCACGGCTTCTTTGGGTCCGACTGTTCCGGATCCACCCACAGGCACGTTCTCTCCTGTTTAATGGTCGGTCTTCCGATGTACGGAAGGAAAAGTCCCGGACCACTTTGTAACATGTTCATGGGGTTCATAAACTGCTGTTGGGCATGTTCATATTGATCTATCCTACCCGAAGCATTGAAGCTCATTTGGTCACTTCGTCCATACATGTCACCTCCGCTAGACGGCATATTGAAATACCCGGATTGTGAATGCACATGCTGGTGACGTGGGTTGTGATATGACGACACATCGGGACGGAGCCCCTGGTAGAGCACGTGCGGGGAAACCTCCTGATGATGCTGTGGCGGGAATCCGGATGAAGCCGGAAATAGCATCCCGGAACGAGCGGAAACGTTCCCATCATTAGCTGACAGTCCGAATTCAGATCTCCTTATCAACAGATCTCTTGAGGCTAAGTTTCCGACGTTGGAATAGGACACAGGGTAACCACTGGACTGAGAGTTATAGTAGTTGTACTGCTGGTTCTGTAGCATTCCGCTGTCAGGGTAGCCCACCCCGGGGGCCGAAAGATGCTGGGATTCTCCACGGTCCACGAAAGAACTCAGCATAGTCTCAAAGTCAAATTGGTTCGTCCTTCTCACTCTTTTTTAACTTTAAAAGCAAATATGATTGCAATAAAAAGTTAACACAGTTTTCCTAACAATCAGCACTTTGAACCACCAATGTCTACTTTTTTGTGTATAAAAATGTCCACAAGTTTGCAACAAGGTAGGAAGTCTACATTCCGCTATCTTGGTAGGGTATTCTGTCAGTAATGAAGTACAATGAAAACATCTTAGGATAAACAGTTGAACTGTGCGTCAGGATATTTAATACGGTGTGCGAGTTACCGCGTTGTGTTTTGAGACCAGTATGTTTGCGCTGTTGGAGACTTATCAAACTGTAGCTCCGCCCCCTTCATACCGTCATTGGGCCTCAATATCAGTGTGAAATCAATAATAAAGTAATCAGCGCTTACACAAACTACGGGGATGAACAAGGTGTAGATATAATTTCATTACAACTTTTCCTCGCTACTCAGTTGTGCGTTCCAGTAGGCATATTTGAGTTTTTTTTACCCATTCCAATTAGGTAAAATGACTTAAAAATTCTATTTCTTACTTTTTACAGGTAAATACATCGGAACATTCTACCGCTTATCATCTAAATCATATAAAGTTTTTTTTTTTCGATCGAAATTAACAAAAAAAATATATATAAATTGTTTTATAGTTGTGTGTCCAAGAAATTATTATTTTTTCCGAAGAAAATAATGATGTTAAAATAATATCAATCTCATTAATATTTAATATATCTTTTAAAAAATGTGACATGTAATAAGTTAACATTTAAATATCGGTAAGGTTAGAAGAAATCGACCTTTGTGTGTATCATCATCGTTCTATTAACATTAACACATGATTTCTTTTTCGCCGTGTTTACATAAAGAAAAGTGCACTATTCCAATTAAATATTTTTTACCGCCAAGATTCTGAGAGAGAGAGAGAGAGAATGAAAAAATTTCGTAAAATATTGATGGGGCTGGAACTGATTATAGCTCCGCAAGCATAATTACCCCGGCCATATGAAAACGGCCGGCATTCGTTCTGCAAGCGACATGCGGTCATTTAGATAGAGAAATGTCATAATTTCTCTAATGTGCGCGGGTTGGGAGGAAACTTTAGTCTGATGATATTCTGTTTAGAAATGCAACTGAGAAAAGTTATTAAGTTTGAAAACCGGCGAAATCTCCGGTTCCTTCATAAATAAAATCGCAGACATTTTATTATCAGAGAGTAATATAAATACTCAACAAAGGGTGTATAGGTTGTTATTTTTATATGCTCACCCGATCCTTTTTCTTGCACATAAAGCATCAAGAAGGAATCAAGTGTTTCGCGCAATCTAAGCTTCTAAGTTATCTTGTTCCTCCTTAGTTTTATTTCAGTTTCAACATGACATTGTGTATGAAGTGTAAACGTTAAACCTCCGCTTAAATTTTTATTATATAAAATTATTCTTTTTTTTTTTTTTTTTTTTTTTTTACAAAAAAAAAAAAGAATTTAGAACTTTTAAGAATTCCTTTACAAAACATCAATTCCTTTAAATCGTCATCTTTAATAAATATTTTTAAAATTTCAAACGTTTCCGAATGTTAAATACAAAACAAAATGTCTTCCTTACTTATCAAATCGGATACTACTAGTATTATTATTAGTAGTATTTCTCTTTCTTCCATTATATGTGCATGCACAGCGGAAAAACAACCAAGTGTAAAAGTACAGGGGAAAGTATAGACCTGTTGGTGGATTTGATTTATTTATTCCTTTTTTTTTTGCCACACTTTATAAGTATAAAACTCGTCATACTAAGTACCAGCTTTCACAATACATTGAAATAAAACCGAGAATTTCACTAAAAGTAGCATTTGTGTAAAAAAAAAAATGTGTTTAGTTTTCAAATGTCAATTGTATTTCAATATTTACTTGCATGATTTAGTATTCTTTCAGAAAAAACAATTCAATTCAAATCAGCTTATTTTTAAAGTTTTCTGGTGAGAAAAAAAACTTATGACATACCTTAAGCTTCATATAAAGTGAATAAAGATATACTAGCTATATTCAGTTTTAATACACCCGCAGTGGTTGCTGGAGTGATTTGTATGCTTGCCTACAACAAAATGTCAGCTTCTTCTAGTAAAGAAGCATCACAGCATACTATACACGAAGCAAGTTATATAATAGAAACTGTTTATTCAGACTGAAGAGAAAGGAATGTAAAAACTATCACTACAAACGATCATTTCACAATGAAATCAAAATGAATATATACAATATATATAAAATTACAAGATTTAAAAACATAGTGGAGATACAAAAAAAAAACCCAAACCAACCCCCCCCCACTCCCAAAAAAAAAAACATGAAAAAAACACAATAAAAACATAAAACATTTATTCCATACATGTATTTCTGATTACAAATTAAACTCTATTCTTTACAGTGATTTAAAAATACTTTGTTTATCATTGTTGAGTCGTAAATATATATACGTGTACATGAATAGTTCAATAAATAAACAATATTGTAATATACTGCACAATACTAAATGAAAAAACAAACCTCAGACCAGGTAATAAAGATGGCCAAAATCTGCGTGAGGGGTCTTTATCGATTTTACATCAGCTTGTCATTGTAAACAAAAATCAAATCTTGACATAATTCCGTAAAAATCTTATCTTGTGCGCAGATGTTTGTAATCGAGTCCATGCAATTGTCTCTTTCATAATTTTGGATTGAAGCACACCATATTTAGTAACTTGTTGCTAATGTGCGTGTATTTCCGTTTCCGTTTAAAATAGCAATGTCTGTTTACCGGAAGAACAGTAAATTTTACAGTTTATAATTTATAGATTTACGAGTCTTGAATCTTGAAATAAATTATGATGATATATATTAAAATCTTCAGCAACTTCAATCAATAAAAATACACTGGTAAAATATTGCTTTCTAAATATACATTCTGGATATAAGTGGCAGAAAATACTCTATTCCTTGAAATTCATTTAAGTTATTATAAAAAGAAAAGAAAAATCAAGGCATGATTTCATATGTGATATACCTTTAATTTCATCATTTTATAATTTTACATGTATCATTAATTATATCATTGATCATACATGTAGCAATGATGCATGGTTAATAGTAGTTCATTGACAGAAAAAAGTAAAAAAAAAAAAAAGTAGCCGTAAGTCCATCCGAATTATATGCCTCATTTTGATTGAATGTTTTATTTTGATCTTTTTTTAAAAATATTTGTTTCTTTAAATGCTGAGTAAAGTCAATGTATTAACCATCATATCTACATTAGAGTTTTGGATATGATATTTTAAACTATAAACTATTATTTAATAAAGAAAATTATTTTATCTTTAACATTAACAAAACCCCATTCCGTATATCTTCACACAAAGCTCTTCTTCTCAAGGAGATTTATAAAGTCTAAAAAATGGCCACGACCATCCAGCCCCCTTAATCCTTTCGTTCCGTACAGAATGTCTTCATCTTATATCAGTCTTTATAGAAACTACAGTAAAAAAAAATACAACCAGTGTCTGTTATATTCATATACAATGGTATTTTGTTCCGTTCGAACCAAGGACCTCAAACCCATAGCTTTGAAACCACTAATCAGAAGGAAATTTTTTTTCCCACAGAATCAGCATTTTCCATCAATTTAGGTACAAATGTAATTGCTTTGGTGAAAATACAGACAAAGTGTATCTATGTTTTGAAACATTTTGTTAAAACCCCAAAATAGTTGTATAACCCTATAAGCTAAGTTGCATGACATCACAATAAACCATTTCACTGCAGTTTGGAAAAACAAGCCACTAAAAACCGGTGCTTGCAATACTCACTTAAGAAGGGTGGATGGTCAACAAATTAACCATCAGATCTACCTGAAAATTTAACATTTGATTTGTTTAGCCAAAAACTATTATTTAGAAAAGAAAAAAATCAATATATTTTAACTTTTAAATTTGGTTGTGTTCCTATATTTTATATAGAGCTATTCTTCTAAAGGAGATCAATACAGTCTAAAAAATGGCCACGATCATCAAGCCCTCTTAAAGAGCTAACTTTTATTGTACAATATTGAATTCATAAATCAACACGTTCATAATTACAGTCCATTATATCAACTATGTCTTTTAAAATCTTGTCAATGACATATTGTATTATAAGTTTTTATTCTTGAATGTGTACTTTGAATGAAATGTAGAATTTAGATATATCAAAAGATTTGATTCGTACGAGTGAAAAATGATCATGTTTAGTCATATGAAATGTCGAATTAAGAAGGGCTAGGTGACAACAAATTACCAATCAGATGTACTTAAAAATTTGATGATATTTTTGGCTGTATAAACCGGTATTTAGTAAAGAAAAAAAAACAAAATATTTTAGCTTTAAAAATTGAAAATTTCCCTGATACTATAAGTATTTATACAGAGCTCTTCCTCTAAAGAAGATTAATAAAGTAAAAAACATGGCTACGACCATCTAGCCCTCTTAAAAGACAATCGAGAATACATTTACGAGTATTTGCAAAGAATACTTATCATTTATTCAAAAATTCAGTGATCTATTTTTTTTTTAAAAATGTTTAACAATTTAGATTGACAATTTTTCAAACACTATGCAAACAAAAAAAAATTTGAATGAATGAATGAAAAAAACCGAACAAACAAACAAGCAAACAAAGTCAAACCATCCCTGTATCATATATTTCGAAGTGAGAGCTTCTAGTGGATAGAAGAATCTTAAAACAAAATAATTATACATAAAGATACAATTGGTATTAATGATTATGAAAAATATGTTTAAATGCAAAGAATAAATCTGATAATATATACTGAATAAAGTGCACGACTACACACTACAAACAAGTTTGGCATAAATACATCATTCTAATTTCATTATAAACCATACAATCAAAAATACATCAATAAAGGTTTATTATTAAATGGCTAGATTCTCTCTATAAATGATTTTGTAAACCTATGCCTGAAATAGATAAACTGAAAAAAGGTAATACATGAACTCAATTGAGTTTTATTTCTTTAATGAGGCATGATGGTAAACTTTACCTAGAAACTTAAAATTTTAAATTTCATTTTTGTGCCTTTTAACTTTTATTCAGTAAAGAAATTAACTTTAGTTTTAGTTTTTCAATTTGAATATTTTCCATATCTTAATCCTGAGCTCTGCTACTAAGAGAGAATAATAAAATCCTAAAATGACCAGAAACATCCAGCCCTCTTAAAACATGTTTTATTATGCCAAAAACCTTTTTTTTACACTTATAATAAAATATAATTTAAGTCAATTAATTAACGTGCATTTTGGAAAATGCATATACTGAGTGCTGACATTCGTAGAAAATCAACCAAACAAAGCGACCGTTGTAATTTCATGAATTTTGAAATTTAAAAAGAATGATTTAAATGGCATGCAAGAATTTTGAGGTTTATTAAAAAAAATCTTTCTCTTTTCATATTCCAAGTTATTTAAAATTAAGAATGTATATTTTTTCGCTTACATGTTTCATTCATTTGTTTGTAAAGGTGTAACAAACATTTTACCGTGTGTATGTTTAAATTGGCGGTAATTTTCAAAAATAAAAACATTACATAAAACTTTCATCATTATATATCTACACGAATACGTAATCGTACATGAACTGTGCGTATTAAAATAATTTAACAAATAAAATAAATAAATGAATATTGCTTTGCAGATATTAATTCAGTTGTTCGAAGACTTTGAGATGGATCGCCGTACCCCATAGACAATTTCATTTGTAAAATATAAATGATCAAACAATATTTCTGTTTATATTCAGTCATATTTAATTGGTGTTCTTTTGCATCAAATAATACTGATTGAATAAATTTTGTTAGATTTCAGCAATATGTACATGTATGTATGTACAAATTTCCGATTAGCATATATGACAGGAAATAAAAGTTTTAACATGACTTCAAAGTTCTGAATTTACTACTTTAGTGTAACTGTTCATCATACTTCATTCAGCAGTTTTCATATTCTAGTGCCTTTCGCAATCATTCGATTCTTGACCGCTAATTAAAATACTTCAAACATATATTTTCCTAGCTATTTTAACATAGAACATCCCCCCTCATTGCGCTATTTATTTGATAAACCTGGTCAGTTAAAAGGGGTATTGCGCCAAAATTTCCTGCTCGCTAATTTATCTGCGTTTACAGTATAAAGATGTTAATATAAAGAATGGGTATTCTTTTTCTCATACATGTAAACTTTATTGAACAAACAAGAATCTTAATTCTCGTCAAATAACATTTTTGTATAAAGATATTCGATTACATTGTTTTTGCCATTCCAACGCACAACCAGTGAAGAGGTACACCTATACAGACACAATTGCTGAAGCAACTTGTTGAGTCACAACCCTGTGACACGAAAATCTCTTCTAGCCCTCCAATACGTTCTGGGACACCCAAACAATCCCCTTGATCGGACAGTACAACAATATGTTTATCGTCTTCAGCTACAATTAAATTTGGACTCGGTTCGGGGATATGAGCCTTGATTCCCTTGTTTTCGCGCCGCGGGAGGGCTATCTTAAGTACCTAAGTCATACATTGGTAATTAAAGCCCATCGTTTTGCCTATTTCTCCAGAAATAGTGGAGTTTTGAAAATGATAAATACATTTAAACTAGTGCATCGTAAACAGCTGTAAGGCTAGCTAGCTCATTTTTCAAACCATTTTATCTAAAAATCAAAGCCGGGATGAACCTCTGGATTGTCGCTCCGTGACTATCGTTGCTTCGCCAGTATTTACCAAATGAGATAAAAAGAGCGCATTGCTTTAATCTCCAAACAGCTACGAATGACGGTCGAGGAATGGCGTACCCGGGGTATCGTGGGAGCCGGTAAGGCATGGCAAGAGAGAGCTCTAATCAATATATGTGATCCATGGAAAGGTGGGATGGCTATTTGAAGCACCTCGAGGTGTTAAGATGGCCTATTTGCTTATCCTTTTACCTGTGAAAATGTTTTGCGACGTCAAGTTGATGGATTTTTTCTTAGGCTCAGCTAATCCGGATTGTTTCAGATTGTTTTCACCTTTTCCCAGGGTTAGAGATATAATGGCTGTATTTTTTTATCGTCTAAAACCTTATATCTATCTTTAAGTCCTATAAAAAGAGCCTCTTGTTCTATACTTCAGAAGAAAGAATAAACCCCTTATAGTTGTGTATAGAATGCAATAGTTTTCACATGTTTAGTTGTATTTATTGCAATGCAGAATGCACCGCGAACACCACTTTCTTTTCATTTTGTCCTTTCCAAAGACACCAGACCTTGTACTGGTAGCAGCGTATTATAGAAATATGTTGTTCCATTCTTATTGCACTGAACAAGGTTCAAGAGATGATGAGATGAATGTATTTAACAAATCGGAGACACATCTTACCTTTAGGAATCCTGATAGCTTTTACTTCAGGTGTAATGGAAAATGGCATCAGATTTCAAAATACTATGAAAATGGATTTTATTTCAGCCCTGCTCAGTGTTCGGGTCCCTCCTGGGGAAACTAATTGTGGACGGTAGTTGATATGACTGTCGGTTCTTTAACGTGTCATTTTTCATCATAAGAGGAAATAAAGAGTACTGCTGAGGGGTAATCTAAAGGCATCAATTTATAGGAATCCTGCGAAGCAAAAGTCGAAAGCCGATCTTAGTTATAATAAACGGTATGGGTTTTTTTATGATGAGGGTAGGAGTTCAAACACTATTAGTATTTTCATTAATCTCAGGGTATGTACGTTTGCGGTGTTGCACAATTTTTAGGTTTCTTATTAGAGAGATTACCTAATTGGAAACAGACAATGGCATTGCTGTTCTCTTTCGAATTGAATGAATTCATAGTATCAGATTCACTTTTTCTTTAATATTGCAGATTGATTTTGTAGCATTACATAGAGGAAAGAGGATGTGGAATGTCGTGGAATGATATAATTACCGCTACGATAGCTCACAGAAATATAGTTATTCCTGAATCTCACTTGATATATCATTTCGGAATTAATTTAATCAAATAAGAATTAACACTTTGACACTCATCAAAAGTCATCGGACACCTATAACACAGCGTGGGTCTTGATTCTGTTTGATTCGCCATGGTAGTAATTTTGAAATCGGCATGATGCATAGACTGAGAGAGGAAAACACAGGGAATTCAGATGATTTATAGTGGAACTTCAAACAAACACGTGTTGTTTTTACATGTTTTAATCAGTAAAATTCTTATTAATGATAATTTTTTGACGGCCTGTAAACTTCCAGAATGATAATTCGTTTATGAGTGATACACGTCTCAGAAACATTTAAAGGATTCGACTGTTGAACAGGTTCAGAACATTGCTTTTGCGATATAAGATCAATGGAACTCGAGCAAGAGATAGCGCGCTCATCATTAGCTTCAAAACTCGTCCTATACAACAGATCTGTTTATGATAAAATAATTTTCTTTTACTTCAAGAGTGAAAAATGGACAATTTTCAAAAGTTAGCATCAAATTATCTCGCCTCGGGTATTTGCTTTCAAACAGTGTGTAAATATAGCTATATTTAATCAAGGATAACAGCTTCAAGCAAATTACGATGGCTAAAAGAAGCATCTGGTCTTGGACGTCTCGGGGTTAACCAAATATCCATTTTGATACTCTGATATGTTACAGGCAAAGGTAGAAGTCAAAGGAAAATAAAAAGCAGATAAATATCGCATATTTCGGTCTTGTAAAATTGGCCCTTTTCATCGGACTCATAATAAGCTGCATCATTTGACATACTTTACTGCTATACATCCCGTCCTATTGTGAGGTTATCTTGTTCACGTGGTGAAAAGTGACTTAAGTCAGAGAAAACCGGAAGTTGCGCATATGATACCTGTTGTGAAGTCATATTGTTCGTTTTAAGATCTCATACAATTCTAATTAAATATAATAACGCAACTGATTGGTATTGTGCATTTAATTAAACCGATGGATAATATAGAAAGTCTTCTCTTTACAATTTATCTTTGTCGATTACAAGTCTATCGATTGCTAAAATCTGAAATTAAAATTTGAATCAGCAAATTTGTTTTTCAGAATTCAATGACATCATATATTATTTTTAAATGCTTGCATGGTTAGCCAAATATAAGAATAAGTGTTGAAAATTCTGTGAATGTTAAAAATAAATATATTCATGTTTGACTACAGAATGTGAAATTTGGTCATAAAACTTTTTTTTAAAAAGTGTCAGCTATATCGTGTGTACGTGGAAACAAGAAACTGTATCGGAGCCCCTTCTGTATCCAATGTCTGCCGTTTACAATTCACTTGTACGCCATACTTCACGTCATCTCCGCGGGGATTCGAGAATATAAATCAACGTTTCAATTTAATACGCGACTCGTGGTTATTATAGGGAATTGTGGATATAATTTGTGAATTAACATAATCCTTAAAATTGGCGGGAATCCGGGGTGTATATAGGAAATTCACGTCTGCTTTATTAACAGTCGTGCTTCCGATGATTAACTCTGCTATATACTTTGGGGGAAAAATAAACAGATTATGGAGGAGTTTTTAACATTATAAGTTTCAGTACATTTTGAAGTGCAAAAATGTTTTATATGTAGTTCAAGGTTCATACCCATAACATTTCTAAATTAAAAAAAAAATGATACAATTACTCATGAATTATTTAAGGTATTCCGAAAACCATCTTCTGAGATATTTTGATGAACTAGGGGGTATTCAAATGAGTACCTTTTATCTAATCGAGCCTCGATTTGAGGGCTCAGTAGCTGGTTAGTGAATTCGAACTAGCTGTTAATTGGACAAACAATGTCTTAAAGTGTCGATCTATTCTCACTAGTGGTCACTTTTAATGACATAGTTGTCACAACTAGCCTCAGTTATCACCGTTCACGTGTGTCGCAGCGCGCAAAGGGGGCAAATATTTAAAGTCGGTTTAATTTCAGAAGTGGCATCGTATTGTTTGCATTGTTTCAAGATTAACCTGTCAATTGGACTGGTCGCATTCTAATAAAATGACTAAGTGAGAATCCACGACAAAGGGTGATATCCAGTAATCCGGACAAGTGACCCGTCCGGGATCAAACGCTGAGTCAGAGCCACCTTAATGGTTACCCAGAGAGTGGACATGTTCAATGAAAGAGTTTTCTTCTACCTGGTAAAAATATGACGAATATATCATTTTACCCTAAATTAAAAAAAAAACACAAACAAAAACCATGAAACAAGAACAAGAAACAAAAACCAAAAAACCCAAACAAAACAAACAAACAAATTTAACTCAAAATAAAATTTTTCAAAGCCCCTAAATATTTAATCACATCTAATTTATCTGGGATTATTATACTTTTTGGTAATTTTAAGTGTTAACATTAAACGCAAAAATGGTTTCTTTTCATAATCGACAAAACTACATTAAGCATGTAAAAATGGCTAGTAAGTTAGACTTTATAATAAGTAAAATCAAAAGTAACCATGTTCCAGGTAGAAGAATAAGAATTATTTGATTTTTGCTATGTCTGTCATTATCAATAATGAGTAGTCCAGCTTATTTAATCTTCATATTTGTCAGACACATTGTGTATGAATAAAAATGAAACAAAGTATGGTAAGTTGAAATAAGCACATGCAATTCCCAGAAGAATGATTGTTTAAAGCTGAAGATGCGCAAACATCAGAAAACGCATTTAAAGCAAAAAGTAACGCAGCAAAAAAATCTTCATAAAAAGGATGAAGCAAATATAGAAAACAATGTATCTTTTTATGCAATAAGTTCAAAGGATTTTTATTTCAGAAATTTTCCTTCCATCAAATAAGATTGTATTTCTATATTAATGTTCCAATTCAAACGTTCTTTTTAACATCTAAAATTACAGTTCATACATAGTCAATGGTATTGTTCATTACCACATATAAAAATAAAAACAAAACTGTAGCAATAATTTTGTTAATTTTTTATTTATGACATATCATAAACAGTATAGATGTAATTGTTTTAATATAATAATATTATAATAAAATAAAAACATTTTAACTTCTATAATAATGTTAATAAGAATGCAGTGTATTATCGGATAAACAGACCCGGTGGTAAAAATCTAACTCAGGTCCGTTTTTCCAAGAGAAATGCTACTTATATGCTGGAAAAGGTCTATGCTAAAATACTTGTAATAATTATCACAGTTAAAGATGTAGTTTTCATTCATCATTATGTATAAAATCTGCTAAAAAAAAATTCAATAGTTTGAGTAAAATTAGAACTCTTATTAATTACCTTTACTGATTATTGTTTCAAGGTTTTTTTTCTTTCCAATTCTAAAGATTACAAATATGCAAAAATAAAACTTATGATTTTATACTTATGTGATTTATAGTACAAACACAAGGTCATTATATTGAACTTATATGCAGAAAAAAAAAACTAACAAAGAATGATCTCGTCCTATTTGATAATGCCAAATACGTTAAATTAAGCAGACGACATACGTGTCGAAAAAATCTTCTGCTAAAATGAAGATTAATGAAGTTTAATTCTTTAAAGAAGGAACAATGTGATATAATATTTTGGTACATGTAATATTTATATAAGGTACCTATAGATATGAAATTTTGCAATCTACCATTATCTATAGTATAGGATCTGATTTGTTAACAGTTTGCGCTCACGTGAGGTCATGTGTCTGTTTTACGTCATTGTGATGTATTTTAAATTGAACCTTCAAAAAATCTTCAATATCTAAGTATACAAAGCTCAAAATAACTCATAGTTTGCCTTGAATTTTATCAATTCCCCCGATTTTATATAATAATTATCCTGGTATCTTGTGGTATCTTCTGGTTTCCTGGTTTTTTGTGTATTTGTGGGTGTTCTGTAACACGTGGCTTCTTGGAGGTGGCTTCTTTAACTTGAAAACGTCTTTATACAATCGCTGTCTGCCAACGGTCCAATGCTGGTAAAAATGTAATAATAAGGTTAATATTAATTGTCTTTGTTCTTATATGTTTTATGAATAAAAATGGTTATTGGTATATATCATGATTATACATTTTGAGACTTCACCATTACCAAGTAAACACTATGCAAGTATCAGTGAAATAGAGGGATTCTTTACCATAATCAGTAAATATATAAATATGGTAATATAATAATTATAATACTAAATATATTATTAATAAAACTCTTTATATATTTCGAGATTCCATTGCAAGTCAAAAATAATTAAGCATATGTGATGATTAAGGATTCTTTAACAAAATCAATAAAATAATAATGTAGATATAACATTATTTAATATTCTATTAATGATTAATCATAATGATGATTCATAAAAATCATAAAATGTTTGGAGAATTCACCATTGCAAATGAAAACTGTTCAAGCATAGATAATATATGGTAATATATGAAGGTTCTTTCTCATTAGTTTTTGTAGCAATATACTTTTTGCGACAAATGACCTTTAATTTGTTTTCAGAAAGGGTAAATTTCCACAAAAGATACTTCGTGACACTATGAACATTATTTTTGTTAATCTTTTTTACTCTGAATGTTTCTGCTTTGTTGATTTTAAAATTATGAACTAAAACACTCAGTAGAATCGAAAATAGTCATTGAATAACAAAATGACGATGAACTTTTTTTCATATATACATATGTACATGTACTACATTATATATATATACAACATGTAAAAATAATATCAAAAACATATGCTTAATTCTTTAACATATCACATGTAGTTAAAGTTGTGTCCCTGAAAATCAAAGGTTATGGATACTTATAATTCCCTGTGACCTTAATTTAGTACGTACTGACGGTATAAGCTTCAAGCAAAGTATATCTACATCATTTTACGAAAGTCGTAATAGAATCTTTAGAAAATATTTTAATTCCTGCTTAAAATTTGTTAAACGTTTGTACATAGTGTATGTATCCAGAAAATGTTATATAACCTATAAGTATGACTATCAAATTATAAATTTAACACCTTTTAAGACGAGAACTACAAAGGTATCACCAGGGACATATATACACCCCTAGTATCACACAATGCTTTTGCAAATAAGATGAATGCATGTAAGAATAAAGGGAGATAAGTAAATTTTAAAATTAATTTAGAATAGGACTACCCGAAGAAACTAGAGACATTGTGGTGTGTAGAAATCTATATATCATTTAATAACAAGAATAATGAATTCAAAAGCAAAATATTTCGGTTATTTATTTAGAATTACTATTCCCAATATGCGTGCTGTATTAGAACTTTGGCAAGATAAACGGGTATATTGTCCACCGTAATTATCTTTTGGCGCGTCCTTTTTCCTCAGTTTTTTTTTCCGATAAAAATGATTTTAAAACTCGGAGTCCAGAATTTTTTTCTTCAATATTTTATGAATAACTATTGATAGTTTTGCATGGTATCTGTGAGAAACAAACAGGTTTTTTTATACTTCAGCATTCTCCTCTACGACATTTTTTTAGGAAAAGTTAATGAACTTCTGAATTTACCCAATACGTCCAGGTATCCCCTTGGGTTTTATGTGTTTTCATATTAGCGGCTCCACAGAGGTCGAGCACATTCTACGTTCATTTTCAAATTTTCGTCGCCATCTCCTTGTCTGCAAATTATTCAAGATATAGAATGTTGTTTTTTAAATAAATTAACAGTCTTGACAAGAAACTCTCCAGAAACATATTAATGTTTCTCCCAGAAGCCCCATTTTATTGCTCAGCGTGGCTCGAAACAGAGGACTCACTGTGACCAAGTTGACGGGAGATCGCCTTCTGGTTTTAGTCCTACCTTGAGACTTCCTAATCTAATCGGGCGTTCTTGTTGCATTTTCTGAATTTTGTTTATCAGAGGGTGTCTATTGAAATTAAATTATCAGATATATGATTGTACGATTTCAAGCAAGATAAGTAAATTTGTCGTGAAAGTATACTATCCCTCATTTTTGGAAGCTTGATATACCGTACGTGCTTTTTAATTGTCCCTCAGCAATATCTATTTCGAAGTAAAATATCGGGAGGAATGTATCAGATTCTAGTCTTGGAGTCATTAAAGACCTTCATGAACCATTAAAAAAACAATAAAAAAAATATCGTACTACGTTTAGACTGGTATACAAATAAAAACACGTATAAAAACTGGAAAGAAACAGAAGAAAACAAAGAACAAATATATATTCTACGCTTCCATGATTTATATACGTGGATGATAAATTATGGAATATGGTTCATGTAAATGCGATCGAGTTTGATTAAAAAACCAAGGGTGTCCTCCCAATTCTCAAAAAATGGTCTTTGAAGCTTGACATTGTCCGTGGTCATGATAAATGATTTTTCGCATAAATGCCTCAGTGAGATGATCAGGGTTAGGTCCCCTACCGTTTGCTGCTAAAGGTCGACGTGTTCGTTAGGGTAAATCATTATGCTAATGATAAAAGAACATCCGAGTTAATTCGGATTAAATGGTACTTGTTCCAGTAACTTATTATTTTTAAAAATTACCTATTATTTGTTATTTATTGTCTTAAGTTTTTAAGTGTCTGCATGATTATTTGCAAAATAAAACAAACATCTTACCACAGTCTTTCAGAAAATAGTTACTGCAAAATCTGCTATAATTGTTTCATTCTGATTTGTTTAGAGAGTTTTGTTCTCTCTCAGAATTAATTTGTTCTTCTTTCTATTCAATTGACAGATTGACCACACTACTTTACTTGGTGTTAATTGATTCCCCGCGGAAAAATAAATAATAAAAAGTGTTTTGTGTCAGTAAGGAGAACGCGTGTTCAATTTTTTTAAACGCTTAATTAATGAACTACTCCAAATCGTCACACAGAAAGGGTCTATCAGGCAGGAGTCGCTGGTTTCTTTCTTTGGGCAGTGTTTGAATTGTTGCCACTTGGTTCTACAAAAGTCAAGTACTTCTGCTGACAAAAAGACAACGTTGTCAGATTCTCGTTGACTCCATACAAAAAAAATCTCTTTTCTTAGCAGTCAAGGAACCCGCGACAAAATCTAAGCGTGCATTTTTGCAATGATTATCTCCCCTTATTCAGACAACATCGTGTATGGTTTTAAAAGCATAAAATTGTACAATAAATATGTAAATTTTGCTGGTATTCAAATCAGTTGTGTGATAAAGAGCCCGGTGAAATCTTAACTAATGTGGGCGTTTCCATTGAATTACCCCAATGATGCTATCCAAACAGGGAACCACTGGGCTTAATAATGATCGAAGCCGGATGAAGGATGCAGTTTTACGCTTTGATTTGCAAATTAGTCATGTATAGACTCCCCAAAACCAACGATATGAAAACAGTATCGCCCGATTTCTATACACAAGCATTTTGGTAAACCATATTCTTGTCTGTATGATTTAAAGAATGAGTGTCAACGAGATGCATTTTCTCTTTCAAAAGCGCGGTCCTCGCGAGGCACGATGGCCATTTGTATGCATTGAAACTTCTGCGTTAATCCGGTAGCGAGACACGCAGGCGCATCCAACAACGACCGACATATCAAACTATGTCCCGTGACTGAAGGACGGAATATGTTTTCAATATATGTCTATAATTCCGTGAATGATTTTTTGACACACGAAGAAAACATGCCTTCGACCTGAGTGATTTTTACAGCGAAATCGCATTAATGTTTAATTGAAGTCTAAATGAATTGCCTGCTAGGCCACCGCCTTCTACGGGAAATACGGGTATGTGTGGAGTCCATTCTCCGGTAAAAGTGGACGATTTTGTCAATGGCGCCAGTTACAGCGCCTGTGGGACTTGATTAAACAATAGAAGACGTTGTTTTTAGATATGAAAATAACAAAATCTATAAACAGACAGTGGCGCATTTAATTGCAGCATTAAAATCCATATGTCTTTTTCTTCTTCTGTAGACTGTAACTCCTATCATCGTAAATTGACATTACCATTTTTGTAAAAAAAAAAAAATAATAAAAAATCTCATTCTCTACGTCTTGTATTATATATATAAACGTTTTATTTTAATTGCACCTTACCGTAATAGTAAGTAAGTAAGTAATTTATTTTTATAGTGACATGTGTATTTACAGTACATTGTAAAATTGACAAAAAGAAAAACTCGAAAAGGTCAACACCCGGCCCGTCGGGCCTATATGTCACTTTAAACACAATAATGTACAGAATACATAAAGAAAAGAACGCAATGCAAGATGGGGAAAAATCCCAAAAGGACAAAAAAGCAAAAAAATACATGTTTAAATACATAATACCACAAATAAATCTTTAAGGAGTTTTGGTATATCAGAGGGTATAAGTATTATTTTTATATATTTGCTTACAACTAATAATAAGAGTATATTTTCAATCGCAATCTTTTTTTTTTAACATGTATATAGCTTTAACAACATTTAAATGAACGTGTTTATGGGCCATATATTCCTACATTTAGATCTTTCTATCATTAATACATGTATGATCTAATCCTAAAATCTCTCTCCATGTGTATTCTTTGGTAATGTGGAAACGACAGTAAGGCCAAAATATCATATACTTGACGGCGCATGTCACACAGGAAGTTGTTTAGTAAAAAATTTTTTTTAAGAGAGCTGGATGGGTGTGGCCATTTATAGACTATATTTATCTCCTTGCGAAGAAAATCTCTATTTATATGAAAATATAACAAAACATTCAAGTTTTAAAGTCAAAATATTTATTTATTTATTTATTTATTTTGGTTACAGTGACAGTTTATGGCTAAAATTATCATATCTGAAATTTTAAAGAAGATCTGATGGGTAAGTTGTTTGTCATTACCTGTTTACAGAAAATGCTTGGCTATAAAGAAACAACTCATTACTCCATGTGATTAGATGGAAGCAGATTTAATATCATATAAGCAACAGAAAACAACAACAACAAAATACACACACACGATGATAAGTGTACAACACATTAGGTACACATGCATGCACATCTAATGTACACTATAAATGTTAACACCCAAATAATTTTGATTAAGCTTCTTTGTAAATAAATGTTGTTGAAACACAATAAAACAATAAATAATGGATGATTATAATAGATGTTGAATTAATTTTTACGATAAATGAAAAAAATCATTCAATCTAATCATCTGCGTTTATGGAAGAATTGATGTATTCATAATTAATTCCATTAACCGCCTTTGTATTTTTTTTAAATTTATTTTCTCATTTTATATACATGTATTTATATTACAAAATTAATGAAAACAATTGCATGAATGTGTTACCATGCTTTTTGAACAGCTTAAATTAAATAAAATCACAGGAAGAGCTTTTGCCCATGTTATAAAAAATATTCTTATACACGATTCTTAAACAAAATATTTCCTTTTTTTATTCTTATTCCCAGCTTTATTATAGCAAAACACGGGCATTAAAAATATACTGTTCACAAATGCCGGCTTTGAATTTATCCTCTTTTGATGGAGTAGAGTTTCAAATGGATCCGAACTACTGCGGAACCCGGTAAGCTCTCAGCAGGCCAGAACAGAGGAAACGCGGGGAAATCGCCGGGAACACGATTGGGGAAGGAGATAACGGCATTTTGGCTTCACTCGCTCTGTGATGCTGACACAATCCGCGTTTTTACACCTGCTGTCGGTCATTAAAAATTGTTTATTTAGCTCCATGTTACTTGATCATTAATGAGTTAAATCCAAATATTTGAAACTTTATAGGTGCGTGGTGGAGATATATATTCAGAAATAACGATAGAAGCCAATTAATAGAAAAATAAATTTCGCATTGGTGGTCCGTTTAAGACTTGAACACATTGTGTTGTGCTTTGGAAGAATGAGGGGGTCTTTTCTTCAAGAAAAATAATTAACTTATAATATTGCTGAATAAAATATCACGTAATTAAATAATGACACCAGTATGACGTATCACTGACGTTTGGTGGCGGAGTGATCTACAGCCGGGTTATTAGAGCAGCGATGACAACGCACCCCAGCGGGACCGTCTTCCAACCAATCACAGCGGTTACAGTTCGCACGTGTATTTTTGAAAACTTTTGCTAAACTTGAGACATGCATGCTGTGATTTTAATAAGATTTGATCTTTTGAAAAGAAATCGAATTCTCTCAATTTCCATTCTTTTGTCCAAAGTGTCTCTCGAATTAACATCTGAAAAACGGTGTTGCATCGCGTTTTGATTATAGGTCTAAGTTTGATGGACACGCGCCCAAATTTTACAGCAAGATCGCTCACACCATTAAGAAAGAGGAAGTGAAACCCAATAATTTTGATGCAAATTGGTCACAAACACGTAAAAATCGGAAAGAAAATACAATAGTTCCCTCACAAATTAATAATTATCCTTTCCATAAAATACACGGACCTAATTGAACAATTAGGCACCGGGTTCCCATATTTTATCATGTTTACAAGATGTTCATAAAAAATTGGTCAAATGTTTTTATGATTTATACGTTAGGATTTCTGTGCACTGAGTAATATTTTCTATGCATTGTTTAGTTATAAATTCAGTGTATGTTTATTAATTTCTTTATTATATGCACAGACATTTCTATACATGAGGTCTTTAACCAAATCGTGTTCTTTGATATATGCACTTTTCTACTGAATAGTATAATGTAAAACTAATGTATATATCTCACCAACATACAAAAATTGATTCCGATATCTTTTTATGCGAGGTCCATTTTTTGTATATCTACAGCTGTTGTCGATGGCTTTAGATTGCCACAACACCGTTGATTCTATCTCAAAAGCCACAGTTGGCGCTAACCTTATCTCTTCATATTCTCCATCATAAAGTCTTTAACAGATCATATTAAAACATTTAGAATCTCTAAATAACTCGATACACAAATGCTAAAGTATATCAACACTTTTTATCTCTATCCTCATCCTCCACATAAAATGCAGAGTCAAAAATATAATGATTTCGTACAAAGAAAAAATTTGGACAGCTGTACATGTCGAACCCGCGACGCGTATCTTTCTTCTCAAATCAGGGTACTAAATGAATTTTTCGAACGAAAAATATGTATATATAGAATATAAAGTTCTGCGCTCTCTCTCTCTCTCTCTCTCTCTCTCTCTCTCTCTCTAACACACACAAACACACATCATCACCAGCGCATTCAATCATTATTATCAAATTACAATTAGAAGAACTTTATTTTCAAAAATAAAATTCTTAACCCCCCCCCCCCCTCTGTAAATTGTTGACCCTGCACGCATCGGAAACTGTCTACATGAATACACCCTGAGTCTATAAAGAAAACCCCAAAAATTAATTCAGTAAATTATTTTGCTCCATTTGCCTGCTGTAGACTTCAGCAGACAGTTCTTTATACAGTAGAAAATTTAATGTCCATGCGGCGACAAATGGGTCAGAGTCTTCTATGGCGGAATACAGGCTTAAGTCCAGGTGAACAAGTTTAGAGAATTCATTCTTTCTGTTTGTTAAATGAAACCTCGGAAGTTATGGATTTTATATCACATCTTCTTCTTCTTATACGACTGGTTTTAAACACACTTCGTGGTTGTTGCAATATCTTTTTGACGCTGGGTTTTCTAGTACTATTTCATGTTTGAAAAGTCGAGCATGAATCGTTTTTATTTCAATAATTCTAGCTTTCTAATCCTATCAAGGACTGGGATTCAAATTAACCCCTATGAATAATAAATGTCCATTTTCTATATTTCTTACAACTTTTTTTATTACCATAATCAGTTACTTGTGAGTGTATTCAATGTGAAGGAAATTGTTGGTAAAAGTGATATTCCATAAAAAATAATTTTAGAAGTGAATGTTTTTGTTTAATAGGTATACCCCCTCCCGAGTTAAGGTTGTTTTCCCATCTAAATATTGCAAGGGCTGATGCAGTAACCTTCAGAAATTCGCATAAAAGCACCATTGTTATCCTCCATTCTCCCCCTCTTATATATCCATTCAAAATTAGATTACCAACGTGTAACATTGGGGAGAATGAATTCATTCATAAAAACCCCAGGAACACAATGAAAACGTTCTTAAAAGTAGTTGAATATTAACTGTAATGCCGAAAGTCAACATTTCCTGTGGAGAAGGGGAAAGTCCGCACATTATAAAAGACGGAATGATAGATAATGGTAGCGATATGAATGGATTCACAAGAGGCGACACACAGACAGAGATATTTGATTACTTAACTCGTAATTTTTAACAAAACGAAATAATCGAATGTCTGGTAACAATTTGACTTTTTAAAGACTTTAGTATTGACGGCGACAAGACAAGAGGAGGAAAAGTAATTTATTGAAGCGACAGGGGTATTGACTTAAAAACAAAAGAAAGGCCCCATTGGCACCACGCTGGAGGAGAGATCTAGGCGCTGTTTGTTTATCTGCACACATTGCATGCTCAGTTGAAGAAAATTAAATGTTGACACACTCTTACTTTGAAACGTTGGTTTTTTTTTAATTCAGCGTAGTCGAGTGCTTGCACAACAGTTAATCAGTGTATGTGCAAATAAAATATTTTATTTTTGAAATTTTGTGTATATTTCTACATAACTAGAACAGTGCAAGCTCTAAATTATATAATTCGATGTAGATTTATATAATTTATGATTTATTTCATAAGATAAAATAAACGTATTTCTATCGATGAAAGAAATGGTTCTTTTTTAAATAAATTATTGAATAAATAAAATATGTATCCTTAGAATGAATTTCAAAGATATTTCCAAATAGAATTCTGTCCAAATTCTCAATCAAGGCAAAATAAAAAAAAAATATAAACTGTATAGATCTATATTCATAGGAATTTTATTTACATTATTTTACCATGTTTTACATGGGTATAACTATTCAATGATCATTTATCATTATACAGGTGTATAATTTGATTAATGACAATAACATGAAATGTGAAAATAACTTAAAACCTAATACAAA
Source organism: Magallana ariakensis (assembly GCA_020458035.1). NCBI lineage: Eukaryota > Metazoa > Mollusca > Bivalvia > Ostreida > Ostreidae > Magallana > Magallana ariakensis. The sequence continues at coordinate 20,637,265 of CM035819.1, read as the reverse complement.
TATGTAGTTATCTGTAGATTAGAACATCTGGGGGAGGACCCGTGAGAATCCGTTCCCCTCGGTCGGTTTAAAACAGAAGAAATGTAAGTTACACATTGATAAGTCACGTCTTCAAATCATTTTCATAATCCCCCGATCCCGATCAAGAAAGCTTGAGGATTCAAAACACAGAGAACGCATACCTGCCCAAGAATCAACCAATATCGATCATTAGGTGTAGAATTATTTGCAGGAGGTGAGTGTGATCGTCTTTGTTTTAACACTGATGATCTAGACAAGTCCTTCAGGTGAAAGAAAAAAAAATAATAATCGATTTCTCAAGAGAACTGAAGTATTGGAGGGGGTTGTAGATTTTGAAGATGGCCGAGTGTGCCCAAAGCTGATTGTTCGCTCGTGTGAGAAACACTCAATCCCGGGGGTCCATTTGTTCCTTGACAGACATACCATTCGCTAAGGTTCGTTGTGTTATTATGAGGAAGACTAGAATTTACTTCGTGTGGCAAGGTCGGGCTAGACATTGAAGAAACGGGTGGAGTCTGTTGTTGCTGCTGCTGCTGCGGCTGTGAACTTCCGGTTCCGGTGGTATTGGTCGAGATCGGAGTATGAAGTGATTTTGATAATGGCGGACTAGATGGAGGGGCTTCACCGTCAGAATGACTGTCGTCGGAATCTTTCTCTTCCATGCTCGGGGAGATGTTCCCGTGGACTTTCATGTGCTTTCGGAGGGAACTTGGGTGTGTGTAACTTTTGTCACAGCCTCTAACTTTGCAGTTGTAAGGCTTGTCACTCGTGTGCACGTGACTGTGCTTCTTCCGGTCCGAGCTGTTTGCAAATCGACGATCACATCCATCAAACTCACACTTGAACGGCTTTTCACCTACAAGATAAAAATGACGAAAAAATTATGATAACTGTTTAAGTATTCAACTTAGTCATATATCTTAAATAATCTTCCTCTTAAATTTTTCAAGAAGCTGAGAAATCCAATTCCTCTTGAAAACTCTATCCTTGTTCAACGTCTTTTGTTTTCTTATTCTGCCGTATTCCCCTTCTCTCGCTGTCTGCTCTTGACAGCAACTTATCATCTCAGCAATTAATTTGTTTAGCAACTTTCTCCATCTCCTGACACTCAGATAAAAACATGGTTTTGACATGAAAACAAATTCTCAATAGGAACAATTACAGGCGGTGCAGAAGCACATGTAACAGGCGTAAAGTGTAGTGGAGGGGAAACGGTTTACTCTTCTTCAAGTATATACACCAGTGATTGAGGATCGTGAAGAGAAGAAATTATTGTCTCTCTGAACAAGTGCACCCATCAGTGGAAACACTATAAAGTCAAAGATATATTTGCAGGAAAAAGAGGCAATGGTTGATATAAGTTCCAATGCAAATTTCGTAGACCTTTAATTTTAATTACATATTTCATATTTATTTATAATATTTATTTTTTTATATTTGAAATTTAATGAAATAGTTTTTACGAATTTGGGTTTCTAAAAATTAATTAATATTATTTTTTTTCTAGAAAATTGTTTTAAAAAAAAGATTATTCACGCTAAATAGACAACCAATTGTTTTTAAAACAGATCTTTTTTTATTATTGTTATTTTATTTCATAGCATTTATATTCTCTTTTAGTATAAAATCAAATTTCAAGAAGAAATCTTTATTATTAAAGTAAAATATTTCATTAAAATAAAATAAATAAATTTAAACGAATTTAATATAGGATTTTAATTATGTCACAACAACTTCAAGATGCTATTTATTTTATTTCTGTTAAATACTGTGCAATTCTGTTTCTTTCGCGCCGTTTGATAACGCGTTGTCCGGTATATTCTCCCCACCGTAAAAATGGCCACTACTTATTTCGTTGACCCCTGCCGTGGACTGTTATCAACCCCCAGTCTCTTCATTAGCCCTCGCCGTCTCATTTAGTTTCGGCGATAAGATTCCTATGGCCGAGGAAATCCGGCCCATATCGAATGTACATCAATAATGTCCCGCCGTAGTTCTGACACTGGTGAAATGTTTGGGTTTATAAATTGATATGGGACACTCTATCAGGGTAGATAATTTGTAATGATGGAGATTGGGGTTAATAGATAATTAGCGAACAATCAACGGATACGGTAGCCCATGCATATGCGTTCAATTTCGATGTCAGTTATTCGAGTTTTCCTTGCCAGCACAGTGTTCAGAACATCATGATTTTAAATATTATTCCACCATAAAGTCACTTTAATAAAAAGAAAATTAATTCATTTTTGGCGCCGTGATATATGAATTTGTAATTCTTTTTCATTTTTTAAAACAAATTATTACAAAGAATAATATTTATATCAATATGAAAAAAAAAATTCCCAAGCTTAAAACAAGAATTAGTGAATAAGTTCGTGTACTTAGAAGAAGAAATAAAGTGTATATTAGACATGGAAATATAATTTTTGTCTCGAAATAGAGGTGGTGTAATTTCAATGAGGATGTGTGGAATCAGTTTATTAAATGAGTGATATTGACAGAGGACTCGATAGTGTTTACTGTCAATAATCCACGCTGTGACCCCCTGATTATAAGTTAATCAAATACAAATATTTTCATTCTTCAATCAGAAAGGTCAATAATCACACTGGGAATTTTATTGGGTTTCTCAAATTAAAAACTTTAAAGGTATCAGAATAATTTATCTTAATGAATCGCCATTGATGTAAAGTGGGTGACTTTTTTTATGCCATCCACAAACATTTTCTTTTTATTTAGAATTCTACTCAAATGTAATTATTAAGACGGACTGGGTTAACAAATATCAAATACACACAAAACACTTTTTCAAGTGTTGTGTTTCGGATATCTACTAATGGCTTTTGAAAATGAAAACAAACTGTGAAATATGTTGAATAGATGCTACAAAGTGGATATAAAATGATCTGCAAGAAGCATTTTGAGTGACTTTAAAACATAACATCTTGTAAAACCCTCCCCCTTCTTACGGTTGCAACACTACTCTCCAAATGAATACCTTCTGTGTTTTAATATTCGTGAGAATTATTTTTATAGATAAATATCACGGGTTTCGTGATGTCATACGGTACGGTTTTAAAGATTATTAGTACCCTAATGGCGGTGTTCAGCTCCAGTTTTTGAAGGGTTTTTATTTTCATAGGACTTTATAATTGAACACTATCAACACAGAGATTATTCCAAATGTCATGTCAAGAGAGCTGGATTATCTGCAGCAAAGGATTTCATTTGCGAATGGAGATTTTCTTTTATTTTGGCATTTCAGATGCGAATGGCGGTCAGTGGGAGCTGTGTTGTTGAAATTTGAAATTGTAATAACATAAAAAAGAGATATTGTACACCAGTATTAAGTTACCGAGAATAACATATGTCGGGGTGCAGCTGGGGTTCTCTTTTTTTTTTGCAGTGTGAATTCATTGAACGACCTCTAATCGATCACGACAAAGAAATGAAGAGGGCCAAGTTGTACCAAACATTTATCCATTGAAACGTCCTTTTCACCCCCTCGAGAACCTTAAAACGTTCCTTTAAGGCATCCATTTCTAAACACTCAAATCAAGTTACTATTCATTTCATAATATATTCAATCTCAATTAAGGGTCCTTTTTTAAAGGTGCAACCAAGATGCAGGGATCATATTCCAAAGTTTGTTCAGAGCATTGTTGAAATGACAGCCTAATGCCATTTTGTAATGAAATCCATCTACATTCAATTGGGGACTTCTATATGGCTCTTTTCAAGTATTTGCACAGACGCAAATTTTTCAATTTGTTTAACTTGAGTTTTACAACGGCACCGAAGCTAGGGACTATCATTTAGTAATTTATCAAGTGATAGATCGTTTAAGTGTTATTGGGGATCAAATCGGAAACTGAAGTTCGGAGGCAATGAAAGAGGCCAATAGCTATAAATGTGTTGAACTGGGGCCGTAAATATCTCGGATAAGATGTTGTGGACATAACAGTCTTTTTCAGTTCATCCATAACTTTTCTTGTGACATTTAGTTGTATTTGTATTATGTAGCTAAAAGTAAATATTATTTTTCATTAAATGAATTTAATTAATGGCATTGTCCTTAATAAAAGATGATGTTTTATATAATGATAAATGACATGCAATTGTTGATGCATTATGTTGAAACACCTGCGTTCTAATTTAATATAATTTTTTTAAATAAATTCAAATTTCACATAACAAAAATTCACTAACAAGAACGTCTAAAAAACTTTTGGAAATATGTGGGAGAATAAAAAAAGAGAAAAATATTCGTTTCTTAATTCTAAGGGTAAATAAAGGAAAAAAATTTGCTATGCAGATTAATTCACAAAAAACATTATAAATTGACACATGTTTTAGAAGTAAGAATTCCCCAAACTACAAATCCAGAACTCGCACTATTCAAATCTACTTTTATCTGTGCCCTTTTCTCCATTATAGATGTGTTTAGCAGGACACCTCGGCTTAATTATGTGAATAGGGGGTTTTACTGCATACTTTGATGGTCTATAAATGAATATTGCACCTGGACAAAAACGATATTTAAACACACAGTACTTAGGACAAGGGTTACCTGATAAAGACATAAGCTTTTCTAAGTATAAAACACCTTTATTACACTGCGCGGCAGAAAAAACCCCTGGGGAATATGTTCAATGGTGAGCGGGGGTTAATTTTACAGCGACAAAATTGACCATCCAAGTATTTAATTGTATACAAGTTAAACTTTCAATTTCCTCGCTTTTTATAATAGTGTTACAGAATTTTATGGAAAATTTAACTTTCATCTAATTACAGAGCCCCAGGGGGATTTCCCGCGCTCGTAATCATGTAAATCCATTTCGATTTCCGCAGTAAATAACATGTAAATAAATTTGCGCAACATTCCTTGAATGTAAACAAACAAACATTGATGAAAGACCTGTGAAACAACAATTAAAGTACGTGTGAATTTTTTCGACCACTGTCAGATTATGCACAAAAGATGAGTTTACATACAAACAATTATAATCGGTGTCATCCGGAAATGTTGTTTAATTTGCCGAGGTAACATACGCGGGTCTTTTAAATTAAGATCGGTAAATAAATAGTAAACATCTAGATCATACCATTGTCAAAGCAGGGTTTAAAAGTTTAGCATTTTTAAAATAAATATTTATATTTGATACGATCGATATCCAACAAATAAAATTAAAGTTTTGAGTAGGAGAAATTCCTTATTATATATAACATTATTACATTAATATGTAATGAAAAGTTTTTTGTTTTTTGGTTAAAATTTGTTTTTATTACTTTGAAATTTTCAATTATTTTATGAGGTACCGACCTGTATGTGTTCTTTTATGAATCTTCAAATTCTCGCTTCTCGCGAACACTTTTCCGCATCCCGGAAACGGACAAGGAAATGGTTTCTCTCCCGTGTGGACTCGGATATGGTTGACGAGTTTGTATTTGGCTTTGAACGGCCGTCCATCCCTGGAACACTCTTGCCAGTAACAAGCGTGGTCCGTCTGCTCGGGCCCACCAACATGATCAACAGTTAAATGTGTCACAATTTCATGCATAGTCGAAAACACTTTATTGCAGGGCTTTTTCGGTTCCAACTGGTCCTTCTCTATCCAAAGACACGTGTGTTCTTGTTTTATTGGAGGCCGCATATAACGGAAAAATGCTCCTGGTCCATGGGCCCCCATGTTCATGGGGTTCATTCCGTTCATTGGGGGCATGTTGAAAGGCTGGGGGGTCGGGAAATGGTCATGACGAGGGGGTGCAATTTGGTTGTACTGCTCCGCGCGTGAATACATGTCCGAATGAAGTCCAAACCGTCCATTGACGTGATGATGGCTGCTGGGATAGTGAGCAGACTCATGGAGTCCTGATAGTAACATGTGACTAGATGTTTCCGAGGGGTGGGAATGGAAGGCCCCTGTCGAGGCTCCGAACATCCCCGAATGACTGTTTCCATTGGCATCGTGTCCCGTAATAGTGATGTCTGGCCGCCGTAGTAAGAACTCCCGGGCCGAGTAGCTGCTCACATGATGGGAATGGGGAACCCCGTATCCACTTGACGGGGGACTGAACTGGTTGGATTGTCCGTGCACGAACCCCCCATCGTTCATGTGGTGAGGGGGGCTCAGCTTCAGAGCCCCCGGTGGTAGATGGGGGTTGGAATCCATGAAAGGGTTGATCATTTTTGGAATACACTAAAGTCTATGCCAACTCGGTTGATCGCGAAAACTTCATTCAAAAAAGTTAAAATGACACAAAATCGAGGTTTGTTAAAATGCGATCCTGCTGCTGATGCGTTTTGGTGAACACGGTCCCCGGTGCTGTTTGATATTTTAGACTCACTGAGATCAGCAGATAAAACTTCTGTCATCGGGGCTTTTGGGAGTCCCCTACTGTTCTTACTTCTGAGATTTTGGGGAACTGCTGACGCTCACTGCTGAGTTAGAGTAAACATTTTGACCCCATGAAATATTTCGTTCCGAAAATTATTCGATTGGAAGAAAATGCCTTGACTGACAAGTGAAGTTTATTTATCAATTTTCCTTATCTGTGATAGGATCAATATAGCAGTCAAGGCGGGGCTTGTTATTCAGGAAGGCGTGGCTTGTATGCTAATGCGGACGCGTTAAGCCGATAACATCGTCGGAGTGTATGGTTCTTGAAAACACTTTACGTGTGAATGTGTTATTTAATTCCCTTACTATCTAAACAAAAAAGATACATTGTAACAAAAAACCTCATCGGTGGTTTATTTTCATAAAGTTTATTTTTGAAAAAGAAAAATGGAAAATAGATAGTAGAGATACAAAAAAAAATTATCTGAAAAATAGAAGAAAAGAAAACATTTTTTTAAAGCAAGAAATTACCTCAGGTTTGAATTTTTTAAACATTGAAACTATAAAATTGTGATATATTTATTCCTTTTAATTTTAATAAGCTACGTATGTAACTCATTCTTATAGAATATTATGCTGTAGTTTGTCAAATCTCTCTCCCTCTTTCTTTTCAATTTTTTTTTTTCATCAAATTTTGTTCGTTTAGCATGGGAAAGTGAGGCAATTAGAGAAGGAAAATTATCCAAAAATAAGACCCGTCCAAAAGTAGAATAGAATGGCAGGCTATTAGAGCCGGCTGTGGAGACCGCTGGGTTAAACTTAGCTGGGAGGGTGTCCGGGATGGCATGCATTGTCACAAAATAAGACGATTCAGGCAGATTAACACTTCATAATCAATTGTATGTCATTTTGTTTCAAATTGGGTATTATCTTATTCATTTGTTTACAAAAGCAAATTGGCGCGTTATTTTATGACATTTGAATATCCCCTCGAAAGATTATTTGGAGGAGAGAAAGAAATCATTAAAATGATTGGCAGAAAGAGAGAGAAAAAAACCTGCTATTCTCCCATGGTGTGGTATAAAATGTAAATAAAAAATGAAATTGTTTTGAATTATGGGACATGCAAATAATGTTTTTTGAAATCAACTTCCTAGTAATAGAACGAATTCAAAGAGTCGTAATTTTTATAATTTTACCCTGTTGTCTAAATCTATTTACATACATTTTATTTTTCATTATGTAAATATTTGACTTTGCTTTGATGAGAAAATTGCTCTCATTTTAACTTTTAGGAAAAAAAAAAGAAAATCGTCGCCGCCTTTCTTATATAATTTCTTCTAACAAACTTTAGGAATCAATAACAAATAATTACAAGCCCAAGTGTCGATAATATATTATGATTAAGTCTTTTTGTCCGAAATTACCAGTTTGCGCGACAATTTCGCAGTTTGGTACCCCAGCCGTGTGACGGTGTCCAAACAAATACGACCTCCTGCATTTCACACCATCTTATTCACTATTTCCGAATAATTAGACCAAGAGTCGCAAACTCTGCATGAAGCATCATTACGTTTCTTTCTCTTTCTTTTATAAAAAAAATGCCTTTCTGTTTTCTCAATTTTTCGTCATTATTTTAACTTTTGTTCATATCAGCAGACAACCTTAACTCTTCAGACTTTATGTCTTTTTCGGCAATTAAACTATGGAAATAAATGTTGCACGTGAAATTGCATTCGATTGAAAATTATTGATATGTTGTATTTTTGTCGCCTTTTTTAATCTAATCCAGCGCACATTTCATTAACGGATACGAATAAAACAGCCGGTGAAATTCCATCAGTTCTTTGTTCTCCGGACTTTATGATATCTCTAAATGTTCCGTTTGATTCAAGTGCTTCGGCGCTCATCGTTCAAGTTATATAACAAATTTACACATATTTGTGTACCATTTTACGCACAATTATTCCATTATCAGCGTTACGAGAGCAGTGCACATGCTTAGATTAGCGGTCATTAGGCGGAAAGAAGTCTTTCCTCCCCACCGTTCCCCCCTAGTTCGCTAATTAGTACCACCCGTCGAAATCGCACCACCCCTGGTAAGCATCAGACAGCGATATCAGAACAATCGCTTCCAGCTTCTTATTTCCACGTATGGGTTTTCTATCTTTTATACACATGTTATCTGCCCGAATACGGAAATTTAGAACCCTATTTCCGACTTGTTGCCGCTTTGATAGATGCAGGTGTTTATTTTGATTGTCCACATCAAAAGGCGTTAAACTTCCCGTTACTTTTGGAAATTCTAAAGTTTTCGATAAAAATTCAAATATATGACTATCTTCGTTTCTAATATTGTCACCTGCAACTAGAGTTTAAAACTTAAACATTTAGGATATTTGTAAATTATATATTATATAAACTTAAGATTCATTTTGTTATAAGAGCAAATATTAATGGTACATTTTTTTTTTATTTTACTAGGCTATTCAATTTTGATCCATGGCAAAAAGGTTTAAAGATAAGATATTTTTTTTCTAATATCAAAACTATCTATATGTAAATAAAAATTGTACACACATATTTTTGTTGAGAATAACAAACGAGGATGACACTATCACCCAAATCACTAGTGGAGTAAATTGTAGCCCGGACTAATTGACAATTACTGCGTTTACATAGTGGGGATGGTCAGTATTAGCCTTATAAAATTCATCTGCCGGAACGCGAAATTATCTTCCCTGCCGATTTCCAATATCTAAATAGGTGGCAGGTTAATTTTGCTCCGAAGAAAATTGGTAATGAATTTCATAAATGAAAAAAAAAATACGAGAAAAATACAACTGAAATTAAATTTGTTGATCTTTGAACTCATTTTTTTTTTAAGGAAACCCGTTGACCATGAAACGGCAATATGGGCGTGTTGCAAAACTGCTGCAGTATCACAATGTCCGCAGCTGTCGATAAGCGAGGGTACTAATACAAAGCTACATGATGTTCTAAAGGAAAAGCCGATTGATTTGTTAATTTGATTTCAATGTAAATTCTATCGGAATTTTAAAGATATTGTTTAATCTAAGCCGTAAAAATATACGAAATCAAAACATAGGAAAAACTTATCTATCTCCACTGAAAATGATTATTTAATTTCATTTTCATTGCGTTCAAACATCTTAAAAATAGAAATATAAGACCGATTTTTCTTTTTGATATCATTTTGTGTTTTATAAGAATCATGGTGATACCGTTGGAGCTACGGCCATTTCGCACGTGCATTTAATTTGGACTCAACTTTCATCAAACCGATCATCACATGCGAGATCTATCCGTCTTAGATCCGTTAAATCGGCTGTGGCACCATTTCAAAGCCCATTGAATTCTAGCGACCACGACGTATTTTATGATCGGGATCGGCCTGCTAACTCTCGTTTTATGTCCAACAAACTTGTTATTGATATAACTTCAAAACGGCTTATCAAATCAACTCGTATATATCTAGAAAAAATACTATTTTTGATCTCATGTCCAGTATCGTCTGATGTGGCGAAACCGTGGAAATTTTACTGTTAACGAGCAATTATATCGATAGTATTTGCTGTAAGCTGACACGTAAAGAGACGTTAAACGAATTCCTCCAAACCCAAGATTATAAATATTAGTGCGTTATGATAAGACTGTCAACTGAGTACAAGAAAGATCGACGACGGAGAGAAATGTAAAAGAAAGGAAGATTTCCGTATTTCTGCGTCTCTATTGGGTCACATTTTCACCATTATGCTTGATACCATACTTGATGCAACTTCATATATGCATCTTGTACATATTTAATATTGAGCATTTCAGGATTTTTTCTCTCTACTTAACATAATGAATATTGTAGTGTATGCAATTACATAGGAACCAAATTTTGTTCAGGATATGACTATTGAACGCAGAACACCCTGATATCCCGAATGGTATAACGAAGGAAATTTCCCTAATGTTACGATTATTTCAGAGTCAGCTTAGAACTACACACACGACCGAGTCTTAACAATTGCGTGTGTATGAATCAATAAAATGTCATTTCTCGGTGTGACAACAAATTTTAATAAGATTTCCCCCATGTCTACATCTTATATTGATTCCAAATTATGACACGTTCCTCGGTTATGAGTTATGGCCATCAAGAATAAATAGGGTTTTTTTTTTTTGTATAAGATCACGACTCATTTGGAAACAGTCATGATGACCGAATCTAGTGGGACTATGTAACGTTGTTCTAAATCTGTATTGTAATAAGATGTGAACTATTTTTACAAAATCATTTTCTCATTGTATTATTCATCTACAGAGTGACAGCAAAGACAAGAAAATGACGAAGATACATGTACATACTGTGCTATTGTTATATTCGTGTATTTAAGAAATAAACTCAATATCTACCCAAGTTATACGAGTATAACCTGGGTTGGGGCAGTTTACGCTTTATAACTTTATAATCCGCGAAGCGGATAATAAAAAAGCGTGAATTGCTCCAACCCAGGTTATACGAGTATTACTTGGGTAGATATTGAGTTCATTCCTTATAATTTAATTTTCTTTATTTTACTGTACAAATTAAGTGCGTTTTAGACATACAAACTTTTAAACGGTTTTCAAGATTACATGTATACTATAGTAGACAAACATCAAAAAATAACTGAAAACATATTGATTCGAACTTTAAAATACTACAAATACTGGATTCAAAAAACTAAAATCAAACGATGGGAAAAAATACTGAAAGAACTCCAAAGCCAACATTTTTTTCACAGTATTTTACTCGTTCAAATTACTGACTTTGACGCAAAGTCAGGAAGTTCACAGTCGGCGGCCATGTTAACTCCTCCATTGTACAAGAGGGAAACAACCATTCTAACAGAATCCCCGATAATTGCGTATGTTAAAAACGGTGGTCTTATCATGTTTATACTCTGTATTCCTATCTATGGTGAACATCTCATTTTATCTGTCTTTATCACAAATTTACTCATTGACAGTAACTGTAAATATATGAAAATATCTAAGAAATCTAAGAGATGTGCACTAAACATTTTACATGTTTAAATTGGTAAAACAAAAATAAATAAGAAAACTGTGAATTTTGAATTCTTAAAACTAAATATATTATGTACAAATCCTAAGTACCCCAATGATTTTCCATGGTCCCGATTTGGAGTCTTTTTCCTACTGCAGCTCTCGGGTCTGAAATTGATGAACATTACTGGTATTAAAAAAGCTTTTTTAGCGAACTAAATGTTAAATATAAATTGAAACTAACAAACACATTATCATATTATAATGGGTATTTGACATCATCATAAACACAATGGTATGGTACAAGCGTGCGTCCCTGGAGCGTTCGTTGAAACAATAGAGTTGCTAGTGCTGGTCGATATACAATGTATTTGAATTAATTGGGCTGCTTATAATTTGCAAAACAAAAATGAGAAACATGTATACGAGTGCTATTGTATTCTAAGTCAAGAATGATGTGTACTGATGAAATATATAAACTGATTTGTGCTGATACAGTATTGTAGGAGGTGCCAATTTTACCTGTTTCTTTGTGTTTTGTTTAAAGTCAAGGCAAGAAGTTCATGGCCACAATTTTGATTTCTTCTGCCACCGCTTTATATAATGCGTGGTCCATAATATACAACTTTGATACGGAATATAGAATTCAAACTTCATTCACTTATCTATTTGTATTATTTATCAAAACAACAGCCATATTATCGTTGAAAACAACTTGGCGTTGTTCTTTTAGCTAAATAGTCTCTTAAAAGAAAAAAAATATCGTGACATAGATATGAACTACGTTCTAATTTACACATATTAGCAACCTCTTACCTGTAGGGGGTATATAAATTACTTTATAGGTTTGTTTTGTATTTTATTTTTTATTTTTTTTTATAGTTCCAAACAAAAAAATATTATTAGCCTTTCAAATGACATTTTGGGAACATGTCCCCCTTGTTTTTTCAAAACGTCATTGAAATATTAATGTTACAAACGTCATAGAGAATAAATTCAATTTACACGTTGTGATATTCACAGAGTGTATTGGCTGCTCGAAATAACCTGTGTGTTTTCTACATTAAGGGCTTTGCGAGTCTATATTGGCATCATTCTACGTGCTCTTGAAGAAGTGCATTGAGCTATAAATTATTTTTATCAAATGTTTATCACATGTTTTCTATTCTATTTCTATTGTTATCTGTAAGGACATTATATCATTACCTTCACTTAAGCCAGTCTACGTAATGGTAGGAATATGACGTCACCAATATTATTTCTCAAAAGTAAAATGTATGTCATGTATATAAATCGTTAACAATTATCATTTTTCTTATTATAAGAAAATTTACTTAGAATAAAAAAGTATATGAACCGTTTCTATTTAAATTTAAACTGAAATTACTGATTGAAAAGAAAATTTTTAATTTCGATTTCATTTGAATTTTAAAAGATATACAATACTTGTTTGCTGTTATGACTTTAATAACTCCATCCAAATTGGGATAAAAAAATCGATTTAATACCTTGATCAAGGGTGTTTGGTTTTTTGTCAGGCATTATTATGCATTTATCAATAAAGATATTGAAGATAATTATAATTATTTGATCCAAATAATAACCGCGATTATTTCTGTGATACAAAATCAAGTTTTGATACTAGTTATATAGTAAGTGACTAAAATTTCTCTACCATATATTATGATACACCATATATTATGATACATGT